>RPOG01000220.1:16182-575342 GCA_008086565.1 Thalassoma bifasciatum
CTATAAATAGGAGCCGTGCTCGTCCCTGAGCTAAACCCCTGGCCTCTACGGAGATGAATTTGGGGAAGTCAAAGTGACCGAGCGGGGCGGGCTCGATGGTTGGCTACCCTGGGGTTTTTGTCGTCGTATGCAAGTCATACTGGACGACAGGGATACGTTGAACACGTGATCCCTCGCCCCGTCATTGTTTATGGGTATGATAACAATGACGGGCCGAGGGATCACGTGTTTAAACGTATCCCTGTCGATCCGACGATCGGGATACGTCCCCCGCCCCGTCATTGTTTATCTACCCATAAACAATGACGTTAAACTCTCTCTACATCAACTTAACTCAATTCAACTCAATCGAAGAAGCTTTATTGGTGTGACAAACAAACACGTTTGTCATTGCCAAAGCAAGTGTGAGGTAGAAGAAATGTTCACACAGTGAGACAAACTCTACAGATGTACAACCAGCATGTTTTACAAACGAAGTCATTAACACAAGAATGAAGATAAACTTTCTTGTTGCATATTCAGATTATGACAGATTTGAGAAAATCAACCTTAAAAGTGTCAACAATGGACAAACAAAGTGTGCAGAGAATTTTACATTTATGTTAAGTGTTCAGTTTCCGTTACTGAAAAAAGTAGTGGATAACTTTTGTGTTAGAGAACTTGGCTGTGTGTGTGTACGTGTGTTTTTGTGTGTGTGTTTGTGTGTGTGAGTTTTTTTTACCTTGTTGATTCAAAGCTCAAGTCATAAGAACCTGTGGAGACAGAAAAGTTGCTGACATATAAATAAGATCAATAAACATAAAAACAAGAATGAAGGCAAACTTCTTTGTTGAGTATTCAAAATATGATCAATTTGAGAAAATCAACTTTTTAAGTGTCAACAATAAAATAACAACGTGTGCAGATTATTTTACATTTATGTTCAGTACTCAGAGTCTGTTATCAAAAAAAAGATGTGTAACATTTGTGTTGGATAACTTGAATGTGTGTTTGTGTGTGTGTTTGTGTGTGTGTTTGTTGGTTATTTTTTTTTACATGTTGAGTCAAAGCTCAAGCCTTGAGAACATGTGGAGACAGAATAAGTTCCTGACATGTAAATAAGATCAGTAACATCAGGCGGGCGAAGGCCCTCTTGAAATCATAAGGATTATTATTATCGTTTGTTTGTGCCGCTTTAACCCAAATTTCGTGCCTTTCCCTTGAAAAAAAGAGCACGGCACTATGCTCCACCCCCTCAGAGGAATGAGAAAAATTTATGATTCTGCCGCTCAAAAAATGCTAGCATGTTGGTAGCATTTAGCATTAGCTAAAAACACTAGCCCCGCCGCCTACTTTGACTTACAAGTCTGACATTTTTTGGCTAACACAAGCAAACCTAGTTTCATTTGAATTNCGTGCCTTTCCCTTGAAAAAAAGAGCACGGCACTATGCTCCACCCCCTCAGAGGAATGAGAAAAATTTATGATTCTGCCGCTCAAAAAATGCTAGCATGTTGGTAGCATTTAGCATTAGCTAAAAACACTAGCCCCGCCGCCTACTTTGACTTACAAGTCTGACATTTTTTGGCTAACACAAGCAAACCTAGTTTCATTTGAATTGGCCTAATTAATCAATGTTCAATGAGAATTTTCAAATGCAATTTTCTGTAAATGAGAAAAGGATTTTCAAAATACATCACAATGGGTGACATCACAGTGACATCATTATGACATCACAGTGACATCATTGTGACCTCAAAAGAGGTCATTCATGTTTAAAAATCAGATGAGAGACTCCTTCATGTTGTGCTGTGATGTCATGACAGTAGAGTCCTCCAGAGGATCTATAAATAGGAGCCGTGCTTGTCCCTGAGCTAAACCCCTGGCCTCTACGGAGATGAATTTGGGGAAGTCAAAGTGACCGAGCGGGGCGGGCTCGATGGTTGGCTACCCTGGGGTTTTTGTCATCGTATGCAAGTCATACTGGACGGCAGGGATACGTTGAACACGTGATCCCTCGCCTCGTCATTGTTTATGGGTATGATAACAATGACGGGCCGAGGGATCACGTGTTTAAACGTATCCCTGTCGATCCGACGATCGGGATACGTCCCCCGCCCCGTCATTGTTTATCTACCCATAAACAATGACGTTAAACTCCTTCTACATCAACTTTACTCAATTCAACTCAATCAAAGAAGCTTTATTGGTGTGACAAACAAACACGTTTGTTATTGCCAAAGCAAGAGTGAGGTAGAAGAAATGTTCACACAGTGAGACAAACTCTACAGATGTACAACCAGCATGTTTTACAAAAGAAGTCATTAACACAAGAATGAAGATAAACTTTCTTGTTGCATATTCAGATTATGACAGATTTGAGAAAATCAACCTTAAAAGTGTCAACAATGGACAAACAAAGTGTGCAGAGAATTTTACAATTATGTTAAGTGTTCAGTTTCCGTTACTGAAAAAAGTAGTGGATAACTTTTGTGTTAGAGAACTTGGCTGTGTGTGTGTACGTGTGTTTTTGTGTGTGTGTTTGTGTGTGTGAGTTTTTTTGACCTTTTTGATTCAAAGCTCAAGTCATAAGAACCTGTGGAGACAGAAAAGTTGCTGACATATAAATAAGATCAATAAACATAAAAACAAGAATGAAGACAAACTTCTTTGTTGAGTATTCAAAATATGATCAATTTGAGAAAACCAACTTTTTAAGTGTCAACAATAAAATAACAACGTGTGCAGATTATTTTACATTTATGTTCAGTACTCAGAGTCTGTTATCAAAAAAAAGATGTGTAACATTTGTGTTGGATAACTTGAATGTGTGTTTGTGTGTGTGTGTGTGTGTGTGTGTGTGTGTGTTTGTTGGTTATTTTTTTTTACATGTTGAGTCAAAGCTCAAGCCTTGAGAACATGTGGAGACAGAATAAGTTCCTGACTTGTAAATAAGATCAGTAACATCAGGCGGGCGAAGGCCCTCTTGAAATCATAAGGATTATTATTATCGTTTGTTTGTGCCGCTTTAACCCAAATTTCGTGCCTTTCCCTTGAAAAAAAGAGCACGGCACTATGCTCCACCCCCTCAGAGGAATGAGAAAAATTTATGATTCTGCCGCTCAAAAAATGCTAGCATGTTGGTAGCATTTAGCATTAGCTAAAAACACTAGCCCTGCCGCCTACTTTGACTTACAAGTCTGACATTTTTTGGCTAACACAAGCATGCCAAGTTTCATTTGAATTGGCCTAATTAATCAATGTTCAATGAGAATTTTCAAATGCAATTTTCTGTAAATGAGAACAGGATTTTCAAAATACATCACAATGGGTGACATCACAGTGACATCTCAGTGACATCATTGTGACCTCACAAGAGGTCATTCATGTTTAAAAATCAGATGAGAGACTCCTTCATGTTGTGCTGTGATGTCATGACAGTAGAGTCCTCCAGAGGATCTATAAATAGGAGCCGTGCTCGTCCCTGAGCTAAACCCCTGGCCTCTACGGAGATGAATTTGGGGAAGTCAAAGTGACCGAGCGGGGCGGGCTCGATGGTTGGCTACCCTGGGGTTTTTGTCGTCGTATGCAAGTCATACTGGACGACAGGGATACGTTGAACACGTGATCCCTCGCCCCGTCATTGTTTATGGGTATGATAACAATGACGGGCCGAGGGATCACGTGTTTAAACGTATCCCTGTCGATCCGACGATCGGGATACGTCCCCCGCCCCGTCATTGTTTATCTACCCATAAACAATGACGTTAAACTCTCTCTACATCAACTTAACTCAATTCAACTCAATCAAAGAAGCTTTATTGGTGTGACAAACAAACACGTTTGTTATTGCCAAAGCAAGTGTGAGGTAGAAGAAATGTTCACACAGTGAGACAAACTCTACAGATGTACAACCAGCATGTTTTACAAAAGAAGTCATTTACACAAGAATGAAGACATAACACCACGTTTGCAGGATTTCACCTGTGTGAGTGGACAGGAAACAGAATTATGGACAAGCTGTAGAAACCAGGTTTCTACAAATAACAGCCTGCTTCATCTCATTAGAATTTGCCTAACTAATCAGTGACTCAGTGGCAGCTTGTTGCAGCAGCACTGCATTGCTGCTGTGACTGTGGATTTCCCCTGGTGGGATGAATAAAGTATCTTATCTTATATTATCTTATTTTATGGTATCTCATCTTAAACATAGACTTTCTCTTCCAAGACAAACGTTCATTCACTTTACTAAGGCTACCTACAAGTTGAACAGCCTAAATGAAATTTGCACTTCAAATTTATGGCCCTTATGTCTTGCTTTGTAGATCTTGTCTTCCTTTTTAAAATCTTTGTGGAAAAAAAAGAGCTCTAGATGCTGAAAAATGTTACTTACTCTCACTGATGTTAGCAGCAATCTTAACAGCCTGAGATAATCCTACTCAATTTGTATTTCTCTTTGTCAGCACTAGGTGGCAGCAGTGGAGCAGCAAACCAGGAATTAAGAAGCCTTCATCTCCAGTAAGATGACTCTATTTGAAGCCACATTATTTCTATGACAGCACCCACACTTGTGAGTCAGACTCTAATTTCTTCTTATGTAGATTCATGTATTTAACCTCGGGTCAAGATGACGCATTACAGTGCACTTCTCAGCCTTTTTACCTTAAAAAAGCGTGTAGATTCATGTCGATTGAACTAAATCGCTCTTTGTTTCTAATGATTTAAGCTCTGTTTACACACTGAGATGAAGCAAATGTTTTCCTTTGAAGTCTTAAGCAGTCATTGATCCAAGTGGCTCATCTAAACACAAAGTAATCTAAAGACTCTCCAAAGAGGCTTATTTTTGACTCAAACATTCCTCCCAGACACACACACACACAGACTCATACACACACTCCTTGCTGCTGTTCCCTGGACGCATCATATATGCAGATTGCAAAGCGGTGCAGGCTCTTTGAAGTGCACAGAACAGAATTCTAGATGTGTTTTATATAACCACTCGAGAGGGAAGCAAGGCAGAGTCGAAGAGGATTACCGTCAAAACTTTCCCACTCTCCTTTTGTCTGCTTGCGTCTCTTACCTTTTCATGTCTGCCTTGTCAAACTGGAGGAGTGCCTGTTTCTGTCTATCTATACCTCTGACTCTGTTTTTTTCTCTGCCTCTCCATACTTCACTCCATCTTTTTCTGGATCCAGGGAGGCCTCACAGCAGGAGTCTGTCTCAAAGAAAATGTAGGTCATCTGTTTTCAGCGACTCCCTTCACACCGACATGAGCAGGAGATAGAAGTGATAACCTCCTCCTCCTCCTCCTCCTCATCCCCCTCATTTTCTTTCTCCTCTCTCCTTTTCCTCCAATCTCTCTCTACCTTGAGTAAGACACTTAAGGGGCTCCCTGTGCTTTACCTGTGTCCTCACCGCGGCCCCCCATGGAGGCTCTTTCAGTACACACCTGGCTGACTGACAGCTCCTCTCACATTCTGCCAAGTCATGCAGGGACAATGCTCGATAAGAAGCTTTTCTGTTTCAAGGAGAAAACCCATAAACATCATCTCCACAGTTTGCTTTCTGCACGGCTCTGTGCCCAGTTTAAAGCATAACAGGCTGCATGTTTACTGAGAGTCTGGAGAACTTGTGACTCAGTGATGTTGATTTCATCGCTTTAATTTACGGAAAAAAAAAAAAAAACATCACTGTCATGCTATTGACATTTTGAGGAATAGTGAAAAAAGAACTTGTCTTATTTTCTGTGATAGTTTTCAGCTGCAAAGTTGCCTTTGACTTCCAAGATTATCACAGGCAGATAATTCTGCATTCATGAAAACGTGGCATTCTGTGCTACAAACACATTTTGTTCTCTTAAGGTGTGTACAAGGACATCTTAAGTAAAGTTTTGCCTCAAAAATAAAATGGAAATATAAACACGGTTCCAAGCTATGCATTATACATGTGCCTCTCAAGCATTAGTACCTGCTAGCTAACAGCTGTCAACATCTAAACCATGCCCTGGTTTGTCCTCCATCTGTTTGTGTGTTTACTAGAATCAGGGTTGTATGAATCCACTGGGGGGCCCAGGGGCACAACTGAGCTTTGGGCCCCTTTTGGCCTCCCTGTTTCCCCTGAAGTATCCACACAGAGTTGGTACACTAGAACCTTTGAGCAACCAACAGGTAAACACAGCAAACAAGACATGGCAGATTCAGTGTATTTTTCAGAAAGACCCAAAAGTTCTCCTGTAGCCTCGTCCCTCTCTGCTGTGTCCAACTTTTGCGGCGCATGATTTTGTTTAATGTCATTAAGAGAAAATGTATCATGAAAAAACACATCACCACAGGGTGGGCTTATATTAGCTTAACCGTGGAGTCACTGTGATGGATCAGTTGCTGTTATAATCAATCAACTTGAATTAAGAAAGGGAAACAGAATTTCCAAAGGAGTTGCTTATGAATCAACCTGCCTCAGATTCCTATGTTCCAGCAGTGCTTTATACCTCCTAGTGGCTGTTTTGTTGGTACAAATAGTGACCCTCGTAGCCATTTTTCCTGAAAGTGGTGGTATTTGTTGTTATGCAGCCCTAGACTCTGACATTCATGTCATTTGCAGCCGTTCTCTTGTTTTTGTCGTGCTACCAACCTCAAGTGTTAAAAAAGTGAAGCCAGTGCATCACGCTCCAAAGTGCAGTTCCACACGTGTCCACTTGAAGCCTACTCTAAAAGTCAAGGAGACCTCTTAGACACTTAATTAAAAAAAAACCAGAAAGTACAAATCAACATTAGGGTCTTAGCTGACTTGAGGACAAACAGCAACATTGTAGCTGTTAGAAATGATGCCACTTTTATTAGATGGAGGTTACTGATGTTGAGAAGTCACAGGGGTCGCAGCGTTTGTGGATGCTTCAGTTAGAGCTGACTGTCATGGAGTCCACTGATTATACAGCTCTGAAAAAATTGAGAGACCACTGCAAATTTTCAGAAATCAGCATCTCTACATACAGTGACAGTCATTCCATTGCAGTGACTGTTGAATTCCAACACAAGCACCTGTTTCTACCTGTTTCTACCTAACAAAGCACTGATGAGGTGATCACCTGAAACAAGTCTTATTCAACTAGGAAATGTATAAAAACCATTGCTGTGGTCAAAACTCGCCTCTGTGAAGCTGGTGGAGAACATGCCAAGATGCATGAGAGATGTTATTGCAAATCAGGGTTATTCTACCAAATATTGATTTCTGAATACTTCCAAAGTTAAAACATTAGTAATGTATTATTTAAAATTGAATATTAACTTGTTTTTTTTGCATTATCTGAAGTCTGAAAACAGTGGGATTTTTTGGGGTATTTTGACCATTTTTAATTTTCTGCAAATAAATGCTCTAAATGACAATATTTGGGATTTGGAAGTAATGTTGTTAGTAGTTTATATACTTGAAACAAATACCTATAAAAAAGCAAAATCAGAGAAACTGAAAAATTTGCAGTGGTCCCTTAATTTTTTCCAGAGCTGTTCAGTCATTGGTTCTGCCCTAAAGTGGCCAAAACCCCCAACATTCTTTAATCTGTATGCTAAATTGTATTCAAGTGATGCCTAACTTTGTTTGAATTTGAAATGCAGTAATCATTTGCTGGTTTTGTCACCCACAGGTTAGCAGTTTCATACCATCATGCTAATAGGCTAACAGGCTGCTGACCTTCTTTGTACTTGTATGGATTCAAAAGCAGCATTGATCCTTTCAAGTATTAATGATTCTTTAGGAAACTCTCTTTTTAAAATCTGTGATGCAAAGAAAACATCCCCAACAATCCAACAGTGTGTTATCAGTGTGACTGTGACTGTGGCTGTGAATGTGAACAGACGTGCTTTTGTACTGGATACTCAGGCTCAGTTATATAACTTTGACCTATTTGACCCTCTGTATTGCTGACGGTGCCCTGTGTGTGTGTGAGAATGTGTGTGTGTGTGTGTGTGTGCGTAACTCGCCACTCTCAGGCCTGACGCACAGAGCCGATGTCCAAGGACAGCTTATATCTCTCTCCTCGATCAAAGCCGTTGAAGCGTGCCTCCAACTTTATGGCGTCACTGAAAAGCTCGGGTCAGCGAACATCACACCTCGCCACTCTATCTCCTCCATGTCCTCCTCATCCATCTGTACCCCCTCAACCCCTCCCCTCTTCTAGTTCTTGTACCACAGGATGCAGAGTGTGTGAGTGCAGCATTTGCTACAGAATATTCCTCCACCTCTTCATCTATGTGCTCTCCTGCTCATGGATCGTCAAAGTGTGAATAGTGCATCACCACCTGCTCCGTTCTCTCTTTTCCATCCTCCACTCTTGTCTAACTGAAGAAAAAAAAGTGTCCAAGCTGCTGGGCTGTAGCCACAAAGTCGTGTTGCGTTCAGTGACCAGCCTCCTCCTGACACAATATGTGACACAAGATGATCATTTCACGGCTGCTCTTTTCCTCCTAATGCTGGGACATTTTTAACGCCTGCAGAGTAAATTGTTATGGTTCCCTTCTAGCCTTCTGCAGTCTGCAAATCTGTGTTTATATCCTCCTTAACGAAATGACATATCGCATGTGTTCCTGCAGAAACGAGCCAAGAAAATCAGGTTGCAATTTTCCCCAGTGCACACATTTTTGGGACGGACGGATTTCATTTGGTTCTGATTTATTTTCTTCAATCATTTTTTCCACTCAGAGCGCCCGTTTTTGTGAGAAAGAAGAAGAAGTAAATGACTTTTCCTTCTGAAGACTGTACCCATAAATGAGAGGAATGGATGGAGCGTTCTGATGATGGACATATGGATGGATGGATGGAGGTAAAGTTCGGAGGTTGAGCTCTCTCTCCTGGTTTCTGTCAAACTCCATCAGTGCTCACTTGTTTTGGACGTCCTTGTGGTCCTCGTGGGAGTTTACAGCATGTGTCTGCATGTGAGTGTGTGTTGAAGAGTGTGTGTCCTTGTGAATTTAAACGTGTGTGTGCAGAGAGAGAGAGAGAGAGGGATGGAGATAGAGAGAGAGCTGTCCGGAGTGGTGTGCTCAGCAGTCGTGCTCGACTGCACACTAACGCGATGTGACAGGGTAGAAATACCAGCACCGACCACGCTCTCTCGCCCACCCACCGTCACACACACACACCAACTTCACCCGCCACGGTCGCCATCACCCTATCTCCCCCCTCCCCCACCCACTTCCCACTCCACCGCACTGCGCCCTCATCCCATTGGCTGTCTTCTTCCGTCACTCCACGTCTTCTGCTCAGAGACAGAACCATGAGCCCTTCATGTTCCTCCTCCTCACCCCATCATCCCACCTCACCTCCCCAAAAAAGCCTCCCCTCCTTCTCCTCTTTGGTTTTTTAGCTCACCAGCAGCGTAACGTGAGGTGCTATTATGCATCAGTGAGTGACATGGTATCAAATGGGACACGTTATGCAATATCCCATTACGCAACGTCACATTTTCATGTGTGCATCCGCCCAGCCTCCAGAGACGTGTTCTTCCCCCGTTCTTCTCTTTTTTTCACCCCCTCTTCGATTCCGTCCTGCTGGTTGGTCAGCGTCCTGAACGATGAACCAAGGTGACAGTCACAGTAGGGGACGAGTCATTTGACATTTGCCGCTGACACAGTTTGAACCCTGACCCCTGTTTCTTTCACAGCTGGCAGCTTGAAGCTTATAGGACAAGGACGAATTTAAATACCACACCGTGTTATCGTCCTGCTGTCCAAGAAGAAGACCACACCAGGCCTCATCCTTGAGCTAAAGAATCTGAGAAAAGCAGACTTATCACAAAACACCTTGCTTCATATTTAAACCATTGCACATTTTCACGGCTGAACGCTGCTGAATAAAAACTCCAGCTTCGGCCTCAGTTGGCTTCACTGGAGCATTTGAGGTCTCAGTACCTTCCTCAAGGACAATGTTGCTTAACTTGAGAATAGACTGAAGGCCTCCTGCACCAAAGGGTTTTTTATTACAAGCTACAAAAGACACAAAGAGCATGATTTATACTGTATTTTAAATAATAATCAAAAGTCACAAAAGATTATTTTTAACACTCTTTATTGTCCTTTACTGCCTCTTTCTGTTCAGCTGAATTGTCCCTGACTCTTCCTGAAATGATGAAGAAAGACTCTCAACCACTGACTTTAACCCTGAAAGTGTCAAATACAGCACATTATGTAATATTAACTTTAAAAAAACTAGTAAGATTGTCGAAATCTCTGTCAATCTCCACTCACATTCACCGCTCCCTCTCTCTCAGTCACTTGACCACTCACGCTGCACATCACTCTGCCTGACCCTGATAACAACAGGTGAGATGACAGGGCTCTGAGAAGGTGAAATAACTGTGCGAGTTGTTGCATGTAATGTGGTTAATTAAACTAAAGAGATGTTAGATGTATTCGTCGCGTGATTGGGTGTAGACAGGCAACATAAACTTAATTGAAAAGCTCAAATATATCGTAACATAGAAATTGCAATGATGATCCTAAAAAGATATAATGTACAACCCTACAAAAAATCCAAACCATAGTTCCTTCCAGATGAACTTTGAATAGGGCATTTTGCTTATTTTCAGGCTTTATATTGTCCTTTTGAAACTTCTGTAGTAGTTTTATATGATTAATGATTGTAATGACCCCCTCATTTCTTAGCTCTACTTTATAATGAACTTTTTTTTTACCCCAGAAGCCTCCTCCACTGTTGCCATGCAATAACATAATCATCACAGAGTTAATCAATGTCACTTATTTACTTATTTCACTTATTCAAAGTGAAATATTGTGGAAAATCACCATATAGCCGACCTTCTAAGGAGACAAAAAAGTCTACTACAATAATGAAAAGGCTGACTCATTTCTGTTTGGTAGTGCGTTGATTCTTTCTGGTTTGTGCTTTGTCTTTTTCTCAGCTTTGGTTTTACTTTTGTTACATTCCTGTGTTTTGTTTCCCTCTGTGTTGGTCATGTGTTACTTTAGTTATGTGTTTTTTATTAGTGTTTCTTGATGTGTAGTTTTCCCTCGTGCCTTTTGTTCACTTTGTTCAGGTTCTTTGTGTGTTGACCTTGTGTTTTCCTCCCCTGTGGTCGTCCTTATGTGTTTCACCTGTGCCCTCAGTAACACCTGTGTTTAATCACTCCTTTGTCTATGAACTCTCTGTGTGAGTCCAGTTCATCGTAGTGTCAAGTCCAGTCCTGTCTCCTGTGTCTGAAGTAGGTTTTCCCCCTTGTGGGTCTGTCTTGAGTTTTGGAATTTTTTTTGTGAGAAGTCTTTGGTTTTTGTATTTTTGGAATTTTGTTTCGAATTTTAGACTTGTCATTTTCGATTAATCAACACTTTGATTTAAATCTGCAACTGGATCTACCTCCTCTCCTGTTTTCCCACGCAACCTCTGACAAGTACATGTTACATTCATCATTCTCATCAATTATTATTAAGCTCATTAATATGTCCTCCAGAGCAGCCTGTAGTCCCATCCTGGGATTACTCCAACACATTTACATCATCATTAGAAAATCTCTCAATGCCTCATATTGACATCAAACATTTCATCTCAGTCTCTGTTGTTTTTATCGCAAAAAAGCATAACACCATCATTTTCAGGTATGGGATTGTAAACCAAAAAGAGTTGGCACCAAAAACAAAAGGTCACACACTAATATTTCATTGGACCACCATTTGCTTTGAATACAGCAGGCATTAGCTGTGGCATTGTTTGAATAAGCAACCCCAGATCACAGCACTGCCCCCACAGGCTTGTACAGCAGGCACAAGGCATGATGGGTGCATCACTTCACCTGCGTCTCTTCTTACCCTGATGCACCCATCACTCTGAAACAGGGTAAATCTGGACTCATCAGACCATATGACCTTCTTCCTTTCCTCCAGAGTTCAATTTTTATGCTTAAGTGTATATTGTATGTTTTAGTGAAGACAATGTTTTCCCACCATCCTTCCAGTTAGATGTTTTCTCTTCTTGATGCCAGTGATTTGATGCTTTTTGAACACACTACCATCTTTTTCACGACCACAGGATGTGTCTGTCTCCATGGTTGACTAAGCAATGAGAAGTTACTCATTGCATCAACTGGGGTTAAATAACTAGTTTCCAGCTGAAGATAATCACCCAGCTTGCAAATATTTGCTTATATAAATCCAGGTTGCGACTTTGTAGTGGTGGCAGTGTATGTAGTGAGCAGGTGGCTGATGAAACCAGAATCCTCCCCCTGGTGAAACCTACAAAAACTGTTTCCTCAAAGTCTCCTATTACTGATCAGATCATTTCATTGTGAAAGTCAGTGAAGTTTTAATGTCCCTAACAAGAGTTCAAAAGTTTTAGCGTTTTACCTAAAGCACCAGATAATGTTTATCTCTATCTCAGTCCATTTATCATCTTATTCAAACAACAACAATGGTAAAGTGCTTTTTGTGTCACACTTAGCATCAACAAGGACACTTTGTCTTATAGTTGTACTTTGGGATAGCGTAAGTGCAAGTGTAGTTTCTCTACAATTTGTTTTGAAGTGCAGGACTTTAAGTCATGGACTATTTTTACAGGGTTGAACCTTTCCTCGAGTGAACCTCTGAGTACTTCTTCCCCTTTGTTGATGGCGATGATGTGAGGATGAGACAGCAGGAAAAAAAGAGATGAAGGCCAGAAAGGAGGGACAGCTTTCCTCCCTCCCCTCGCCACTTTGACCTTTTATACAGAACAATCTATATTAAGACTGAACGTCCTGTCTATATTTTCTTTCTGCATCACTCTCCCTCTCACCTCTCTTCCTCCTCCTTCTTTCTGTTTGCACTTTCTCCCCCTCCTTCCCCTCCTTCCCCTTCCTTACCCCTCCTCTGCCTCCTCCCTCTCCCCACCCTGTGTTTTTCTCTATCCTCGGGGAGACGTCTGCATGCAGAAGCATCGTGGATCACTGAGCTTCAAGACACCCGCTCTAAAAATTGCTCCATTTTTCCACAAAGTGTTTTTCTGGAGCGCTGAGAGGGACGGGCAGCTCGATATGATGCTGCAATTTCTCCTCTCTGACTTTGTTGTATGAGAACATGGATCAGTTTTTGATGCATAATTGATACGATATGCTTTTCCACAGATTATCAAATCCTTTCTGAGTAGTTAAGTTTCTCAAAATCATAACTTTTTTGTCTGTGGGACAATTTGTTCTAACATAACTCATAATACGAGTATTCAAAATGTCTTCTGTATTTCCAGAAGAGTAACTTCCATGGCAGTTCAGCTGTTCCCTGCAGGCGTCCATCTTGGATCATCTCCAGTACAGTTGCAGACTACATTTTGGCTCCCTTCCAGTCCAGTGGGCATGAAGCAAGCCTTTAAGGCTCATAGGATTCCCCTGTTTCACACCAAACCTCCTCTGCCTTCCATTAACCAATTAGAGGCAAGAATAGTTTGACCAGACTTACAAAACTGTGCGTACAGTCTGTACTGAGGATAAATCATGAGTCTGTGACGGGGAGAAAGTGTGTGTGAAAACTGTGCAGAGATAATAAAAAACACCAAAACTATCACAGCGTAGCTTCTCTTTCTGCTTCATTGCATCTGATTCATCTGCTGCGCATTCCACACTCAAATGTGTGTTGCAGAATACACAAGCCCGTGATAGATGTTTATGAGCTAATGTCAATTTTCTCCTGCGAATTTACTGTCAGCAGATGATGAATGCACTCAATATCGCCGGTTATTCATCTCATATATTCTCCTCAACAGCTCCTCCAGCAGAACAAGTGCTCGTTTCAGCCAATAGGTGTCGTCATTGCACAGCTTGTCTTTAAGTCACAGAGGAGCGCAGGCTGGCAGGAGGAGATCTACTTCCATAACTACAGGGGCACAATGTGTAGTAAGGCTGCAGTGCTGTCATAGCCCTCTGAGAAAGTGTTACAGAATCAAAGGAAGTCTCTCTCTCACTCTCTCTGTATATGTGTGTGTGAGTGTTTCTTGTCACGAGCACAGATTTATGAATAAACCAACATTTGGTTCAGAGAGAGCATGACCACACAGCAGATGAAAGCAGGTGACATGTGAAGGACAGCGTGTGTACACAGTGTCACATCACCCTTATGGTTCACCTTTGTGTGTTCATACGTGTGTGTGTCCGTCCTTGTCCCGGCCGTGCTCCCGCAAGCGACCCACATCAATTCATAAGGCCTCTGCCCTTTTCCTGGGGCTGCCTGGGAAATGTGATGTGACATGTAGGATGAGCAAGATAGAGCGAAAGGGGAGGACAGAGGGGGAGGAGGTGAAGGGATAGGTGAGGCTGTTGTTTGTTGTTTCTAGAGGACACTTTAACACACAAGTCTGAGATAAGGGCTGAAGTCAAGCTGTAGAATAGAGACAGACACAGACAGAAGTAAACTGAAAAATGGCTTCATACTTTGAAAAGACTTTAGAGGGGTTCTATTGAATGTTGCAACAATGTGCAAGAATGTCAAAGAAGTCTGGAACTGAAGCGTATTTTACATAAAATAAGAATTCATCTTAAGTGTTTGACAACTTTCAAACTTTATTCAACAATTGTCAGGACATTAATTTGCTTGACTACACTTAATAAGTGCGAAACAGAAACTGATCTTATTTCAAGAACTTCCCGTTTCCACAACTGTGATATCACTGTGAAAATACCAATGACTTCACCTTAAGGAACATTTATTCATTCAGTCCAGTACTAATGTTGAGGCTAAAATGTGATCAATGTCAAGCACCATTAAATTTTATTACATAGAATGACTCATTGAAACCTTAGTGTTCCCCTTATTCATCTAGATAGCTCTGGATTTATAACTCCAGTGCTTTTTTTATAACTTAATCCTGTATTTGCAAATGAGCTAACTGGACTGATGTTTATGCTAACAAGCAAGAATCAGTATGCCAACATGTGAGACAAAACTGGTGCACAAGGTGAATATCAAACCACGAACCCATCTAATTGTTAGCATTTATTATGAGTTTGAGACCTGGTTAATGTTAACTTCTACTGGTCGTACAATGCAGCATAATAAGGGTCTGTTTACACGACAATAGTTTAAGTTAAAATGCAAAAGTATTGTAGCGTTTCAGCCTCTCTTTTATAGAGAAACAGCGTTTTCGCCGTCCTAAAATGCAAACTTTTGAAAACAGCCTGTGGGTTTTTGTTTATGAAAAGCCATTTCCACCGTTGCCACCTAAACGGCAAGCTGGCATTTTCAGTGGTAACATAAAACCTTCACCCGTGCACAAACTGAATAACAGCAACAATACTGACCTTCCGTTTTGTTCTTGTGCTGCTGAATCTGATGACAGCCCCCCAACAAACTGGGCAGCTACTTCACATTTCTGCAATTCGCCAACAAGTTTTCAAAACAAACGCTAGAGTATCAGCTCACCCTGGTCCTGCAGTTATACTGGCATCCACAAGCTTGACGTACATACATCGTTTTCAGTTCCATGTAAATGCTGATTTTTTTCAGGTGAATGTTGTGAAGCGTTGCCATGTAAACAGGGCCGAAGCCATCTGATGTTAGCATGTTGTTAGAAGTGCTACTTCTCAGAGTACAGCCTCAAAAGTGTGATGAGGCATCATACCTGTTGGCAAATGCCAACTTAACCAATTTCCATCAAGTGTGAGTATGTTAGCTAGTTGTCATTAGCGTTTAACTCAAAGTGTGAAAGTAAAGCCTCACAGCAAATATGCTAACCTGTACTGTGAAAAGCATATAATGTGAGTACATTAGCTAGCTAATGTTAGCATTTTTTTTGTGCCACTGCTGTAAGTAAATACAGTTTTCTAGAGATTTGAAACATCAGACTGTTATTTGTTTAATGGCTCCTATTAGCTCAATGTTCTCCTGCTGTTCGTAGCACCTCATAGCTGTTAGCTTTGCTTCATATTTCTACGTCCTGCTTTGACCACAGCAGACTGTGAGTGTTGGAGGTTTTTTCAAGCCACAGGCTGCAGCAGTTTTTCAGAAATGTGAACTTCATTTGAAAAATGAACGAATCTAAACAGACATGTTTGCCGCTGGAATAAACAAATAAAAAAAAGGGGGAAGAGATATTTAATTCCTTCAGAACACTCAGCTACTGTAGCTTGTGGTTAGCAGACTCTCATGCCCGTAATGGGCAGCAGATGAGAAAGCGGACGAAAGAGGGAATGACAGTGAGAGAGAAAATGAGTGAAGGTGAAATCTATTAGTGTGACAGGACTCCTATAAAGCTGGAGACCTCTGGGGAAACACTCCAAATGTTCAGAGCAACAACATGAAGGAGGGAAGCAGAGGAGAAAATAAGGCAGAAACAGAAATAAATAATGTGAACTGATGACATATGAATGCATGAGCATGGATACTGATATCCCTCCATGTACATGTGCATTCATGTATTTGTATGTGCATGTTCTCCCCTCCCCCGCTCCCTCTCTCCCTCTCTCTCTCTCTCTCCCCAGTGCTACCAGGATGAGTGTGCTCCATATGTATGTCAGCCCTGATCACTCAGTGAAACATGGAGAGAAGAGGAAAAGGAAGGGGAGGGAGCAGAGACTCCCATTCACGTCTGCATCAGTCTACGGATGACTGAGCATCTTAGACCTGAGGTGAGAAAAAAAGAGTTACACTGTTTTTAGGGAGGAGGTGATAGATGAGAGTGCAGAGAGGTGTTCTTTAGGGAGGGAGGGATGGATGGATGGAAATAATATTCTTTTATATTTTCAGCTTCTCGGGAGAATTATTGGTTTACTGCTAAAAGTCATTCCTCGCTGCCTCGCTTTCTGTATTTCTCTTTGTTTTTTCTTCCCCTCCTGTTCCATATTTCTCTCACCCGCTTGGCTGTCAGTCTTTTTCTCCACTGCCCCACCCATGTGTACTTTGACACCCAACCCCTTCTCGCCGCGGCGGAGGGCCAGCCCCAGCCTTCAGTGTCCTAGACCCCAGTCATGTGACTCTGACCTGCTATGTTTTACAAGGCTGCAGTGCAGAGAGGGGGGCCTCCGAGGAAAAGAGCTGCGTTCTCCAGCAGCAGGAAACAAAGCACAGCTTGGAGGGGAGAAGTTATGTGTGTGGACGGAGGAATTGTGTGTGTGTGTGAGTGCGTGTGGGTGGGTGGAAGGGGGTGCAGGAAGCAGTATTTCAAGCAGTGGAACCCCACTATAAAAGTTTGACATAAAGAAGCATGGGGTTTTCAAGCCAGGCCGTGTTCAAACGTGCTGTGTCGTTGTCTGAAAGTCTTTGATCAAAGCATGTTGGATTTTTTCCACCTGGCTGACGTTAGATTTTTCTGCTCTTATTGACATGCTTAGATGAGCTCTGGCCTTAATCTCCGCTCCCCTTCGTTCTCCCTCTTCCTCTCCCCCGACATTAAATCTCCTGAATCTGAGCCTCCTCTCGCTCGCTCTGACTGTAGTTTATTCCCAGAGGAGTTGACCTCCACTATCGCGCAGCTCTGCGGCCGTAATCTATGGCTGTAGACGCAGACATATCCTGTTGCCCTCCCACTCTCCCACGCACACATGCACCAATATGCACACAAAGGGAGACAAAGTAAGTACATGAAGGATGACCACAGACACTTACAGGCAAGTTTGGACCCACGTATACACACACACACAAAAACACACACACATCTGTGTCATTCCTGGGAGATTTTAGCCCATTAAATGCGAGCAGCCCAGTCCAGTCTCTCAGATCGCTGCCGTTCCCCCCTCTTTGTTCCCCAAATCAAGAACAGCTGTGCTCCTCCACAGTTGTAAGTCACTCACTCAGTGGAAATTTAAAAGCCATTAACCGAGCCCCTCATTGCTACCCCACCCCTTTCTGTGCATGAGAGTGTGTATGTCTTATCTGCACACAGAGTAACACACACATTCATACGTATGCCTGTGTGTTCCTGTTAGAAGTTGCTCCTCAGTCCTGCACACTGCTGGTCTGAAACAGCACCTTCTCACAACAGCCTCAACCGCATGTAAGCAAGACTTTGGAGCAAAGTACGGACTCATCCGTGTTTGGTGCACTGCGTGGTTTTGCAGCGATCTGCCCCCCGCACCTTGAACACTCTACTTTATTCCAGCTGTGAGTAACTGAGGGGGGGGTCACTTGAGGTCATGTTGTCTTTGAGCGTGGAACAACAAAAACAAGGCCCCGCTGAAATAGCTCGCTGCTTGTCCACTTTCTTGGCTTAGCCGGAGAATTACTGTGCCAGGAAAAAACAACAAGCCCGGAGCCTTTCATAAGGCGAGCCCTTCAAGCTCGCTGTATAGACGCAAGCACAGCTGCACGCACGAACACACACAGCAAGCAGATGTTCACTGAGACAAAGACAGAGAAGATAGAGAGACAAGAAGAGGAGATGTAGGAGAAGAGAGTGGGACCATGACATGGAGAGTGGACATTTGGATAGGAAAGTCAGGTCTCTGCTCCTATCTGCTGTTTTTCTTTTGTCTCCTCCTCCACCTTCCCTCCCTCCTCTATCTCCTGTGGAGATCTCTCATTTCCTGCAGGCCCAATGTTGATTTCATACTGGAGCTCAGGGCTTAGGGTGGGAGTCTGTGAGATGGGTGAGGGAGGGGGGGTAAGAGGAGGCGAAGTGTAGGGGTATTTGAGTTCAGGCCAAAAACAACCTTCACCTCCACTTCTTTCAGCCGCTCAGTGTTGTGTGCTATTTAAAATATGTGAGCGTGCAAGTGGAGGTGTTGTTTTTTAGTCACCCAACAATCACACACACCTCAACACCTGGGGGAGGCCACAGCACAACCACACTCCTATATCAGTCAAGAACATGCTCCTCTGGGGCACTTTGTACCATTTCTCCTGGAGACCACCTAAACAGTAGTTTAAAGAGAGCAGAGGGCCGTTCACTCTCTCCCTGTGGAGAATTTTCCATAAGGTTAGAAGTCACCTTGTTGAAAATATGAGAGGCAGCTAAGAGAGCACATAGTAAACCATTTGTTATGAAGTCACATGAGTGTTGCCTCCGCAGTAAATGGATTAAGTCAGTTACACAAAGCATTACAGCATTATGACTAAACTTTTCTTTGTACAGTTTGTACATTTTGCACTTTCCTGCACAGTCCATGAGTTTGACAGGATAATATAGTCTTTCACCAAAAGCCATTATGCATTATAAAACACTTTTTGTGTTTCACAAAATGTTAACACCTGCTTCAACTTTTGTAAATGCAGACTTGTTGTTCAAAAAACTGTTTTCAGTTTAATGCTTGTATGCAAAAAAAGGTGTTTTTTTTCTCTGTAAAATACATCTTTGGTTTTTAGGTAGTTACAAATGGAACAGTTGCATAGTTTCTCTTTTTCGCTGTTAAGCAGGTATTCTCCAGCTAAGGAAGGTAAATAGGCTATGTCTCCTTGTGCCAACTACTTGGCCTATTGGTTGTTTAAATAGATCAAATCTGTGTCATTTGCCACAAACATAGTTCTTCCAGTACAAAAATATCAAGAAACAAGCTAATACTTTTTTTAGTTAGCTTCAGCTTTCCATGTGAAAGCTAGTTAGCCCAGCTTGCTAGTTTCCACTGCCGGGGTATAACAGAGATGTTACATCCTGAAATGTCTGCCAAAGTATTCCCAGAGTTGCCTTTAGCTCAAAAAGTAGCAAAGGGATAGAAACATGACTAGTATTAACTAGCGCGACCGACTAGCTTTGACTTTGTTAGATTCAAATATCTAGCTAGCTTTAAGCAATGACATTCATACTGGCTTGGTGGTAATATTTATATAACTTTTTTTTTTAAAATACTCCAAACTAGCAGAGGAGCTGTCAAAAGTATGTTTATCATCTTCTAGTTTTTAAGCTATTTTTGAAGTAAGTAATTCAAGCTAAAGCTACCAAGATAGAAGAACCAGACCTGCCAACACTCCCGTTTTTGTTGGGACACTCCCACTTTTCAACCCCTTCCTCTGCTGTACTCTAGATTTGTCATTTCTCTTGATTACCTCCTTATTTACCAAGTTGGTATTAATTAAAGGCTTGTTCAATGCTACTGTGTAGGATACATTTGTATAGTGTCAGCAACACCAACTTGACAGTGACAAGTATGCGCAAATCACTACCTGGTACATGTGCATCTTCAATGGAGTGGTTCTCCACTCAGCATCGCTCAGCATCACTCTATCAAGGTTGCTGTCAAAGATATCTGAATGAAGTATAGAGATGAAGAGACATGCCTCTAAATTCATTTGAATGGGGGGAATCTCATGTTTTTTAAAGTCTAATGTTGGCAGGTGTGACAGTACAGTCTTAGCAACATGCTACATCCCCTCACATGATACCTAGGAGCTTCAGAGCCAGTTTCTGTGAAAAAGAAACAATGGATTACATTCAATTGACATTCGGGATTTTTTTTTTTTTTTTGTGATCATCTGCATGTTTTTAAAACACTTAGTGACCTTACAAGATCAGTCAGTGTGACCTTACAGGACCAGAAACCTTTGTGGGCACTGGTGACACAGACTTATTGCGGAAACCGTTAAAATGAAGTTTCAGGGCTAAGTTTCGTGTGGTGTTGCTGTGACCTTTCCTTGTTGAGGCAGAGCAAACGTCAGCATTCAAAATGAGATAACTCAATTAAATATCTGATTTCTAGGTTCAATTCCTATGTTTCAGCATTTATTGTTCTGTGTGTCAACACCGTTACCAAGGAAGAGAAAAGGCGTTGAAAAAACAGGAAGTTTGAGTCCTGTTTCTTGATAGTGATGCCACTAATACGCAGTTAGACTCACATGCAGATTGTTACTCTCAGATTACCGTGGCACTCTGCCAATTTCTGCTCTTCACTTCCTCTCTCTCTCTCTCATTGTAAGCATAGATGAGGCCCGCCATACATGAACAGCTGCCGCCCTCAGCTTTCACTTCCTCTTCTGTGAAGCCACACGTATCTGTTACCACAACAAGTACCCCAAACGTGGCCTCTAATGCCCTTTGAGCCCCCACCCCCCCCCATGCCAGCACATGCACACATGTGCCTGAGGGCATGCTTACTTGGATGTAACGACACTGCTGCCACCAAGTTTAAGACAGGGCAGTGTGCTAGTTTGTCAGAGCGTCACCTCCTGGGCCTGAGCTTGTGAAGTAAGTATGTTTTCAGACATATGAGCCAATGAGTGGCAGGGGAAAAGATTTGAGTGAGATTTCCGAAGAGGTGTAAATTTGTTTTTGAGTATTTCAGGGTGTTGTCTGGAACAGACTTCCTGAGTTCAACTTCAGATTTCACCTTGTAAGCAGAGATGCACTCAGAGGCAAACCACACCATACATGCCTTATTCGGAATACTGTTGGTGCTGTAGCACCCAAAACACACACACACAAACACACAACAAGGCAGGGCGACATTGCGTGACTTGAGGCATCACACCTCTCATTTCTCTTTCACTCAACGAAAGCATGAAAAAAAATCCCTCACCACCAGAAATGTGAGAAGTGTGTGTGTGACGGCATGTGTGTCTGTCTGGGGCACTGACTGACTATGCCCTTGTTAGGTTTCGTTCTGTGTAATTTACACACTTCCTTTTATGAATATGAAGACATTTGTTCAAAGATAAGTCTGACCTAATACCAGTTGATGAGACGTGGCAATTATACTCCTACACACACACACACACACACACACACACACACACACACACACACACACACGCACATCTTAGTGTAGAAACTCTCCCACTCATTTGTGAATGAACCCATTAACACAATAAGGCAGCCGTCATTGTCTTTCACTGCTCTCTCCTGGGACTTTGGTAAAAGTGATGCAATGTGAAGGTGTTGGCTGCTAATGGTGAACAATTGCTTTTGGATGATCTCATTCTTTATCAGCTCCTCTGTCACTGAGACGCTTTATGGATGATCAGGAAACTAAAAAAGACTCTCCATGCTAAAGAAGGTGTTGCCTGGAGCCTGTGCGAGCAGCTGGCTGCCACAATCTTCCCATCCACTTGATTCATTGCCCCCTCGCCCACAGGCTGAAAAGCCTGGTCTTGTGATGGCGAGGCAGTGGCCAGGTGGCTAATTGAGCTGTTCCCAGGCCAGCCTGTGACAGCGTGCCACCCTGTGCCAAGGTGTTGGGCTTTCCCAGGGCTTGGTAATAGATGAGTTGAGTCCCCGTAAAGTGTGTCCAATCTCCCTGCCCTGCTGGCAACAAGAGGGCACAGAGTACTGGACACTCAGAACAGACTGGTCACAGCGAACACAGCAGAGAGATAGAGGGTCAAGAGAGATGGATGATGATTTAAACATTTCATCATCTCTGATACTCAAATACTTTGAAAACTTTGTTTGACTGCAATAACACTGAGGTAGAATGTGTCTGCTGGAGTACAGAGAGGTATTCTCTCTTTGTTTGACAGCTGCTTGATTGCCAAGGTTTGATACATAAGAAAACAAAGGTCTGCTTCACTTCCTGTCAGTGCATTTCCATCATAGCTTTTGTCTGAGAGAACATTTCTTGTTTTTCAAAACATGAGAGTGGAAGTGTTCTTGTAGCCTTTGAGTCATAACAATTAAAACAATTTAGAATATCATTTAGTGTAGGAGTATTACTGTTAGACTATCTTTCATTGATCGTATGTCTGTTTGCTGGCACAAACAATTATGGGACAGCAGTGACTCATGCAGTGCTAATGCAAAATTGCTTTGAGTGATGTGAAGACTAGAGAAATCACTACATAAACAGTCCATTTACCATGAGGTTACTGTTCTAAGTCAGAAACATCTGGACAACTAATGGATTGACTGTCATGAAATACGTTGCAGACATTCATGTTCCAGTAAGAATGAACTGTCAAAATGTGAACAGTGAATTTATTGTAGATGGCTTAATGCTCTGAAAAAGTCATGTGCACTCCTTCATGTTTAACTTAGGGACAGTTTACACATTGCAAATAGTGCACATGATGTTTTAGTGCTGTTGTTTGAGGGTGTTAGCATGTTAGCGCGTCAGTATCAGTATTAAAGCATCACTTTCAGGTATGCAGCCACACTAAGGTATAGCTGATCAGTTATACAACACTTGATTCAAAGGATTATATATAAAATACTAGAAGGGGGGGGGGGGTCAGCATTTCCTTTCAGCAAATGCAGGACGTTGAAATGCCGAGCTCCGTTTCAACACTAAGCACTTTCCTGCAGGAAAGGCTTGATATTTTGAAATGCTGATGCTCAGCATTTCAGAGTAATGACACTTAGAAGAGAAAGAGAGAGAGAGAGTGACTGAAATGTGGCTGAGCAATGCCAAATTTTGCAGCATTGCACATTATTAGTGCTTGGTCACAAGAACAAATGCAATCAAGTTGAAAAAAAGAAAGCACACAAGGCAAATGTCACAACTCTTTGATGTTGCAGACTTTTGCCACAGTGTCAACAGGCAGAGGTAAAATGTGTGCAACTCTCTTCAACAGATTTATATGTTAGGATGTCTGATTAGGTTGTCCCTGGTTTCACTTCTGCTGTTGATAATCAATGACAGCTAGCAATGGGTTTTGACCAATCAGAAACAAGTATTGAACACAGCTAGATAATAAGAGCCTATACTCATTGATAGCTCTTGAGAACTGATTGTGACAGCCTTATCTTAAAAACTCTTCAAGATCTGAAGTATGTTCCAAAAAAGAAACACAAGGATTGTGGGAATGACTGCCGTAACATGGATGAATAATCAAAAAGAGATTTTAAAGGTTGCCCTTTTAGTACTGTTGTGGTGTTTTGGATGAAATCCACAAGCCTGAAGAAAAAGATTCCCCTTTTTTGATTTCATGGACTTATATGCCGCTCATGTTTCCTCTGTTTCTCCCAGCGTTTTATTACAAAGTGGAACCAACTCAACATAATCACTGGAAGCTGCTTCTCAAATGACATCTGCTACAAGCACTAACAGATATTTGAAACATTCATATATCAAAACAGTCATTTCCTGCTGTGGCTTTTTTATTTTTATATTTTCTGTATTTCTGGCAGATGATGTGCTGGGGGGTAAAGCTGGAGGGGAGAGTCACCGGCTGTGAGGCATCAGTTATTGGATTGTAAACATGGTGGGGACTCCCCGCCCCTCCCACTGAAAAGTGCCTCTTTTGAAACGGTTGAGCTTATGGCTGTGCCCCCCTCCCCAAACATCCTCCACCACCCCAATCCCCCCTCCCCCATCCTCCACCCCTCTTTCCTCTTGGTGTTTCCTGTTGAGCTGGCTAGACTCCTTTGACAGATTTACAACTGCGGGGTCAAAGTTTTCCGACGGCAGCAGATAAATCTTACACCCCCCCCACCCACCCTCCCTGCCTCTCCCTCACCTGATAAAAAGACACACACTCTGAACAGCCGCCCTTCACCCCCCTCCTCCATCCCCCCCTGCATCCTTTCATGTGTAATGTGCCTCTTTTTTCTCCTGCTGAAAAAGTCTGTGCACATGTGTGTGCGAACACGAGTTCTGCAAGAGGTGTGTGCAAATTCCTTTTTATGTGTGTGTGTGTGTGTGTGTGTGTGTGTGTGTGTGTGTGTGTGAATGCAGGAGGGTAAGTGCCGTGCAGTTTTGAGGTTAGGAAAAGAATGCAGGACATTGTTCTTAAACCATAAATCCCCCTCCCCTCTCTGTTCACCATCCCCTTTTTCTTTTCCCTCCATCAGAGTTTTATGTTCAGGTCCCAGTGTGATGCTCCCTCTGCTTTTGTCTCCTCTTCTCCCTCAGATAGATAAGAGCCTCATTCCACCAGCATGCTATCATTTGTATTTTCTGTGCTCGTTCTGAGACACACGATACCCTTCACCCCCCTCTTATTTCTCTTTAGACGTCTGTCTTTTATCACCATGTCTGTGTCGAACATCTTCAGCCTACCTGAGCAGATTGTGGAGAAACAGAGGAGCAGGCTCTGTATGCACGCAGCTTTTGGGGCCACGTCTTTCCCACTCTCTTTCTTCTTTCCCCTCATTCCCTCTGATCTCTGTTCCAGGCGAAAGCATCAGTAACCTAAATCTCCAGCCAAGGCACATAAAACTTTTTCCCACTCTCAGTTATTCTAATAAATCTGCACATACTTTGCTTTGTGTTTGTCATTTGGCATCTTTGAATGTGTGACTCCTCCTGCCTTATTCACTGCCTCTTCTGGGAAGGAGGAGGTTGCAGATCCATGGAGAAGTCATTGCTTTAGAGTTGGTGCAAGTCATTTACAAACAGAGTATAATGATGACCAGGGGCGTCACTAGGATTTATGGACAGTGGGGGCTTATTCCCAAAAAGATGTACAGGATGTAAGTGAATGTAACTCACAAGTATTTCCAGGTCTATTTTCACTATGTTTTTTGCTCTTTAAGGTGAGACGCTGAAAATCATTGTCGTGTAAATGAGGCCTTAGAGAACATCATTATTCTTAAAAATAGAGGGACAATCAGAGAAATTACAAGTCGGGAGTGGAGTGGGAGCCAGGATTAAACAGCGATGGAGACTTGCCTAAATCAGGGGTGTTGGCAGGTCTGATGCTGTCCCTCTACAGGAGAGCAAGCCAGGCTTTTATTTGTCAATTAGAGCACCTGGTTCATTCATTACATGGGATGTTCTGTTAGCCGGGGGCTTGAGCTAACTAACTGCTACTACCAGCAGTAATGACAGCTTGAAAAAAGAGAAAGTCCCAAAATCATATGACGTGCTATGTGATGATTTATTGAAACTCATATTCTGGCAACTTTTTATTGAAAATGTCAGCTCTTTGTTTTGTAAAAAAAATAATAATTAAACGACACCACATTATTTAGGGGGCTGAAGAATATAATAGGTAGGCTTCAGACCCCCATAAATAGGCCCAACAACAACACTGATGATGACCCTTCCTCATGGCTCTGTAATTGTCTCTTCTGACACAGTGGATATAATTAAAGACAAAGGTCGTTCAGTCCAACCTTGGCATAAGTCAGCACCACAACGCTGAGCTCACACTGTCAAAAAGATCTGGACACTGCCCTGTACATATTTGTTTTTGTCAGTACTACCGAGGGTAACGCACTTTGAATTTCCAAAAAAATCATAAAAACCTCCAAATAAATAGCTTTCCATCTAGCAGAGGGGTTCAGATTAACATTACATTTGCTTTTCTTTCTTAAAAGTGAAAATAGATGAACTAAATGCATCATTTGTTTCCCGCACACTTTGTAAATTCAGCACTAAATTCCCCACTGTCATACAGTATTGTTTTATATCCCTCAACTACAAATATTTCCCAATATACGCACACATTCCTCCTCCGCTGTTGGATCAATAGACATGATTGATTTGGTGGTGAGCTGGCAGCCGGTCCTGATCAATGTTAGCTTGGCTGATGGCCGCAGACCGTACATCACTGTCACTCACAATGTGTGTCGAAAATAAGCCTGAGTGACTCTTCTTTCACTCCCATCATGTCTGATAGATAGCAGTTGTTGTTTTTATTGCATCATATTATGTTTGGCTTNGTAATGTGCCTCTTTTTTCTCCTGCTGAAAAAGTCTGTGCACATGTGTGTGCGAACACGAGTTCTGCAAGAGGTGTGTGCAAATTCCTTTTTATGTGTGTGTGTGTGTGTGTGTGTGTGTGTGTGTGTGTGTGTGTGAATGCAGGAGGGTAAGTGCCGTGCAGTTTTGAGGTTAGGAAAAGAATGCAGGACATTGTTCTTAAACCATAAATCCCCCTCCCCTCTCTGTTCACCATCCCCTTTTTCTTTTCCCTCCATCAGATTTTTATGTTCAGGTCCCAGTGTGATGCTCCCTCTGCTTTTGTCTCCTCTTCTCCCTCAGATAGATAAGAGCCTCATTCCACCAGCATGCTATCATTTGTATTTTCTGTGCTCGTTCTGAGACACACGATACCCTTCACCCCCCTCTTATTTCTCTTTAGACGTCTGTCTTTTATCACCATGTCTGTGTCGAACATCTTCAGCCTACCTGAGCAGATTGTGGGGAAACAGAGGAGCAGGCTCTGTATGCACGCAGCTTTTGGGGCCACGTCTTTCCCACTCTCTTTCTTCTTTCCCCTCATTCCCTCTGATCTCTGTTCCAGGCGAAAGCATCAGTAACCTAAATCTCCAGCCAAGGCACATAAAACTTTTTCCCACTCTCAGTTATTCTAATAAATCTGCACATACTTTGCTTTGTGTTTGTCATTTGGCATCTTTGAATGTGTGACTCCTCCTGCCTTATTCACTGCCTCTTCTGGGAAGGAGGAGGTTGCAGATCCATGGAGAAGTCATTTCTTTAGAGTTGGTGCAAGTTTTTCAAGTCATTTACAAACAGAGTATAATGATGACCAGGGGCGTCACTAGGATTTATGGACATTGGGGGCTTATTCCCAAGGAGATGTACAGGATGTAAGTGAATGTAACTCACAAGTATTTCCAGGTCTATTTTCACTGCGTTTTTTGCTCTTTAAGGTGAGACGCTGAAAATCATTGTCGTGTAAATGAGGCCTTAGAGAACATCATACTTAAAAATAGAGGGACAATCAGAGAAATTACAAGTCGGAAGTGGAGTGGGAGCCAGGATTAAACAGCGATGGAGACTTGCCTAAATCAGGGGTGTTGGCAGGTCTGATGCTGTCCCTCTACAGGAGAGCAAGCCAGGCTTTTATTTGTCAATTAGAGCACCTGGTTCATTCATTACATGGGATGTTCTGTTAGCCGGGGGCTTCAGCTAACTAACTGCTACTACCAGCAGTAATGACAGCTTGAAAAAAGAGAAAGTCCCAAAATCATGTGACGTGCTATGTGATGATTTATTGAAACTCATATTCTGGCAACTTTTTATTGAAAATGTCAGCACTTTGTTTTGTAAAAAAAAAAGAAATTAAAAGACACCAAATTATTTAGGGGGATGAAGAATATAATAGGTAGGCTTCAGACCCCCATCAATAGGCCCAACAACGACACTGATGATGACCCTTCCTCATGTGGCTCTGTAATTGTCTCTTCTGACACAGTGGATATAATTAAAGACAAAGGTCGTTCAGTCCGACCTTGGCATAAGTCAGCACCACAACGCTGAGCTCACACTGTCAAAAAGATCTGGACACTGCCCTGTACATATCTGTTTTTGTCAGTACTACCGAGGGCAACGCACCTTGAATTTCCAAAAAAATCATAAAAACCTCCAAATAAATAGCTTTCCATCTAGCAGAGGGGTTCAGATTAACATTACATTTGCTTTTCTTTCTTAAAAGTGAAAATAAATGAACTAAATGCATCATTTGTTTCCCGCACACTTTGTAAAATCAGCACTAAATTCCCCACTGTCATACAGTATTGTTTTATATCCCTCAACTACAAATATTTCCCAATATACGCACACATTCCTCCTCCGCTGTTGGATCAATAGACATGATTGATTTGGTGGTGAGCTGGCAGCCGGTCCTGATCAATGTTAGCTTGGCTGATGGCCGCAGACCGTACATCACTGTCACTCACAATGTGTGTCGAAAATAAGCCTGAGTGACTCTTCTTTCACTCCCATCATGTCTGATAGATAGCAGTTGTTGTTTTTATTGCATCATATTATGTTTGGCTTCTGTTATCATCACCAAATGTTGGGCAGTAGTACAAAGCAGAGCACTGAAGATGAAATTCACATTGTTGTAGTGAGAAGATTGTAAAGCTCTTCCTATTAAATCTCAATTTTTACAGATTAATTTCGAGGGATATTTGACAGCAGATGGTTTAAAAGCAAAAACAGACAGCGCGGATAGATGGAGCAAATACTGAAATAAGAACATTCATCATGTATACACACATCTACAGAGGCACTTCTCACATTTTACGTTTTTCATGTTCAGAAACCTAGGCACCAGGCCACATATCAAGTTATACCAGCAAATTGAATGACTTATTAGGCACTGAAAGCTAAATTACTGTTTCAAACTGCTGCTTTTCTTTTAGTGCTGTCATCAAGCTAGCTTTACTGTTAGCTTGCTTGTGGATGGTGGTAATATTAACTAACGGTAATGCCAGAGGAACGCTAAAGGTCATTCAAACAAAGTCATTGGGGTGTAGCTAGCTAACCTTACAGCTACATCTGGCATCACAGTCAAACACTGAGAAATGATAGAACGCGTTGGTAATGCTAACTAGCTAATAGTTATGTCAATCAGCTAAAGACAACCTTAATAATTACATGATCCGATCAAGCAACACTGAAAAACTGTGCTGTTAGCTTGTAAATTGTGATATTGTAAGTTACCTTGTTACAGCTGTCTTCAATTATTAACTAGCCTACATAACCATCAGCTATATTTGCCCTTTTTTGCTAGGTTACACTGATAAACTGTGCCTTTAGCTTAAAAGTAGCTGTATTGTTAGCCATCTTGCATACTATTAGCATGTTGTACCTGCTGTTAGGTAGCTGACATTAGCTAGGTTGGCTAGCGAATATAACATCAGATGCATTGAGCTAGTGCAAGGGCAAAACAATATTTAATTATGATGGCTTTGAAGTAGCTATACATTTAGCGAGTTTAGTTCAATACGAGTTTCTTAATACTGACTCTAGCTAGCTGATATAACCATCAGCTACATATTCCTGTTTCATAAAGCAGAAGTATTTAACTATGGTGTTAGTGTGTAGGTAGCGATAGCTTACTTTACCATCAGCTTGTCAACTTCCATTAGCTGGCCTATATCACATTTAGCCAGCTTTTGCTACTTCTGCTCTTTTCTGTCATGTTACACTGATAAACTGTGACCTTAGCATTGAAGTGGATGTGTAATTTTTTTTATAGCTTGTGAGTGTAAGCACTTGCATGATGTAAAAGAAACAAAGTCTGTACTCCTTGTTGCTGGTTCAACTCCCAACCACAACCATTTGCTGCACATCTTTCCACACTCTTCTCCAAATATTTCCTGTCTCTTTTCAGCTGTCCTATCAATAAAAAGGAAGAAAAAAAAAAAAGAAGTCTGGAAAATTACTCACAAATAAAAAAAAGGAAGTCTGTCGGTGTCGTGAGAGAAAATCTCAAAGAGTGTAAACACTCTCATTGTCAGGACACTCCCAGTTCACAGATCATCCTGTTTCGCAAAACTGCACATACATTCACTTACACTCTCCCTCCTGCACACGCAGCAAACTCACACTATCAGATTTGCAGGGGAGCGCATCAAATATTACCAAACATCACATGCCTTGTGAAACACTCCACGCGCCGCGGCGTTCACTTTGTCAAGCGGTGACCTTGAATACTTAAGAGGCCCCTCGGTGGAGGATTCTCCCCCGGTGCTCTTCACACATCAGCGCCATGGGAATGAGTGATATGATGGCGAGAGAAAGAGAGGAGTGACAAAGAAAGGAAGGTTAAAACAGGAGAAATGTGGGGGTAGAGATAGGTAGGGGGTGGAGTGGTACCATCTGACTCTCTCCAGGGAAATCTTATCAGAGTGCAGAGACGGGTGGGGGGGCTGTTTCACTGGAGTGAGAGATTTGGATGAACATATCGAAAGGTGGGGGGCTTTAGCGGATTAAAATATGAGCAAACCTGTTGTACTTTCTCTCTCTGCCCTTCTCTGGACATGCTCTATATATCCTGCTAAGTCCCCACATAACCTCTGAGGAGTTTTTATGGTCGGCGTGTCTTTTCACAAGACCTGTTATTGGATTACAGTTCGCTCCAAAGACTCTCTTCCCCTCTCTCCTGTACCGTCCGCCTCTCTCTATTTCTCTCCTCCACTTAACCACTCTCCCACACTTCCTTTTTCTCCCTCTTGTTATAAGCGTTCCAGTGTTTTTTCTACTCCTACAGGGAAAAGAAGATAGAAAGAGAGCTAATGCAGTTGTCTCATCTGTTTTGGTTTGATTTTTTTCTTTTGCACCTTGCGTCACTCCGCTGGTGCAATGTCGGCCGTAATATCAAGCGACAGGCCGGCTTTCCACTCCAACAGGCCTGTGTCCTTAAAAAAGGGGACGAGAGAGAGGAATCTTGACGGAGGGGGAGGGATGAGAAAAGAGGGGGATATCAAAAAATAATGAGATGTGTAGTCAGAGGGACGGTAGGTCAAAAAAATAAAAAGTAATGACATCCAGGCTCCAGAAAAGCGCCGCCCTCATCGGCTTGACTCCAGCGACACAAGAGGTCGGCTGTTCTTTGAGAGATCCGGTGACCTTTGAGAGCAAACTTTGATGTTAACTTTGCATGATTTGTTTGGCTGCTCCTCTGTGGTGGAACCAAAGAGCGAGACAGAAGAGAAAGAGAGAAGGAAAGAGAGACAGAGAGAATGGACTGCGTTCCTGAAACTAGGCCAGTGTCTGTCTAGAAATGTGGACTCATGTTCCCGTTTCCAACCATTCCCCCGGAGGAGCTAGTCTGCCTGCTGCTGCTCGGACAGTTCACTGTCCGCTGAGCTGCATGCACAGTCCTCGGCTCTTATCTGCTTCCTGCTCTTCTGCTTCAATGATACAGTGCAGAGCTGGAAAAGTCACTTGGTGCAACAGTTTTCAAAAACACTGATTGATGTGACCTTTAAAGGAGGAAGCTGGAGATGATTTTCTTGAATCTTCTGAGAAGTTACCAGACAGTAATTAACTTAAGTCATGACCCTGCTTCTCTTCAGATCACATGGGCGTTAAATACTGATTCTGATTCATCAAACCCCTTGATGGTAGTTATTACCTCTGGAAAATAAGGGGGATGCTGGTGACAACCCAATGACGTTGAATCAATCTTCCAGAAGGTTTCATCACATCTAGATGACTGTCATGAACTTTCATCTTCCTCTTGATGATATGAAAAAGGTTACCGTCTGTTAGCATCAGTAGACAACCTAGATGAATTTTTTGATACCAGTCTCACCTTTTTCTGAGAAGACAAATGGACAGTCAGTGTCACAATTTTGGTGACCTGTCAGATCTCATGGTGTTACCCCTGGTTAGTCTTTGGGCTCATTTATGCGCAATGTTAAATATGGATCTGGATACAGACAGAGCCTTCTGTTCAAGCAATGTGTTAATTTTGTCCGTATTTCTATATGTTTCCACATGGAGACAGACCAAACGGAGTGGTACCAATGGAAACTAGAGATGTAGCCCTTGTGCCACATGAAGAAGAAATAACAATGGCGGAACTTTTTGAAGCAATACAGCCAATTTAACGGCCCCATTGGCCACCTCTTCCTATGGCACTGCCTCTGTTTTTGTCTTTTATGGAAGTAGTTTATTGGCAATACCTCCCCCACAGTCACCAAGTTTGTTTTTGAGTTTGTTGTTTTCATAATTTTTCTACACTGGACAACCCCCCCTGTTGATTGTAATGGTTAACAGCAGTGCCAACGTAAAGAACGTATGGAAGTATGTGAGTAGTGACGAAAACATTGTTTAAAAAGGAAATACACATTTTCATAAGTTAAGGGAGTATAAATGTGTCTTTTATCACATACTTCTGCCCAGTCAAAAATGTCTCCTTAATACGTTTTCCAATGTCTAACCTTTGTTTTTGAGCTGCTGTGCATGGTGGTGCAGTGGTTTGTGCTGTTACCTCACAGTGAGAAGGTCACCAGTTCAAATCCCAGTTAGGTCATGGTGGGTCTTTCTGTGTGGAGTCTGCAAATCCCCCCCCCATGCATGCTTTGGTTTTCTCCAGATGCCCCTGTATATCCCTGATTGTCTGACCAATGTCGCCATTCAGATGTCTTGCATGTTTGTTTACATCATAGCTGCTACTGCAAGCTGCAAGCATCTTAACAGATAAAACAATAAGCATCACACTAGCAAAAATCAAATGATAATCATTGTGAAGCTGTTTAGTACAAATGTTTTGGACTCAACAGTTGACAAAAACGTTATCGGCCTCCATTCTTTTATCATCTTTCATCCCTTTTTGGTGTAGTAAGACATCTGATGGTTATGATGTCAACAGCCCCAATTTTCAGCAAATCTTTAGGTTCTGTTGAAAACCCACTCATCTTTATGAGTAATTCTCAACACATTTTGTAATTCATGCTTTGTATCTTTGTCTTAAAACTGGATCTAAATCAGTACAGTACGTACGCAATTGTTTCCTATAAAGACATGTTCTCAAATTTGACTTTGTGCCCTCCATTTGTCATTGTATCCACATGACTGAAACCCTGCTATTGGTGATTCTAGATTGCCCCTGGGTGAGTATGTATGTAAAAGAGGTTGTCTGTGTCTATGTGTCAGCTCTGTGATGACTGGTAACTAGCATAGAGTGTGCCCTGTTTCTCTCCCAAAGACTGCTGGGATAGGCTCCAGCCACCAGCAACCCTGATCAGGATAAGGGGTAGCAGATGAATGAATGAAAAAGATTCATTTTGATTGTGATGGAGTAAAAGAAATGTTAGATTAAGAGGAAGTGGGATAAATGAGGGCACTCACTTTTAGTTTGGGGGTTTGATCCCAGCTGCTGCCACCAAGCCTCTTATATCAGCAGTCATCTGTTCGAGTGGAGCAAAGTTGGCAGTGCAGATCCAGAGGACCTGGTACATGCCCAAAATCCTTTGCCTTCGCTCTGCCTGGCACTGCCAAACCATTAGCATCATGTACAGCCCGGCGCTAATCCAACCAGGGCAGAGCGACCTTAATCTGTGCGCTGGCCACTGAGCTCCTCCCACATCTGGTCATCTTCAGAAGCAGCAGTGGCGTCTGCCTGTGCTGCTCTCCTGTGTCCTGAGGTGGGCGAGATAATCCCTGAATGTTATTACAGCCTCCTCCGAGCATTGCTATAGGTTAGCCCTCATTAAAGTGCTCTCACTAATCAGATCGGGCATAACGAGGGGCTCAGACTTATTGTGGATTAACATGGACACAGGGCACTGTTCCAACATGTTTTTGATACTTTCACCTTTAGCCCATAAATCTTGTCAAACTGCGGAGTTCTGCTGGTGAAAGAGTGGAGCAAAAGAAACCACTGAAAATCTACTTATCATAGATCATGTTCTATGTCTATTTCTTTTACTTACTCTGTTGTTCAGTTATCCTAGTAACGGTCTCACCTTTTGTCTCTTTAGGCTTAAGTTGCAACCTCCAGTGTTTGACAGGAAAGTAAGTAGTGGTGACTGGCCAATAGAGGGCGCCAAGGTGCTTTTTCAGTGTGTTTTTATATTCTTTGTTTACATAAATAAGTAATATTTACAAAAAAAATGTATCGAAAGTCATAGTATTCAATATGTATAAGTATTTAAAAACATCAGTTCAGGTTCCCTGGAAATGTGGGAAACGAGCATTAGGCTGTTCGCCTCTGCTCCTGGGGCGCTGGAAAAAGCGCCCCTGGAGCAGAGATGAATAGCCAATGAGCAACTGTTGCTGGGGCAAGATACATGAACATTACTGTGAATTTTGCCAATCAGCTTAGTGGGAAATAGTGCCTGAAGGACGACTCTGAATTCGCCCTTTAGGTAAATTCAGTTAGTCTTGGTGGTTGAAGTTTGATGGCACTGACAGTGATGGACACTGACAGTGTAAACAACTTCTTACCCTTTCTTCCCTGAAAATCAATGCCAGAGGAAAACTTTAAGTGAAAAATGATGGATTAAAGAAACCTGACAGGATCAGCCAGATATTAAAATTAGCCAACAAGCAATGGGAAAAACATTTAACAAGAAAGACAGATGACATTTACACATGTTCCTCTGACACATCTCTTTGTACATAGGTTGGGTAAGCTTTTTCACAGTATTTGACTATATACATGTACGCTGAACATGTATATAATATGCATGTACTCAGTATTCTCTAATTATTTTTAGGATGGTTGTTCAAATTAGAGCACAGCCCCACTTAAATTATTTTTCATCAGCTTTCATAAGAGCAAGGACGGAAGTCCAAAAACTTCAGTTTTGCGAGTGTCCACTTGAGGCTGCCTTCAAAAATCTTACTCCAAATCTTTAACACAACCCTCCGCCTCATTACAATGAAGTCTGCCGAGGTGGAGACAACGGGCCTACGTGAGGCTGCATGCACACCCCTTGGTGTCTGTGCTGTGGCACCCCTTTTTCCCCAACCCCCCCCATGTGTGCAAGTCTTGGAGATTTTTGTTTTAATAGTTTATTGTGTTGATTATGTGCTGAGGTTATTTTTTCCTAATCCCAAACTGTGCCCCACTACAGGAGTCTAGTTTGGTATTTGCTGGGTATTTGCTTTTGTTCCCTCTTCCTCCCTGATGTACTCTTTTCACATGTAATGAAATGGGGCGCTGCTCATGCTGACGACCCAGTTCTCCTGCTCCTGTCGTCTTCTTTGTTGTATGTCACTTTCTTTTAGTGTTTCTTGGACAGGATGAAACTGGAATGAAATTTCCTTGCTCTGAAACATGTGCGATGACAAAGATACCTTGCAATCTTGTATCTTGTATCCTGTAATGGACCCAGGGACATTACAGTCCCATCCACGCTGGAGTCAGGACAAACTGTAGCTCCTCTTTCCTGTCAGAACCTCTGTCCTTAACCCAGATCCTGGGCTGTATGTGATTACCATCACTCTGACCGTCTCTCTGTTATTTGTTTTTGTCTCGCAGAAACTTCAAGGGAAAGAGGTTTGCCCTCTCCGCCTCATTTGGATCAGATCAGCAGCAGGTTCCTGCTGGATCACATGGGGACATTTTAAGGATTATGCTCGGTCCTCACTGCCTGTTTCTGTCAGTCTCCGTGTGGCTGCTTTCAATGCCAGGAAAAGTAGCCGGAGTCACAGATGAGCAGCAGCTGATCCCTGCTGATGATTTTATTTGGGTATCATTAGCCGTTAGCGTGCCTGTATGCAATGAGTCAGAATGAGTCACAGAGCCAAAATAGAGACTGAAACTAGTGACTTAAAAGTGCACAGTTATCTTTTGATAGAGTGATCTCAGCTTGAAAAAGTCATTTCATAACTTTAACTCTACATCTGATCTTTTTATAATCAGTGGTATGAATCTTTCAAAGTGAGTGTTGTTTCATGCAGAAAAAATTATCTCGCTATAAGGTGTAGGAAAAAACGTGAGAGCTCGACTCTGAAACTCCTTTGATATCAAGAACTCTGAGCTACAAAGTGTCAAAGTGGAAACAGATATATTTTGGCGGATCACAAGGAAAACCTGAGACCTGCTTATTAGATTGAATCAATTCACATGTGATTGCCCAAGGAAATCTTTTGAATGCTGCTAAATGAAAGCTGAACTTTTGCGTTTGACGTCATCTGTGTGCAACTTGTCATGCAGAGGGCACTTTAGTGCACTGGTGACTTACACAGGAAACCCGAAAACAGATCGAGCAGAGGATTCAGATGCTGATAAAACGCACAAACCTCAAACTTCCGTTGCCAAGTTTGAGTTGTTTTACTTTTTCACACAGAGTCGTACTTAACACCCTTATTGGCACCTCATGAGGAAGCTTCTTATCTTTGCTGCTCTCTTTTTCTTCTGAAGAACATATGCTGCTTTAATCACATACTTTATATAAACTAGTTCAGGGCATGATCTAAAAATAATAACCCATCTTTATTTACTCTCCTGCAGAGTTTACTTTATGCTCACCCCTGCTGACATGGTCCCCCACTCAGCCACACCACCCTTCAGTCCTCATCTCTTCCAGGTTCTCCTCCAATGTTTCCCTTGTTTCTGTCACAGCATGACACAGTGATCAATAAGCAATTTAAAAAAGCAACGTTGCACAAGGCATTGCTCACTTCCAGCTCCTGTGTATGCTAAGCTTTTGCAGGATTATGGTGCAGAGATGCATGCTAACATATGACATTTATACAAGCCCCCTGATCTGCTTTTATCCTTTCCATCTGCAGGTTCAGGTACAATGCAGGAGGGAGCCTTTTTATTTGACACTGCTGTGGTATTTTCCTGACATTTAAACCAGTTGACGATGCAAGTTCCATGAATAACATTTGAAGTGCAGGCTTACAATCGGTTATAAAAGAGAAAGGAGGACGAGCCAGCTCAAGGTCAGATGATACCCGGTGGTAATCTTAACCAGGAAGAGATGCTGAAACCACCCATCCTGTGTGGAGGAGTAGGCTTTTTTCTTTTTTACTACAAAGAATTCACACGCAGTCACTGTGTTTTTCCTGCCTCTGATACTCCACTGTCACTCTGTACAACATTATCTAACAGGATTACACTGCATTGCCCGACATGACACGAGCACTCATCCCCAATTACAGCCGTGCTCGATGTTATGTACACACAGACCTGACCAGCATAGCAAATACAGAACTTGACTGTTCGGATGCTGCTGTCTGTTGAATGGTCGGAGTGCATTTATCTGTCCCAGTGCATGCATGCTCCTCAGTTAATGTGTGTGTGTTTGAGAGAGAGAGAGAGTAAGGCGATGGGCAGCTGGAGCAGATGTCTCCCATCAGTCGTACTCGATCCAGCAACACCTTTGAAATGACAGACCTGCGGTCCTGGGTGGCATCAGAGGGCAGATGTGTGTGTGTGTGTGTGTGTGTGTGTGTGTGTGTGTGTGTGTGTGTGTGTGTGTGTGTGTTTTGCAATAACTGATAGAATACAACCTAGGAACCCACATAACGTGTAAGCCCCAGGGGGTGATGGTTGAGTCTTAAGGGCTTTCAGTGCACCTAGCTGTTAGCGCTAAAAGAGAGAGTGAGAGTTTTGTTTTCACACATTGCCAATGTGAAGAGTCAGAGTCGAGACACTGAGGGCAAAGAAAGGGGTTTGTGTTGAAACTGAACCAAGTCTGGATTTCCTGCCACATATTAATGCATAAGAATATGTTAAAGTGGCTTTGGATTGCTGCCTATGTTAATGCATAGGGAAATTTTCTCCTTAGCTTTTCCCTACTAGCTCTGTTGCAAAGTTCCTGCAAGAAGTTAAAGTGACTATTAGGAGAATCTGTATGAAGTGGACTGTAGTGACTCCCTTCAGCTGAAAGACTCGCACAAACTGTCTTGATGTATTTGTTTTAAAAGTGAAAGTGAAAGTAGATCGATCGTTACTTAATTCTACTTTTTTTTTTTGTTCAAGATAACTATTTACTGCATAAAACATAACTGTGGGGCGCAGATGGCCTAGTGGATATGGCCGCGCACCATGAGGTTCGCCCTTGAAACGTGACAACTAGCAAATTTTGTTTGTTTGTAGTGTAGTTTAGTAGCTGGCTACATATAGCACCACTCACAGCCTGGTGCTCTGAGATCTACCCATAACTTTAGTGAATCCCGGTTATATCCTGCCAGTGCTCATCTACCAACTCCAACCTCACCAGGCAGAGCAAACTTAACCTGACTCTTCATTTAATTGATAGACTCTCAGGTTTGAACAGATCACTGCAGAACAACTGTTGAACATGGGTTTGAATGAACATTTTCACAAATAGCTTAGCTTGTGTTTTAGCCTTTAGCTCGTAGTATTTAGCTCACATTTTACCCTTTAGTTTGTGGTTTGACCTTTAGCTCACGTTTTAGCCTTTAGCTTGTGTTTTAGCTTTTAGTTCACGCTCTATCACTCTCCCGTTTAGCTTTCTTCTGCTCTTCTGTTCCTTCTCTGTCAGATAAGTCCAGCTCCTGTTTCAACAATTACAACTAAATTAATACAATAAACTGTTTTTAGCAGAGAGAAACCTCAGATCTCTCTCCTCACTGCTAAACTTAGTCAGATGGCATGACATTTTCATAGAGACTTTTGCGTGCCATAAATCAATCGGTCCAGTCCAACCTGTCCAGTCCTGATTGGAAAGCTAGGAATAAGTATTCAGAAATGGCCTACTTTAGTGTTGTTAATTGCATTTTAAGTTTTGGGTTATGATCATACATATATCTAGATATGAGACTTTTTTAAGAGCACTCAGAAAGTCCTCACAGTCCCTTTGAGGCAGGAAAACAGGATGAGTTCAACATTCAAGGATGAAGAGGGGAAAATCATGTTTTAAGACAGATACCAATTAATATTAATATTATAGAAATGCATATTAATATTAATGCATTAATACCAATGCAAGAACTGTTAGCAGGGTTTATATCTGCAAATCTATCTGCTCTTTCCCCTATCAGGGTGTAAACATTACACTGTGGCTTTTACAGTGTGCCTTTGATGTCATGTCCTCACCCACCATCCTCTCATCTGACAAGTACAACTTCACCCAATGGAGAAGAGGTGTGAACAAGCAACTTCAAAAAAGTTAAAAGTTTATTCAGTTTCTGCAATTTCAAAAGGGCAAATGTAAAAGAAAAGGGGCATTGGTTGGTTCAAGCATACATCTAGTGCTTGCATAAATACTTGTGCAGATAGCCAAAGACTTTCAGTGTAAAGATTGCACATGTGCAAAACCATATGTTTATAATAGTTGGAGGTATACTTGGTTCTTACTAAGTAGAAGTGCAGATACTCAAAAAATGCTTCACTTGACTCTTCTACTTAAAAAAAACATGCAAAGTGCTGTTTCTGTAACACCTCTGCTGGAAGGTGAAACATGTTCCTCTGGAGGACACTCTTTCTGGATGTTGTGCAAACCTGCAGGATCTGGTGCCATATTTGGGAGGCTATAAAACAAAAAACATCCCCACTTTGAACTAAAAGCTAAAAATAGTGTGTGTATCTGCAAATTAGTTGGACATTTAAAGTCTTGCTACTCAAGCGTTGCTGTTGGGGAGGCAGTGCGATGATGCAATAAGAATAATGATGTGTAAAAGCATTCAAATTAATTCTCCAAAAGGCTGCAGGAACAATAAAAAAGGAACAAGAGGTTACAGATATCACAGATGGTGACAAGACAAGGTCGCCGTATGAGTGAATACTCAAACGCAGATAAAGCTGCTATTTCTTAATGAAAAGAGCCTGATTTATTCCTCGTTTCTTATGTGAGTAACTACAAACCAAAGAAAGTGTGTCAGGGACGGTCTCTGTCTCCTTGTGTTCCAGCCAATAACTCACTCTCTGTGTTTTTGCATGTGTGTGGCAAAAGCCAGGAAAAAGTACAGGCCTGGTATGTTCTGCATTAATGCAGGGCATGAAAAAAAGAGAAAAAAATGTACCACTGTAGCAATCCAGAAACTTCCACTTCTCCTCTCTTCTGCCTCCCTCTCTCTCTCCTCTCTTCCTTTCTCTAACACTCCTTGCTTTTACAGGCTGCCATTTCCACTAAATTAGTGCCCAGGGTTTTAATTGCAGTTTATGAAGCTCATTTATTGGCGCGAGAGTCTGTGTTTGTGTGATCTGGCATCCAACACGGCAGGCTAGTCCTATCCAAGCCTCCCTGCGGTTTTGCATTTTTCTTTTTTCTTTTTTCCACACTCTGTTGTTTTTTTTTTCTCTCTGCTTCTTTTCTTTTTTAACACCAGAATGTTGCTGGGCTTAACCGTACATGCTGCTGTTTTTATAGAGAATTAGCACTTCTCTACCAAGCGCTGGCTGTGCGGCTCCACACTGGAAGTGTTGCCTTTAAATCAGCCCTCCCCTTTAAAACCGCCCGGGCACGTGCCAAGAGCCACACATTTAGCATACAGAAGCTAGCATTTCTTACGACTTTAATCAAAACATCATGAGTATGAGGCAATGTTGTGCTAAAACACTGGGATACACAATAAATGTAGCATGTCAGCTATGATTGTTATACATGAGGTAGGTTAAAAAGCGGACATTGTTTTTCACGACCCATGACGGTCTCACTTTCTCTAAATTTTCTCTTTCACTTCCCCTCTCTCTGTCTCTCCTCCTGCACATCATCCCCTCCATGGCGTTCCAGTGACACCCTGGAGGCTAATTAAGCCTTAATTACATTTGTTGGAATTGATTTGTGATTTAGTCTTTCCTCTGTTGTTCCGGCTCATTGGCCCCCATAGAAATGTCATTAATGCACCATTATTTTCACGGGCGGTCTAATTAAAGGGACATACTCTCTGGGTTTCCTCTGATGAGATGCTGGGAAAGGGAACATGTTGGCGACTGGCACCCTGATGATCCAAAATGGTAGACATAGCAGGAGGGAGGGGATGTAACAGAGCCATATGCGAGTGGGTATGAAGGGGCTGCCAGGTGGTTGATTTTGGAAAGCTATCTCATTCGTGTTGGGAGACATGACATTATCACAAGACAGGTTGTGCAGTTTGAAGGATTTATTTCCATTATAGCTCCGCCAGCTCAGGATTCATGGCTCGGTACTTCTGCAAGTTTGTCTCTGAAACGTGTCTTTGAAATCACTGCATGCTCACTCTTTAGTTCACGATGAAACAAACAAACCACTTTGTTGTTCTGTCTGAGTTATGAATGAGAGTTATTTTACCCTTTAAAGTTAACTCAGTAGTTTCCAAAATGCATCGTGGAAAATAATGCAAGATCAAAAGGATATACACCACTATATATAGGAATTAAAATGAAAACTACAGACGAGTGACAGAAGCAAAAGCATCCAGTTTTTGCTCTCATTGCTGCCAAAGTAAAGGGGTGTGACAAAGAGGAGAGGAATTATTTCTACAGAGTGACTCTAATTTTGCATATATGAGGATAAAATCTGTGTGTTGGAGCGAGGGCAGAGCAAGACATTCTTGATTGGGGGGGCCATGCTTAAGGGATCTGTGTTTTTCTCTGCTGAAAACAGATTCTATGTTTTATTTAGTCGTAAAAGAGGACACAAGCTGGACTGTCTGATAGAAACATGCCGAAGAAAGCTAAATGTGAATGTCATAGAGCATCTGCTGAAGACTAAAACATGAATTCAGCTGTTTGTGTTCTTATTCATTCCTGTCCACATGCAGCAGCTACACTGCAGCAATACGTCTAAATCTAAGAGTCTATCAATAAAATGAAGAGCCAAGTTATGTTTGCTCTACTTGGTGAGGATGGAGTTGGTAGATGAGCACTGGTAGGACATAAGCAGGATTCACTAATATTACAGGACATGTCTCAGAGCACTGGGCTGTGAGTAGCGCCAAATTCGACAACTAAACTGTGCTTCAAACTGAGTTTATAAAGTTTGCTCCCCTCGCAACACAGAATGTAGAAATAACAATAGCTTATGGTTATCTAAACTTTAGTTACAACCACAGCAAGCTCTAAATGTTTAGAGTATGTTCTTTGTTGGTTTGACTGAACCTGACAAAGCTTTACATTCCAGCAGATGAAGTAAACAAAAACAGGATGAGTGGTAGAAAAAACATGAATATGTAAATAACTCCTTCTTTTTGCATAATGGGTGAATACAACATCAGACAAGGTAATTAATCATGTTTTAGGATTTCTGGGTGATTATTGGGGTGGAAAGTCAGATTCCCAGAGGAGCCTAGGCCACCCCTTGCTCTGCCCCTGTGTACCAGATGAATAAACCAGTCATGAATTGTGATTTAGACATCATTTTAAATTCAACTATGTGTTATCTGTAACTGTTTGTGAAAGTCAGCTCATGGGATACATGTCACTGTGACTCATGCCTTCATTTATCATTAATTTATAGCTTGAGCTACATGTTTGAAATGTGACACATGTTCAGCAAGATGTCAGGCTGTGAGATGTTTTTAATTACCCTCACTGTTGATGTCACCATAAAGCCCTTTACATCTAACGCACTGTAAAGAGGAGGAAGTAGTCAACGTGTTTGAGAGCCCTGAAACAACCTTTGATGCTTATGCCTATGTAGCTGCAGACAGGAGGTAGTTTTTGTGGTTCCGAGAGGTGAAGAGCTTTATGGTAACCAGTGGCTGGGTGCAATGACTTCCTGCTGTCTCTTCAGGTTGCCTTGTGACCTCATTTTGGTGTCGAAGACTAAACAATGAGAGGAAAGTGTTTAAAGAGGGTTTAAGTGGAAAAGACTGATTGTATTTGGCTGTGCAGGCTAGTTATTCTGGCTCAGTCTCTGGACTAAGCTAAAGTAAGCTTGGGCTAATCTGATCACCTCAGTGTTTGCTTTGTTTATGATGCATGGATGTGAAAGTGGTGCAAATCCTCTGCAGCTATTCAAGACACATAAAAAAAAAAAGTCACCACCTGGATTTAACTAAGCAAATAGATACAAGAGTCTTATTGGATAATTACTGCATCTGGGATTATCTTTCAGCTGGCAACAAGTTATTTAACTCCAGCTGATGCAACAAGTATCTGTAAGGTCATACAGAAAAAAAGGCCAGTTTGCTAGAGAGCATAAAGATTGGACTCTGAAGGAATGAAAGAAGGTCGTGTGGTCTAATGAGTCCAGGTTTGCCTTGTTCCACAGTGATGGGCGCATCAGGGAAAGAATAGAGGCAGGTGAAGTAATGCACCCATCATGCCTAGTGCCGACTGTAAAAGCCTGCGGGGGCATTGCTATGATCTGGGGTTGCATATCTAAGCTTATTGAAACAATGCCACCATGAATGTGTGCTGTAATTAAAGCTAAAGGTGGTCTAATGAAATATTACAGTATGTAACCTTTTTGAAGTGGCGACCTCTTTTTGGTCAGGTAGTGTAAGTTTTGAAGATCTTTTACTTTCTCTTGAAGTCACAGTGCTTGTGATCTTAGTATTGCACAAACAGCACAGAGTTGAATGCTTTCTAAAGCCTTGACACATAAAAGAGGAATATGATAGGGAAAAGGGGGAATTCAAAGTGCAATAATCCGACCTGTGAGCACATGTAGCCTCTGGATTTGATCCCATTCCTCCAAACTTGTCTCTTCTTTCTGGGTGACTTGAGTCTCAGAGTACACTCGCAGCACAACACAGCTAAGAAAGCCAGAGCATGCTTGATTCCCCCTGCAGAAATAAAAGCAAAATTTGGAGTTGGCAGTTGTTTGTGCTTCTTTTAAAACACTGGTCCTTCCTTAGGGAGGCTTGTGGGAGGGAGGCAAGAATCAAAAAAAGAGGGAGAGGGGTTTTGCGGTGCATTCACATGTGGAAGCTTAAAGCGGTAACAATCTTTCCCAGCCTGCTCTGGCCTCATATGGCCTATGGTATCCTCCTAAGAGCCTCAGCACAAGACTCTTCCCTGTATCTCTCCCCTTCTCTGCCTGCACCTCTGCTTTTCCAAAGCAACTGCCTGCCACTCTCCTCCTCCGCCCTCACTTTTTTAGTGCAATTCTATCAGTTGTCTGCATGTACCCTCGCTGTCTGTTATGATTGTGTATAATGGGACTGGGTCCAGCATGCTGGCTGGCAGGCTGACGGGCGTGTTGGACAACTGCTTCACAGTTGGCCAGCCTTGTGAGAGAGAGAGAGAGAGAGAGAGGGGGAAGGAGGGAAAGAAGAAAGAGAGGGAGAGAGAAAAGGAGATGTAGGGAGGGAGGGAGTGACGGAGCTGAAGATAGAGAGGCAGAACAAGGAATGGGGTCACTTGAGTTTGTTGCTCATAGGATATCGAGCGGCTCACTCTCTCCACCCCGTTTGGTAGTTTGGCTCCTCTGCTACCTCCCTCCCTATCTCATCAAAAACCGCCATCTTTGGGAGTGTAACTACAACAACAGAGTCCTTCATAAAGCAATCCAGCTACTCCGCTACGAGTCTTTCCTTAATCATACCATGTAAACACTGATGATGGAGTTCAAGTGAAGCATTAAGTGAGCTTAAGTCCCGCATTACTTTCATAAGGCATTGGCAAAGCTCAGCAGACGATATTAAATGCCCTGAGAGGTGTTTTTCCTGCAGAGCTGATGCACAAGAAATGTTCTGCTTTGTTGCAAGTTGCCAGAAAACAGTCGGTTGAGCAATGCAAAGAGAAGTTAACCATGTCGGTAGGATGAATTGTCCCTGATAAAGGTGTTTTCCTTCACTTTGCCAAGTTCCCTGACGATTGCTGAGTCATCTGGAAAAAGCAGCGCGCTCGCATTCTTTATTCTTGGGTAATGCAGCATAAGAGGACTTCCATTTTTAGCTTTATGGCAAATTACATTAAGCTACAGTTCAGTGAGCTCTAATGCTTTGAAAGTAACAAAAATCGACAGAGAGGGATAAAAGTTTTTTTTTTTCTTATACAGTACAGACTCTTCTCCCGGCGAGGCCTCTCTCGTTTTTCTACCTCCTCTCTGCAGAGCGGGAAAAGAATGGGTTAAACCTGTCTGCAGCCCACATCTGGGAATCATTTGAAACATTCCACAAGGCTTACCACATGTTTTCAGATGGACTAAATCCTGCGAAAGGCTCGGCTGTCAGAGGTTTGAAAAATCATCTTTTTTTTTCGCCAGGAGGGAAAAAATGAGCAAGAGAAAATTAAACTGTATAATGGCTTTTCTCTCTTGCAGGTGAGATTAGGTGGGGATGAGGATGGGTGGCTTTCCCCCCCTGTGTGTGGTGTTGAGCGTGCGCACTGGAGAAGTGGGTTTGTGCAGCTCTTGCATGTTGGTGGCATGTTATTTGAATGTGCTCAGAGTGAAAGCTGTTTCTTAACAGCCTTTCCCAGTTCAAAGGAGGCTTTGGGGCTCGGCTAACTGTTTCCATGCGGCTGATACGATCTCCTCTGCTCTTTCGTTCCTCCCCTTGCTCTCTTTTTTCGTCTTCATTCTTCACAACCTCGCACCATGAGGTGACCAATTTCAAAGCGACACAGCTTTTTTAGCATGTCTGTCTGGCACATTTAACCACTAGTAGGGTGCTTTTGAGAATCGTATCTTCATCTTGTCATAAAATCGAGAGTGTCTTTTATTGAGCTCAATTCTGCAGCCGCCAGTCTTGCCTCTAAAAGCTTCTGCAACTGTGCCTACTTGAGAGTTTTGACATTACACTCTGCCATGAATGACAAGCTCATAAAAGAGACTCTTAAAGTGACTAAAGGAGTTATAATTAAGTACGCTGCCTTGCCAAAAAAAAAAGCAACACCAAAATAAAGGTCACACCAATATTTTGTTTGGCTGCCTTTAACTTTGTTTACAGCATACATTCACCATTAGTTTGATAAGCTTAGACAAGCAACCCCAGATCATAGCACTGCCCCTACAGGCTTGTACAGTAGGCACTCAGCATGATGGGTGCATCACTTCATCTGCCTCTCTTCTTACCCTGATGCACCCATCACTCTGATACATGATCTTCTTCCATTCCCCCAGAGTCCAATCTTTGCTCTATGCTTGAAACGAAAGCCTTTTTTTCTGGTTTGCCTCACTGATCAGTGGTTTTCTTAAGGCTACACAGCTGTTCAATCACAATCCCTTGAGTTCCCTTTGGCATTGTGCATGTGGAAATGCTCTTACTTTCACTATTAAACATACGCTTGAGTTCTACTGTTGCTTGTCTTAGACCTGATTTGGCCGAATGTTCAAGTGATCACCAATCACAATCATTCAGGACTTTTTCTGACCACATTTTCCGGCGATGATGTTCCCCACCATTCGTCCAGTTTTTTACAAAGCGCTGGACAGTTCTCAATCCAATTTTAGTACTCTCCGTAATCTCCTTAGATGTTTTTTCTGCTTGATACATGCCAATGATTTGATCCTAACTTGTTGCCAGCTGAAAGATAATCTCCCATGCAGTAGTTATCCAATAGGAGGCCGATTCGCTCTGTTAAATCCAGGTGGTGCCTTTTTTTTTTTTTTGGCCAGGCAGTGTATGTGGTTTTAAGAAGACAAAAAGTTGAGGGACTGTGGACGGGGATCAACCACCAGGCCTTGGCACCTTCACGGTTCCCTCTCTGAAACCAAGCCTCAGATCCTCTCCAAATCCAAACCCAAGAAACTGCAGACTGCTGGCCTTTCTGACGTCTGGACTCCATGTTCTCATGTTCCCCCTGTGCATTAGTCGCCTCACTGTAATTGCCCACTGACATTTGGGGCACTGGAAATGTTTCTATTGGGTGGAGGTGACACCCAGCCTTGCCCCTCTCCTTCTCTGACTGTGAACCAGGCCTTACGTGTGGTATGTGGCCTCATGCTGGGGGTGAAAGCATTGATCAGGCTGGCTAATGTTACCACACTTTGGAAATAGCTCTCAACTTCCACACTGGACAGTAAAACCCGACGTTTAGAGGTGGAAACTGAGCACCTGCTAAAGGGTTCACCAGGCGCCTTGTAAAATGAAACATGAGAGAGAGACATAAATACAGTCCTGAAACAATGAGCATCCACAGGGTCGAGGTTATGTTATTGATTTCATAGGAGGGATTCACAGGATTAGAGCAGCTGAGAACACTGGACACTGTGCTCTTTAACACCTCAGGTGGTGTTTTGGTGACCTCTTTAAAGCACAGTATGGTTCTTTCATCCAGTCTCAACTCATCTCAGGCATCTGCACGAAAACCATCAAGCAACCACTGCAGGCTACCATATTTTACTTAGCATAATGAGGCATAAAAGCTAGCCTAACTCTCATCAACGTGAAGAAAGGAGCCGTCTCAGTGCATTAACCCTTTAAGACCTACCGTACCAAGTCTGCCAGAACATATCTTTTATGCATCAAACTCTTGTTTTACAGAAATACAACCCTTATATCCCAAAGGTTAATGAAACGTATGAACTTGTGCTCAGACGAGATACACAAATTGCTAAAAAGTGCAATAAACCATGCAAAATAAAACATTTTTTCCTATTTTTCTAAATACAGAAACGTTATGTCTGTATTCCTCAAAAGTGTAAATGTAAAATAATGTGATAATATGCAATGAATGTTGTAAACAATGTGAACAGCTGTGGTCTGAATTGAAAGTTTTGTTGTGTACAACAGTGTTTCTCAAACCTGGGGTCATGACCCCACATGGCGTTCCCCCAAAATGTCTAGTAATTGCTAAAAAAAATCACTGAAAATGTTTTGTTCTGTAGTTATTATTCTTTTGGAAATTAAAACACAACACACTAAACAAGTTTACATGCAATACTGAACTTTGCGCTGTTTGTTTCTTATCTTTGTCTACAGTAGTTTACATTACTTACTGCTCTATGTGCTTTAAATTGTCCATTGGGGATAAATTGAGATTTTTGTATTTGAAGGGAATAAAGTCTGTCCTGATCAGGAAAAATGATATTTCACTTTGTGCACTAATCCTGGCTGCTCTGTATTTGAAACACATTGTAACAAGAAAGGAGCTACACTGGGCTTGAAGGGGTTATGAACAAAACAGCAAGTCAAACAAATTTGGAACCACTTCTACCTTCCTCCACATGCCACATTCCCCCATTCACACATGTTCACATGTCGCCAGTTATCCCTCCTGCTGTCATTTTCACATAGGCTGCAGGCAATTGGGATCAAAGTGTCAACCTTCACTAACACTGAGCCACAGCCATCTTTAGGAGTAAATAAGCACAGTAAAGAATGCTAATAAGATTATCAGCTCTTGAGCTTTTGTATCACTTATGGACAGAGTCTGAAGCTGCTGAATAACGCAACCTGGAGCTGGACAAACACACAGGCTGGAAATGTGAGCATTCAAGTTTTTCCCTAACTTAAAAAATAGCATCTGAGGCTGAAGGACAATTCTTATCTGAGACATGAAGAGGTCTGCACATTCCCTCACTTTTGGAACAACTGATAGAAGTTACAAACAATGCCTCCAAGGGTGTCTGATTTTTTCCAAATCATGTTTAATCAAACTTTGTCTCTTTTGAAGTCTTGTTGCTGTCCTGCTTTTGAGCCTAATCAACTCCTGAAACTTGCGTATAGATAGATATTTTATTTTTTAAGTAAATCCTGCAGACCCTACCTTTGAGGATACTCAATGCAAAACACAATGATTTTAGACTATGTTACTTTATTAATTGTTAACAGCACTTACTCAGTATTAGGGCCTTGCAAAGTGGACATAGAAAGTTTTCACCTTCTATTTCTGGATCATTTTGCAGATAGAAGCCTTTGTGTTTTGGCCATGTGAAAGATTTTCAGTGATGACATACTTCAAACAAAGGTAATAATTCCATCCCTGGCTCGAATTCCGACAATAAAATATGTTAGATTAAGACATCAGCTATACTCATGCAAGTGGAAAGTGTAAGCACTCAAATTAAAGTATGACTGGTTCACTAAACACCTCTTAACTCCTTCAAACACTGATTTTTTTTCCATTTTGGGAGTATGGACCCAGTTTTGGACTCACTGAGTGGATCTAAGCTACAAATGGGAGCAGACACAAGTCAGTTGTAAGTTGGGACTCACAGAAGCTCTGACAGACATTCTGTATGCATACTGTACTTAATCCTTTGAGTCAACGACAGATTTATCTGTCACTTCCCGTCACCCTCAGTCTAGGAAATGGAAAAAGCAACATAAAAAAAGCTTTAAAGCATGTCCATGTTCTGACTTAAGCTCTGCATAGTAGCTACAGAACCGTGCTCTACAGAAGCCACCGTGTCAGACCTGACATATGAGGAAGCATTAACCAGAACATGCACCACGTGGCTTCATGCAATGCATGACATGTCCTAACCCTAGCTAATGTTGTAGAGCACACTCTGGAATACTGTCGACATATTCACATCTCAGAGCAACATGAAGCGATACTAGACTGCAGAGACATTAGGATTCAACTCCAGTAACTCCCAGTGTAAACCTGGCTACAAGTGGAGGATGCAGCTGGGCTAAGGACACCCCAGAGGCTTCACTATCCAGCCAAGAGACACGGAGAGGAAACACAACGCAACACAATACAAACCCTCACACCACATTGGAGGGAATGTGGCTGATGGACTTCAGAGTTAGTGAAGAAACACGGCACGATATCAAGATCACTTTACAGTTGAACGCCGTTCTTACTTATGAAGCCATCAATGGGAATACTACAGGAATCACACAAAAGGCAAAGAGGAAAATTCTTTCAGCACTGAATAAATTCACAGATACAGATATGTCTAAAATACACAGCATATGTTAGCAAGATCATTCAAATCAAAGTGACTGACACATTAACTCTGTGGGAAACTGAACTATAAATAAAAGACCATGAGAAATAAAAAGATAGAGAGCTAAATAACCAACACATTTCTCACTAGTTGAATATAAATAAGTACCATAAAGGGAGAAATTAAAGAGGAAAAACTCCAAAGTACAGGGCGATTTGACTCCCTAGTTTATAATATCATCTCTTCCTGTTGACAATGTGGCAAAAACCTTAGTTTTTCCATATTGGGAAATGAGAAAGGGAGAATGAAAAAAAGGAGGAAGATGGCACAGAAAGTAGCAAGGGAAGTGAAAACACATAAAAGGAGTGAAAAGTGAAAGTTTAAAGTGCAAACTGAAGAAAAATGTGGATGTGAAGACTCTAACGTAATTTATTTATTTAATGTCGGCAGTGAAGCAGGATCTTTTCAGATTTAAACATGGATGAAAATTTTAAAGCTGCTATGAGGGGCATTCGTTTGTGTCGGTTTTGGCGCCCCCTGTGGACAATGACAGATTACACCACCCTCCTGAACTTGTCCTCTACATCTCAGGGTTTATTTCTGTTTCCATCCTGTTGTCTTTGACAAGTAAACGCATCACTAATTGCTCATATTTTCCATTATAAATGTAAAGAAAGGCTGTTTCTCAGGCTGTGCTGTCAAATGGTTTGGTTGGTATAGGCAGGTAATTAGCAAAGAAGTATAATAAGTGAGTGGGAGATTATGCTAAATACAGTCTCATCTCATACTGTCATGATTCTTTTCCATAACCACCCACTTAATTTACATCATCCCCTACACAAAGTGCCTTCCTGGTAACTTAACCACATTATATACATTAGGTGATTAGGCAAGGTTTGTGAGTAATGTTTCATGTGTTCCATCATCTGTGTAAGTGGATGAGCAACATTAGACACCTAGTTTTAAAATGACAGGGTGAAAAACGTCAATTAAATGTGGCTGAAGTGGGAGCATCTTGTTGGATGTATCAATAATTTGACATTTTACATCTACATAATGTGATTTTCACCTCAAGCTGGTGCATAAATATTCACAAGGATGCAAAGAATGAAGTGTTAGATGACCTAAAATTGTGCATGAAAAAAGGTCAGCCCATCCAGCCAGTATGAATACGAGCTGTACACACTGGCTGTCGGGATCCAGAGGAACCAGACAGTTTCATATCTTCAACCAGTCTGTTATGACAGCAGCTACTTCCCCCGACTGCACACTTCTCACGACTCCCTCGTTCCATGCTTCCTCTCATGCCTGTGTGTCCCATGTCACAACCAACTCCCCCCCCAGCACCGCATTCCTCACTTGTGTGGGGATGTGTGACAACTCACACAGCTTAGTGCCACTCACAGCTTTTGTTTTAGAAAGCCTTGAAGGCAGCGGAGGAAACAAGGAGGATACTGTCGCCATGCACAGTGTCAATGCTCCATGGAAAATAAAGGGATGAAAAGCAACTGAGAAGGTAACATGGAGGCAAAGTGTGTCACCGGCTGTCTTGTGGCCTTTGTCCAATCATATGGGACGAGGGGGTTTCACATCTAACACCTGTCACCAAACTTTGCTTTCTGGGGCGGAAAGATATTGAGTGTTGCAGTCATATCAGAGGGAACCTGAGCCTTTTTTCCAGCTCACAACTCCTTCGCACGCAAATATGTGCACTGACACACACATTTGCACCTACACTGTATGCACACTGCATGCAAACACATGCATGACGTGCAGAAATACAGAGCAATGTTAGGTATTGAGCAGTATATCCTTTATTATCAATAAACATAAGAGAGAGTTTAAAACATTAATAAACAAAAAAGTATAATATGAAAGAATATTAAACATCTGTTTGGACTTTGACAAAAAACAAACTTACAACTTCAAGAATTCAAATACAGCTGTATACCAAGTGTGCAGTGTAAGAGTTAAGTGCCGTGTCAGCTAAAACATAGTGGGGTTGCTTTTGGACAAATGTATAATTTGGCTTTAAATATACATAAAAAAAGCTGCAGCTCTGAATGGGATCTGGTAGAAAAATTCTCTGAGTGGCAGAAAGAACCAGACGGAGTTAAAGGCCCAAATGCAGTGTGACAAAAAAAGGGTGCATTACAAACAGTGGGGGTAGATATTTTAGAGCTTTTAATGGTGTTCTCAGCAGGACGGGGAGGCATAGTCACGCAACGGAGGGAGAGCCAGACTGTTTAAAGATTTATAAAATGATACATATTTGACTAAAATCTGAGAATTCTCCCGTTTCTCTGGTGTGCCATTGTGGCGATGAGGGGTTGACTTCTTCTGAGATCTTCTAAGGATTCACAAAAAAGGTGAAGATTTTGTAATGACAACTTGATATGATGTGGGATGTTGCTGTAAAGCCTTTTTCATGCATCTTTAATGAACATTACAGTCTGGGAGTAAAAGTGTTTTTTTCTTAAGTAGTCTGAAATGTGCTGCGGATAAGGTCTTCAATCCTGATTTTTATTTCTCTGGTTGTGCAATGAACACGTTTGATGGGTATTTTTGAATTTAGCGTCTTACTCTTGGTATTTAATGAGAGGATAAAACAGTTTTTACATTCATTTTCTTTGCCAAAATCCCCCACATCTTCAAGTCTGTTTGAGATTTGTAATACTTTTTACTGTGTTTTGTTTTGCTCGGAACATTCTGTGTCAGTTTTGTATTTTGTTACATAGCTTTTAAAATCTCAAACGTTACATAACTGAAGAGTCACTGGAGGCATCATTGATTTTTGCCTCACATTGCAGCAGTGGTGTGCACAGACTTTTTGAAGGACAGGGGTGAAAAGTAAAAGAAAGACACATACAGAGTGTGTTTTTGACACCCAAAAGGGCAGTTGTATTTTGCCATCCAGGAAGGCATTTGAGCAAGTTTTGGCTCCCAAGAGGAACTTTCAGGGCATAGTTCGTGGAAAAAGACCTTTTGGTGCATGTTTTTCAACAATTGGGGCCCAGGATACAACCCTGCATTGAAGTTTAAGTTCCTTTGCAACTCAGGAAAATTGCATCTTTAGCCACTCGACAGGGAAATACATAATGTTTTGTGTTTTTGAGTCACTTGAGGAAAACTTTTACTGCTCACTAAAGGGACTGTGAGGACTTTCTAAATGATCTTGAAAAAGTCTGGTATCTAGATATATGCCTGATCATAATCCTCAACTTAAAATGAGATTTTCTAAATGTTAATGTCTTACTTCCCAATTGGGTCGGACTGGATTGACCCACTGCATGTCAAATTCTCTATGGCAATGCCACGCTACTTGAGGAAGTTTAGCAGTGAGAAGAGAGATCTGTATTTTTCTCTGCTTAAAAGGATGTCTCGGATCTATTTAGTAATAATAGTGGACACTGGAGCCGGAGTTTTTGACATGAAAGGGACAGATGAGCATAAGAAAGCTAAACAGGAGAGTGATAGACCACAGGCTAAAGGCTAAAAAGCAAGCTGTTTTGTGACAATGGTCATTCCAACCCACATATGGCAGTGATACTGCAGTGATCTGTTCAAACTTGAGAGTCTATCTATACATGTGCTCAGCTTGATGAGATTGGAGTTGGTAGATGAGCACTGGTAGGACATAATGAGGATTCAATACCTGCTACATGTCCCAGAGCACAGGGCTGGGTGTTGCTCCAATAGTGGCTGGCTACTAAACAATGGTACAAATTTACAAAGTTAGTTTGTTATCATGTTTCAAACAACAGTGCTATTTAACTTTTGATAATTACATTATCTCGTTGTGGAGTGATAAAAGGAAACATCACTCTCCATTTACTTTCACTTTCACTTTAAAAACAAATACACAAGTCAGACAGCTTGCATAAGTCTCCGGTCAAAGGGAGTCGCCGCAGTCCACTTCATACTGGTTCTCCAAACAGTCACGGGAAGTTCCATCTTAAGGAAATGGCATCTTTGGCTGCTAGTCAGAGAAATAAAGAGTGTTTTGTGTCGTTGAATTCCTTCAGGAAAGGCGCAAATGCATCTTAAGTAACTTGGTTTTGTAAGTGCTGTCCAAGTCAATAAGTTCTTCTATCACTTAAAACTTTTGCTTCACTATTTCTTTAGGTGTTAAAGAACTTATTTAGTTATTTTTGCAGAATAATTTCTTTTTCAAAGTGAGATCTACAATTTTATTCTTTTCTGTATTTTACTAACACAGAAAAGTTACTTGGCTAAAAAAAAATGCAACTCATCATTTCAGTAGTCCTCACTTTGTCACTGCTCCACATGATTTCTGCAGAGCTGTGAGCACATCTGGAAAAAGCAGGACATCTACTTTTGAAGGACTGGCCCCCAGAAAAGGAAAGGGGCGTGGCCAGGGGTGGTGTTGGATTTCGCAGCCAGAGAACGTGACTGCCATGGTTGCCTGTGCAAAAGCGGTGCCAAACTTGCCTGCTCACTGAACGCAGCTCGCTGTCTCTCACCTACCCAACTACCTACCTACCGCTGTGCCCAGGAAGGGAGTGAGAGGAGGAGGAAGAGAAGAAGAGGAGAGGGGAGTTAATGACATTCGGCACTTGAGAGAGCCACCGTTTGCAGAATTTTCAGACACGGCTTAAACTTTTGCAGAGTACCACTGCAGCGGAGACATTTACAGCTGCGCGGCTCAACTTCACAACCGGCAGCAGCAGCAGCAGCAGCAGCAGCGGCAGCAGCCAGAGGGGACCGGGAGGAGGAGTCAACAGGTCCCAGGTACTACCATCCACTTGTCATTCACAGCTTGTCAACATTTGACAGCATGCTTTCAGGTTACGGCTCCTCTCAGAGGGTGAACCGGTACCGCACTTTACATTTTCACCTGAAGGAATTTGAATGCGTCATGCGTGCCAACGGTTAGAATGTGCACGAGCGTGACAGGTTTGTACCCAGAAATAACCGGACCGTAAAAACTCCAGTCTGAAACTCCTGTCAACTTTGCAATTCAGTGCAAGAAAAACGTCTGCAATGTCGAAACATGTACATTCATGTTTGTCCGAGCGAGGTTGCTGACATTCAGTGGCGGATACAACCTTTCACAGTGCAGCTAGCATACACAGCTAATGCTCCTCTGCTCTTTAATGCGGTTCGCGAGGACACTGACAGTTTCCTTGAGACGTTTACCAAAACAAACCGACCCATTATGGCGCTTAACGCTTCAAAAAAGTACTGATATGGAGAGTTATAACACATGCAGTGCTGAGTGTTTGACCGCCTTTACCCTCTTTGAGAAGAGCGTGTTTGTTTTTGCAGTCAGGGTAACGGAATGTGGAGACATATCCTCTTGTTTTACACTATCGTAATAGTGGACAGCGCTTTGTGTGTTGATGTGAACTTTGCTCCAGTGCGTATTCTACTTTTCTGTTGATAGCAATCACATTAGGAGTCCACTTCCTTTCCCCAGGCAAAGCTCACATAAGGGGTGCAACCACAGCCTGCATTCTTCTGATGTGTGTGTGATGTAGAAACTTGATGACCCCAAACACACACATGTATGCATTCCTCTCACAGAAAAGTGAAGCCCTCAAGACGCATAGCAAATTGACGGATATCTCCCCTAATTTGTTAACACCCTTGATAAACCCCTGTCAGTTTGAGGTGTCTGGATCTGAACAAATTAAATGTCAAGAGTGTGTTATAATTTGACTTACATACCCTGCAGCTTTCTTGACACAAGTGTTATCTTGTGAAATGTTGTCAAATAAAACCACAGATGAGCTGAAGCGCTTATTACCCTTATTTCAAAGCTTTTCCAGAAGCTTTAAACAACCTGTGCATTCTCTTGGAACAAAATGATTTTATTAATGATGATTCAAGATAGTACAGACTGATGACGTCTGTGATATTCGCTGCCAGCAAGCCAGTGCAGACTTTTTTAAGGGGTGGCGCTGGGAGATGAAGATGCCCTTTAACACAACAACCAGTGACATTCAGAGCAAGATGCATTAGAGGCTGAGTCACTCAGTGGGAAAATTGGTTGAGCATATCTGAGGGTTTTCCCACCCTGTCACCCTTCCAGAGATGCTAGAAGTCAGTCAGTCAGTGTTGAAGAAGCTCAGAGAAAAAGTCACCCAACATGATGACGTCAGACTAAATGCTGTGTGTCATTCATATTTTTTTTTTCTCTGTCGAAGAATTATCAAAATTTGACCCTAATTTTAGAAGTTAACAGACTGTTAAGCTTAACATCCTATCAAAGTAGCAACAGTGAGTGAACAGCAGGTCAAGCATGAGAAATGCAGAGTGATGACATAAGATAAAGCAAATTAGGTCATTAAATGATCTGTTCATCATGCAGAACTTTATGATGATGCAGGGCAACAAGGATACAGCTGCTTCATACAGGAGGCAAATGTTTGCTTATGTAAGCATCTAACCATCTTATATGAGGCAGCTTTGACTCAGTGTTCATAGAGAATCTTGAGCGCATTCAACCTGAGTCCTGTAATGTTACTCATATGTCCTCTTTTTGTCATCTTCTTAAGACTTTGAGTGCATTGAACAAGGGCTTCACAATATATTAAGTATCTCCATCGCAATATTCACATGTGCACATTACATACCTTAGGATATCTAAGGTATTTAATGTGCTCAGTCATATGACTAATAAATCCAAATGAGCATCCATTGATATATTTTACTGTATTACATGCAACAACTCACACAGTTATTTCATCTTCTCTGAGCTCTGTCATCTCACCTGCTGTTATCAGTGTCAGGCAGAGTGACAACGTGAGTGGTCGAGTCAGTGGTCGAGAGAGGGAGCGGTGAATGTGAGTGGAGCATAGCAGCAATTTGGACAATCTGACAGTTTATTCATAGTTAATAACACATGAGGTGTTTTATTTAACACTTTGAGGGCTAAAGGCAGCAGCTTCCAGATCTATGCTTTCAACTTGAAGAGTCTGTTATATCATTTCAGGAAGAGACGGGGATAATTTAGCTGAGCAGAGTGAATCAAACTTAAAGAAAAATCACGACATATATAGGACAATATCGCAATATCCTTTCCCCCCAATAGTGTGCAGTATTTTGCAAATTTAACCTTTTTAAAAGAAATGAAGTGAAGATTTACTGTACCAAGTGATTGTACAACCAAAGGAAACATAAAATCACTTGCTCTCAGTTGCCCTGCAGTTGTGATGATCATACTTCAATAGAATTCAATTGATGCTTTTCAGAACTCAGAAATCAAGAGAAACCTTGTGTGACTTATCACTATAGTACTACAATATTTCTAAAGCTGTGTAACACAAAGCATTCATCAAAGGATGCTTTAATGTAGCCTGGATGAGCTCTGCTTTTTACTGAGTGGCAGAGTGTATGGTAATGTGAGGTTGCTTCAGGTAGCTTACATGAAGCACTCTTACCAGCCAACACTGGCTGAAGAGCTTGTGGATTTTCACAGATGTGGCTGTGAATGTGATTCTATATCAATGGTGACTTCCTAGATGTGTAAGCTGCTGATGCCATTTGCACTCAGGCAGCCACAGACGTTGGTTTTTCTCCTCTCAAGACCATAAGTGGCAGCTTCCATGAGTTCCAAAAAGAATGTTAAATTTTGGTTTCCCTGTCCTTCAGACTGTTTTCAGCTTCGCCTCAGTCAAGGATACACAATTTACCCTTTCAACTCCATTATTGCAATATGTGCTTGTGCGATATACATACCAAAAAGCGTATAATATATTGTGACATATTTGAGTCTTTAAATAAATTATCTGTCTATGCCTAATCACTTTACTAATAGATCCAAATGAGCATCCTTTTATATATTTTACCACATTACATGCAACAACTTGCACAGTTAGAAAACCTTCTCTATGCCCTGTAATCTCACCTGCTGTTGCCAGAGTGACGTGCAGTGTGAGGGATTGAGAGACGGAGAAAGAGAGCAGTAATTGAGAGTGGAGCATTGCAGGGTTTGGAGAATCTGACAGGTTGTTTGTAGTTAATACCACATAAGGTGCTTTATAAAACACTTATAGAGTTCAGATGAACAGACCGAAGCGGTAAACTCAAAAAAATGTTGGAATATGTATATTGCAGTATATTGTGGGGGAACAAAAATAGTGTAGTATTATTTTTCCCCAATATCGTGCAGCCCTAGCTTCAGTCCTTGTTAAGATGGTTCAGGCTCTGGCTAGTGAAAGTTTCAGGATTATGTCAATAAATGTTTCCTCCAGCACAGTATTAACCTTCATATCAGGTTACCAAGTGTGTTGAGAGTCAAAGTGATTTTTAGCCAATGCAGTGATTTCCACTACAGAGTCATACCTGATTTGAATGCAGTGCCTCCTGAGGATCTGTACCATCCAGCACTGGTTTTTGACATCGTCTCTGTGGTGCAGAGATTTCTCCAGCTTCTTTTCATTTCTATTTTGAGAAAACATGTCAATATCCTCTTTTCTCTTTAAGTATTGAATCGTCGTCATCTCTGTCATTGGCACAGGTTGCATGATAAGTCTGATGACAACCTTTAGGGTTTGTTAAATAATCATTTTGATCTGCTGTCTTCTGTTCTTGTGACACCTGATCCAATGTCATGCCCTTCATTCATATCTGAAAATAAAGCTCCCTTTTATTAGGGGAAATGAGCCTAATTCAGAGGAATGTCTGCTTTCGTGACTGAATCCCATAAATTACGTGAACCCTTCTGATTTAACGACATTTCTAGACAAGTTGCAGATTATCATCTACTAACCCCAGAAAGCAGCTTTAATCAAATATTTTCCCTCCAGCAGCTAGAAATCCTAATGTGCCAATAATAAACCAGTGCTATAGTTTGTTCATTAGTACGAGGTGTTCCTCTCTGTAAAAAATGTAGTGTCCTCCTTTTGAAAAGCACAAGGCGAGCGTGTTTTTAGAGTACAGAATACACTCACTGTGACGAGCTGAAACAGGAAGTTCTCCTTGTGTGAACCGTGCCAGTTAAAGAACACGCACGCGTTGGTTTCACATGGTACTAAATTTGTCAACGCCGCTGAAGCTGCGGCACACTCACTTTGTCCCCTCACACCCCCCTTCATGTCCCTGTCTTTCCTCTACAGATTGTAAAGTCAAGCATGAGTGACACTGGGAAGGAAAATTTCCCTCTTTGTTCTATAAAAACACACAGCAGAAGTGAGTCAGTGGCTCCCAGCTCTGTCCGCTTTGTTCCTCACATTTGATGCCACTTTTTTTTTTTTCTGATCACCTGCGGATGGATGACGTGTTGGTTTCATTGTCATGTTAGAGACACTTTTCTGAAGGTTGCTTAGGTTTTGAATTTGCTTGCAGATCTTTGATAATAGTATTTTATGTTGAACACTGGTTCTGAAAAGTAGCATTGATGGACTGTGCCATTCATGCTGCTCAGCAGGTATGAAACTGTTGAATCAGGTGAACAAAGATCACAAATGTATGGAGTGGATTCAAACAATTGCCTGAAGTCTGGTTCAACCAACTGTTTGCAGGTTGTCTTTTGCACAAAATGTAACTTGTTTTGTTTGTTAATTAAAAGGTTTGAGTCTATCTGAATTCAGGACTGTACCTCTGTTAGTTATGGAAATGTAATAAGGCTCAAGCACTTCCTTAAGGCCCTATGTGCACTCTGTATTTGGTTCAGCACATTGCTCTCTCTGCAAAATGCCTCAGCATGTCAGGTGGTTTGATTTGGTCTGGTCTGTAGTGGTCTAGACACGCACCCTCACCACAGCAGCCTGCTCCCCTGTTGTTGACATGCTGCGCTGACTCACGAGGCTGTGCAGCACAAACTCATCAGGCACTGACAGATGAGACACGCTCCCCACAATGGCAGGGCACCCTGGAGATGTCACCCAGCACTCGCCTAACGGTAAACACCTCTTCCCGGCCCCACCCACACCCTTGTCAGAACATCACTGTGAGTAGATCTGTGTCACAGGGAGGAAGTACTCTGAGTGTAAAAACAGCCCGTAAATAAGAGTCTTCCCTTACTTTAAGAATGATGTTGATGTCTTGTTTTCTCTGTTTTAGTGCTGCTGCTGTTAAGAATAGTTCAGTAATTCAGCAAATAGCTCCTTCTACTAATAGAGGAACAGTTAGTTCTACAAATAGAGTCCAGTGGAGCCGTGCAGTGTAGTTTTACACTCATAAAACCAGCCTTGACCTAAATGAAACAGGCCCCGACTCTGTCAGAATAAGTAGAAATAAATTGGGATATTACAGTGGTTTGGCTGTGGTGCCCAATGACGTAGACTTTGCCTTAGGGACTGGGGCGAGTGTGGGAAAAGCAAGAGAGAAGAAGGGTGGGAGCCGATACCAGGAGAGTGTAGGGATTTTTTGGACAGGGAGTTCTGGAGGCGCTGTGATGTCGGGATGTGGGAGCTCCACTCACGTCGGCCGCCGGCACTTAGACAGGCCTGCTTTTGCATACTGATTCCTCTCTGCACACAAGTGCCCGAGCCTCGTAAGGGTTAACTCCCTCCTCCCCTTTCACGCTGCCTTCCTTTTATTCCTCTTTTTATGGCTTTGATGGTATTAAATAATCTTTACGTGTCAGAGTGCGCAGCTCCCAGTGTTCATGTCGGGAGAGTGAGAGAGCAATTAGGTCAGAGCGGTAGAATAACTCGGTTTCATCCCAGTCTTAAAGCGGCAGGGCACCTCACTTCAACCCGATCTTTATATTCACCTCAAACCCTCTGAGTGAGATTTTCAAAGAGGTCCAAGGCCAGCAGGGTTATCAAAGCACTCAGAGAGAGAACTTTGTATCTCTCTGTTGTATAGTCTCCTGATAAAATGTCCCAGAAAGGATCAACGGTGGTGATATTTTAAGTTCCTCACTATGTTAATTTGCCTGAAGAATCAGGCCACGTTTGTCTCCTTTTTTCCTAATGAGGCTGAGCTAAAGACCCATATAAGCTTTTATCCTGGTTATTGATTTGAAGTGTGTTTCAAGCGAGGGGTTGTTTAGGTAGACCTTGAGATCGTTGACTTCTTCGCTGCTCAGTTCTGCTGCAGATCCTCGGGACACAAATTTGAAGCCTTGTGTTTCAGTTTGACATAATGTCTTGCAAAGTTTCTCATGCTCTGTTGTCTCATGTTTTAGATTGCATTTCTACTGTTTGGCACGCTATGACTCTGGCCCCTGTCACACTGTTTCATTGCCCTTCGTCACAAGGTTTCATACTATTTTCCACACTCATTTTGTACCTTGGCTTTTTCGTGAAAGTGACTCTGCCCAGTCGGACAGTCCCCCAGCATGACGGCTGACATTTCCACTGAAAGAGCCTTATTGTTGGGTCCTAATCCCCCTCCACCCTCCTCTCTATAAAACAATGGTATCAATTGCTTCCACTGAGTACATGAACAGCTCTGAGTGAGCGACAGAATGGCCGGGCCTGTTTGCGACGCTGCCAGCCGTCCTACCGGGCAGCCAGGCCGACCTCATCATTCCTCCTGCCCGGAGATTCCTCATCAGGCATCTGCGCTAATATTATCTGTGTAGCATGAGAGCCTTGATCCTGGCTGCACTGCCACCTCGTAAATGCACAAATAATGGCTTGTGTATGTATTTATTTTCCCTGTGAGAGCAGAGCAGACCTGTGCTTCCACACACACCCCCCATCCCCCACCGTCTTAATGAAAGGTCTCCTTTCTATTTTCCTTCATTTTCCCCTGGACACTACCATTACCTCTGACAGATGAGATGATCCTGCTCTTAAAAAAGTGATCCCGAACGCGCTGTCACTGGAAATTGAATTCAAACACCCACCCCTTTTACTGCTGTCTCTCCTTTTTCTCCATCCTCTGTTTCTCCCACTCTCTCTCTCTCCCCCTCTCACTCTCTGTCTACACTGAGGGACATGCTGTTAATGTTCCTTTTAGAGCCGCACTGTACAAGCCGAGCTGCCAAGTTAACCCTCTGCTGCCATGAGTCAGATGGCTCGCCAGATAGCTGGTGTCACTTACACACGTCTGACCAGCCAATCTGTCCTCAAGCGCTCCCTGATAAAACCAGCGCAGCTCTGTGCCAAGCGTGCGTCTGCTGGCAGTTATGACATCGTAGTGATTTTTGGTGGGCTGTCCAGGAAAACAAAACCATCCATTTTCATCTTTAGTTTGTTGACGTTGGTGTAATTTAAGTCTTAGTGTTTTATTGGGGAATTGAAAAGTTGGCCATGAAGAGGATCCAAGTAGAAAAGGATTAGACTGGTCACACTGGTTGACTCCGGATAATTTGTATTGAGGTGATGATTTTGCTTGCATTAGTCTATTTTGTTTAGCTTTTAAAATCTGGTTTTGTTCCAACTTAACCATCTGAAATCCCAGGAAATGGTGTGCATTAAAAAAAGGAAAAGCTACAGCTGGAAACTAGGGATGGGGATCAAAACCAAGTTCCATCAGGATTTTTTTAAAACCTGGAGATCAATAATGTTTGAGCTTATCGACGCTCCTATTAGGAATATACTGTTGTCATATTGATATCGAGATATGAACATTCAAGAAACTAATATTTCAAAATCAACAATCTAAATTTTCTCTGCTTGCCCTGCATGTACAGTTAAAGCCAGCCAACCACAAACCTCATGTCTTGTTTGCTGTGGATTGCCATCTGAAGCCAGCCAATGGTAAACATTCTAGGGAGGGAGCCCGAACTGAGGGACACACACATCCAGCAGGGAAATCAAAGGAGAAACATGAGAAACAAACAGCCGGGACAGAATCTGCACATTGGACAAAAATAAATCATCCTCCATTTTTGGAGGTATTTTAGATTCAAAAAAGAGGTTTGAATATGTGTGCAGGTGCTTGGCAATAAACACACACATAGGTAAGTAGAATAGGTTCCTCAAAATTAAATTGATTCTTGGTTTTGAAATTCAGTATTGAATTTCAGTTCAGGACTACAAGTTCTCTGCACAAAGTATTCAGTTTCTGCAAGGAAATGTGGAACTTATATTCATAAAGTAGTCAACACTGAATCCATAGTCATATTATATTGATCTTGAGATATGTGGTATGAATATCAAGATATGAAATTTTATCCGTATCATTTAGCACTACTATCATACTCCCTGTAACATATCATTGTACTTTGAGTCAGGTCATTAAAACCAGAAGAATTAAATCCCATTGTTTGTTCAATTTAGTCTTTTAAATAAATTTGAACGACAGGAAAACTGGTATCAAACAGTGTGAAGGAAACACTTTGCTGCAGTGTAGTACATTTATCAATCTTCAGACTGAAGTAAGATCATTTACTTCACCTTCAACAGTCAGACAGCCCTCTTCACAGAGCCAGAGGAGCCATGGTCTGTCCACAGAAACCCTTCATCTGGTCCAGTTTGTTGAAAAAAGGAAAACATTGTTAAAATCCATGTTGAAATCTGAGCTTGATCTGTTGAGAAAAATACTCAGGCAACTTAACTTTACGAGACAACATGAAATCTTGGTTCTGGCAAGAAACTTAGACAAAAAGACTAGTGTAATTAAAATAAATGTAAATATAGGTTGTTTTTTTGTTGATGGTGGTATTAATTCAGACTTGTCAACCTTTAAAACCCATTACAAGTGATTCCAAAATTAACTTCTCAACCATTTGGGCTAATGAGAAAATTCAAGACAGAACAAGCTTCACTGTGATATCCAGGGTGTTTTAAAACTAAGAAGGAGCCCACATTTAATGATGTTCGAATTACAGACAATAACTGATGCAGGCTGTTCTCATTACTGTCACTCTTTAATCACTGGCAGAAAAAAATGACTGTTTCCTGAAAGAAGAGAGGATAAACTTTCGGGGTATGACTTTCAAAATTTTCGAGGCCAAAATAACAAAGAAAGTCCAGGTTGCCTGTTTTAAACTTGGGTGTTCAAGGGTTAAAGAGTATCAATAACAGTATTTGTGTCTCCATTTCTACTGGAAACTAAGGCTGAACAATTAGCAAAATAATCTAATTGCGATTATTTTTTTCCTGTAATGCAATTGTGAGTTTTTGTGCAAGTATTTCCAAGTCCCTCATATTATTTGGTTTTATACAAACACAATGAAAACAACCCATGACATTTCTTTTTGCTACTCATGACTTGTCCATTTGAGTCACTTTTACTCTTTTTTTTCCACTTTTGGACATTTTTGTTGCATCTGTCTGAAATTTCTAAAAGTTGTATCTCAACTTTCTTGCCATTTTTTTGTTGCCTTTGACCATTTTTACCACTTTACACTCTTTTTTGCCACTTTTTCTTATCCATTTTGCTACCATCTTCCTATTTGATACATTTCCTCCCAATTTTCTTGCCAATTTTTATTGCTTTTTTGCAATTTCTGCAACCTTGGGCAAATTTCTATTTACTTTTATTGCTACTCTGCTGTTTTTCCCCATATTTACCACTTGGATTTTTCTCTTGCAAAGGTAGTTTTCAACAGTTTGTCTCTTTGGCTCATCAAAGTTAAGTTACACTGAGCATAAAAACATCAAAAAAGTTAACTGGTATTCTGACACATTTCAGGTTCAAGAAATATTGCACTATCTGCGATTAGAATATTGTAGGAGGACATATTGTGATTCAATCTAATTCGCAATTAATTGCCCACCCCGACAGAAAAAAAAACAACTTTACGAATTACATCATAAAGAATCAAAAAAGTCCAACTAAGAAGAATAAGCGTGTATCTCCATAGTGAGCAGCTCTAATGAGTCTCTTTACGTTATTCAAAAACACAACTTTAGTAATGAAGACGAGCTCCTGTGTCATTCCCATTCCACGTGAGTCCTCTGTGCAGCAACCATGTCCACTTCCAAAGACCAAAGCATCTTAACAGTGACTTCAGTGGAACAAATCCGCTCTTTTGTGCCTCCTGTGTGGGCCCCTCTGGCAGTTGACAGTGTATTACCCAGCTGCTGAAGTTGCAGCTGCTTGCAACTTGGCTTTTATCAGTGTGAAGGAAACAGGACAGTGGAGAGATAATGGAGCTGAACAAAGATGATGCGACTAGCTTGGGAAGAAGCTAGCTGCTCGTAGCATTGTTATCTTAGCGCTCTGCTGCCGTGGACCGTGCCCGCCAAGACCAGTGCAAGCTAAGTGAGGCGCTGCTACTTATTCTGTCTCCATGGGCTGTCATCACTGTGCAGAGGAGCCATCGCACCAAATCACTGTCAGGCTGAAATGTTGCTGCGCTGAGGCTTCTGGATGGGAGGGGTCCCATGTGTGCAGCCAGTGGAGTGAAAACTACCTCAAAAACACTGCAGAACAAAACTATAATTGGTTTGAATGATCTCTTTGTTCCTTTATTGAAGCAATAATCTGACACCTCTTGTTACTTTCATTAGATTTATACATTTTTGTTGTGAGTTCAGATATGAAAAACTGAGCGTGCTGTTCATGAATCTGTAAGAAAAGAAGCTCAAAAATGCACCAAACAAACTACAACTCAGTCTGCAGATGTTAGTCAGACAGAAAGCACAACACATGAATGCAAATGACGGTCATTTAGTCAGCGAGACGCTATCAATAAAAGCAGATCCTTTGATTGTTTTTTTACTTCTTCCCATGTCAACATAATTTCCATTTTTCTTTGCTTCTGTGTCGCAGTAATAATTCTGTGATATGGCGCACCAGGCAGCATATGGCTGCCATTTATGATCAACAGCCTCTGTAAAGAGGTGACTGGAATATGCAAATGCGTGCATGCTAATGGAATAGTAATGTAATGAAGAACGTTGTAGATGGCCAATAATGAGCTTCGCTTATTGAGTGTTGATGGCTTCTTCTCAGCCCGCCTTTGTTGTTTCACAAGCTGCAGCTTTCTTGTTTGTTGTTAATGACACACATATCACCCGAAAGACACGCGCACGTACACAGACGGGCACTGGCAGTCACACGCAGACATAGATTCATGAACATTGCATTCTTATTGATTCATGGCATTGCCTGAAAAGCATATTGATAAATACCTGGAGTCCTTCCCAATTGAAATTGTGGAACTAAATTGGGCAGAACTGAGACAGATGCGGCGCAGTAAATTAAACAAGCAATCTTCCCTGTTGGGTGACAGCACAATGGTGATTAGGGTTTCATGTGAGCTGCCCTACATTATTTATGGCTGTGCTGTGGGCTGCCTGCAGTTGAATAAACCCACAGTCCATTGACTGGGCACATTACAGGAGCCCGTCTGGTAGCGAGAGAGGGAGGGAGTTAAAAATGGCTTTATTTCCTCTCGAGGAGGTCCATTTTCATCTAAATGAAGGTGGAAGCCCCAAGCGTGTTGTTTCCAGGCCCTGCGCGTGTGAAATGCGTTGACTGTGTTCCAGGAGACTTCTCTGCATCGCTCTGCTCTCTGTTCTGGTGTGAACCTCTCATTTGTACACATCAGATGCTCCTGGTTTTCTTAATGACCTCCTGCTTAACTTGATGCACTCGACCAAATCACTATTTGTTTTTGTCCTGTGTTACACATTCAGGGATTTCTGTCTGCTCCACCTGTCGTTTCAGATCCTGTATCTGGTGCTATATTTGCACCTCTCATAGAGATATGCTGAATGACTTTGCATTAGGAAAACAGCCTGCAGCTCCACTTTCCTTTGATAGTTTCCTGTGATAGCTTGTGGCCTATTGTTTTGTGTGGTAACCATAGAGAATAAAATATTGGCAGATAGAAACAAACAGGATCCAAAATTTGTCTCATCAGCCACATTTAGGAAAAAAAACCCTCCCGTCTGAAGCAGCACTCTAGAGACCGTTTCCACCTGCAAAACACCTCTTTTGTAAATCTTTAAGCTGCTTTGCTTGCTGGCTGTCACTCGGAAAACTTTAATTGGAATTCCTGGTCACTGTTTATTTTTCTCTCGCCTGTGCAGTGAAGCTGTGGCAAAGCAAGTATTCCAGCTTTTAAAGGAGCATGCTGGATTAAGATGAACAAAGACAGAAGAAGAGATTGAGCTTTATATAATCCTTAAAAATGCCTTGATGACCTCAATCCTTGGTTACACCTAGTTAACTATCGCCCCGAGAGGAAGCTGTGAATTTTGTATCAACAAAAACACTATGGAAAAGAAATCATTTGAATCTTTCTTAATGTTCTATGTGACTACTTTCCAAGCCGGAAGCTATTCTTCATATTAGATTCTTTGTGAGTGTGACGTAAAGTAATCACAGGGGGTAGAAACTTTGCACGACATGATTTGGTTGTTGATATGAAAAACAGATGCATAGAGCAAGAGTTTGAAAGAAACCAAACAAAACTTATCTTTAGTGGTTTTTGCTCCTTCCTTTTGACGTATATATGTTTCTAATATTAAGCCCTTGCAACAAACACTGGCCTCCAGTGACAAGAGGGATTTTTTTCTCCAATAAGGGGCTATATATAGGCCTGACTTAAATAGGCCCTTTTTTATCCCTGCATTACAAGGATGTTGCATATGCATTAACACTTCTGTCTCCTGCATCATAAAGCAGACTTAATCCCAAACATGAGATAATTGTCCTATTTCTCCTTCCTCTGAGCTGCTGCTGCTGACGGACATTGGTTGCAGGAGGAATGTGAAAAATGGGGAGAAAATAGTGCGTGGAGGATTTGGACGTGTGCCGGTTGTAGCACCTTTGCACATGTGAGAAGACTTTCCACTTTTCTGTGTTTTTAAACATAGCTGCTGCATCTGAATATCACACCGATGGGCTTACTTGTGTATGTGGCTGCGACGATATGTTGACGTAATCGATCACTTTGACTGTAAAAATTCACTGATGCGGATTTTAATAGTCAGCTTGTCATGGTATTGTTTTTGTTTTTGTTGTCATATAATGAAATCAAACACCAGGCAGTGAGTGCTCATGTTTAACTCAAGTTCACTGCTAAAGGTGTTGTTTTTTTGGATACGTCCATGAAAAAGATCACTAAATACAGGCATGAGGAATATTGACAAGGAATATCTCTGTGGTTCTGAAGACACTGAGGGCTGATGGAGACTCTGGATCTCCAGCTTGGACAGCCTGACAGCTCCTGGTGTTCAGCGCCTGATACCATGATTTAGAGAAGTAGAAGCTTACTCACATTTGCTCTCCTCTCTTTGAAGATGTTTTTTCTCAGGATTTGAGTCAAAAACAAGTGTCAAAACTCCTATAACTTTTTAAAAGTGATAAAAAGTTCTTTGTGAAATGACAGACGGCTGTTTATTTAAACTCAACACAGCTTAAAGCACTGTACAACTGAAAACAGAAAGATGACAGATCAGCATAAACACTCAAAACATCAGAAATCAAAACCATAGACTTTAAAATAAATGGATGTAGTCGCCGCAACATCTGTTTCTGAAGCCAAGTTTCGAAGCAAAATCAAAGGCTGGTGGGGCAGCTATTGGGCACCCATCAGTCACGTGATCTGAGCTGTGCCTCTGATTGGGTGAGTTCAAGAGCTTAATATCTTCTAAATTGCCGAGTTAGAAAAATATTCACAAACAGTTTGCTGTTGGCAAGAGTAGCAATTCAGACGGGAGACAGTTCTTGCACGTCAATTTCTGCTCTGAACAAATCTTTTTTTTAGCTGTTTGTGACTTACTGTACTCCCACAGCCAGCTTCAAGCGGACACTCTATGGACAGTAGCTTGTAGCACTTTCGCATTGTCTCATAATTTCAGACCACTTTATACAGCAGAGGTTGCCACTTGATTCAGACTCAACTCACAAAACTGAAAATACAGAAGAGAAAGATAATAGATGAGCATAAACAGTCAAAAAAAAAAACATGCACAGCCTAACTTACATAAGGAAGGTTATTCTTTACTAACTAGCTTTGGTTAGCAAAAGTTCGTCAGCTCAATGCTAAAACCTAAAATCCTATTTATGGGCGAACACACAGTGACTACTTAATATAACTCAATATAACTTTCTCAAACATGTAAAACATTGTTTATAAACGATTTAAGCTGCAAGTAGTCACAAGCTGCTTCTTGCTGCGTCTTTCCACATAATTTCTCGCTGCCTGCCGTATGGAAGTCTTGATTGGCCAAAACACTCAAAATCAAAAGTCAACTAAACAGAGTATAATGCACCTGCATTACAAGTAGGGCTGGGTAATTAATTGCAAATTAGATTAAATCGCAATATGACCTGTTGTAATATTCTAATCACAGACAGTGCAATATTTCTTTTACCTGTCAGAACACCAGGTAAATCTACCAGTAGATGTTTTATGCTCTACAACAGTGTTACTCAACCAGTGAGCCAAATTATTGAAATTTAGCCTTGCAAGAAAAAAATCTAAGCAGTGAAAAATGGCAAAAATGATAAGAAACAGTAACAAAAATAAATTAAAGTTGGCAAAAAATGGTCAAGAAGCAGCAAAAATTGGCAAAAAAATTGGGAGACAACTTAAGAAATTTTCTGAAAGTGGCAAAAAATGGTAAAATTAAGAGCCTATAAAAGGCGGCACAAGGACGCTTTTCCAGTGGAGCTCATTTAAGCTCACACTGTACAGGTTGAATTTAACAGGAGTGCACTCTTTAGCCATTGAAGTAAAACAGAGCCCAAAAGAGGCGTAGACAAAATAATTGTGATTAATTGACTAATTGAAATAGTAATAGATAAATTAGTGGACGTCAAAAGTAAGTTATATGCAGCCCAACTTCTGTATAACATACATAATCTAGCTAAGTGTGTAACTAAAATGCAGTCATGATGCAGTGAACACAGTTTTTAAGGCTCGACTTACACCTGTAAGAGCAGATCCCATCAGTCTGTATAAGTCACATACTACATCTGCATTAGATAGATCGAGAATGACAGAAGTTGAGACGAAACATCTCTGCAGCTTGTTCAAGTCACACTGGTTCTTCTGGACACACTTGACAAGTTTGTCACGCTATGCCCTGGTGACGGACTGACAGGCTCCAGTGGAAAAAAAAGTGGAAGAGGAGAAATGGCCCTCTAACTGGAAGACACGATTTTCTTAACAAATACAATTTTAGAATTCAGAAGTTCATTCGGGCTCTATATTTCAGCTCTGTTGCGTATATACTGCTGTTATAAAACTCTTCTTTGTAGATTCCTGCTTCAAGGTGTTGCATTGGACAACATTTCTTTTCCTTTTTCCAGTATTCACTCAATCCTCGGCGGCATCAGCTGCTGGTGCAACAGCATCTCTCCTCCTGTGGAAAGAGTTTGCTGACTGTCAGGATGTGTCAGAAAGTTACAAAAAAGGATGATGTAGACATCTCCTGCACGACGGCCTGAAATAAATAAAGTTTTCACACTTAGTTGCTCTGATTGACATAAAGAAAAATGCCTCAGAAACTGGAGGCTTGTGTCTGCTGCTGAAAACTCTTAATGCGTCTGTACATTGTAGGTGTGGGATGTGAAAATGTCTGATTTGTGTTTGTTTGTTTGTTTCAAATCTAGTCAAGTGCTTGTGGATTTTCCCGCCCATGCACAAGTTACGAAATGGCTAAAAAAGAAGGCTATGTTTGTCTATTAGTCAAATTAACTGTCATCCTATCTTTGATGGATGCTGTTGCATGAGTGTGTCCTAATTGTCTCTCTGCACAACAGAGTGTTTTCATTCTCAGCTGGCCTCTGGCCCGGGACACCCACTCCAGCTCTGGTCCACTTGTCCAGAGTTACAAAACAATGCAGAGCTGCTGAACTTCTTCAGAAACTCGCTGTCACGCAGTCCCCTGGGGGTGGAGTGTTTTTGATAAGTCCGAGCCAAATCTGTTCCCCGCACTCAATCGCTTCTTTGTCGCTCCCTCCTTGTGAATGTCAGTGCGGCTGAGCTGTGGCTCCATGGATTCCTCGCGTTCAGATACCTTGCATGGCTTTCGTCAGGACTCAAACAGCGCAGCTCGCCTCCCCCTCAACCACAACCGCAGCTCCTTCATCCTCCAACAATGTTTTGCTATCAAATGAAACCTACTTTCTAGCTCTCTTATGGAGCATGAAATACAGGATTTTATATTGGCATTGGCAGGTATTAAAACTCCTGATCTGAACCAGGCTGTGCTCATAAAATCGTCAAAATGATGTAACGCTTCACTGCGGCTGCTGTGTGCCAGCATGGCATGTTTTTCCACTTAAGGATTCCAATATTTGTTTCTGTCATAAACACTGGGCATCTGGTTGTCAGTAGCAGCGCTTCATTTGGACTTTGACATCCAAACCTTGTTGGATTCTTTGGAGAGGAGCTTCCTGAGCTCTCATTCAGCAGCTTTGATAAATGTTACTAATCACCTATTGACCCTCAGAGGTCAAGCCTTTGCCCTGTCGCCCATCACCCTCCTCCTTCCCTCTGTCTCCTCTCTGCCCTCGCTCCCCGTGGATCGCCGTTATCTTGCTCCACCAATAGTTTTCCTCTCTCAACACAGCTTGTCTACCGACAGATACGAGGAAACACAACTATGCACTCTCCTTGTTTGCAGTCAAGTGTGAGATTACTTCCTGTTCCAGTTTTATCGGTCCTAAAATATCAGCTGTGGCCTCTGAAATACATTTATGTAGTGAGTGTGATTAGATCCAGAGAGCCAGAGCAGATATGCTTCCCCCTCCATGTTCCCAGCTTTAGTCCTGACCTTTGCACTTGTAATATCTCAGCCCGCTTTTAGGATCTTTCTGCAGAGATAAGTAAATAGAAGAAAGTGTGAGATTATCAGAGAAATAATCTTCTGCGAGAAATGAATTTGGTTAGAAAAGCGAGAAGAGCACACACGCGTGCTGAGTATCAATGCTGGACGTGGTTTCTGTTCTGTTCGGCTTTTTCAGGCGGTGGAAAGAATCGCTGAGGAGCTTTTGTTCTTTTCAAAATCCACCTGATAATGTCGGTGGCTGGCTCCTCGCCTGAGCTGGTTGGATTTAACAGACGAAGACGGAGAAAAAAAAAAACCCAGTCTCAAGTACTCAGCCCAGTGATACACACTTTATACACCCAACACAGTGGCCCAGATTTTCCCACAATCCCCTTGAGGAGCAGCTCGTCTGTTTGGAGCCTTTAGGAGTGGATGTTGAATGTCACTTTCAAGGGGAAACCCTGTGAGTTGAAGAGGACAGCACAGGTAGCAAAAAGACACAACAATGGCTTCAACTTGATGCCAACTGTTCTGGGTTCACTGATAGGCCTTCACCCCCACCTCCCCCCTCTTACTGGAACGTTCCACATGAGACTGATTGAGCCGTTCGCTATTGCTAAGCCGCGTGAAGAGTGCCACTTTTTATAATGAAAGAATACAGCTAAATCAAGCCCCGACAAATCTACTTTCTCCATGTCCGCGTATTGAGGGTTAAGGGATTAGACTCTAATTTTAGCGCCACTTATCACTCCTGCTGCTTTTAAGAATTAGTTCCAAATAACAAAAAAGTGTGAAAAATGTGGAAGGGTTCTTGGGGTTGGATGGGGAAGGGCATTGTTGGGGAAGCAGGGCTGTAAAAAAGAGATTGTGCGGTGGCAGCGAGGGCCTGTGCGAGAGAGTTCACATTTACATACAAATCCCCTGAAAAAAAAAGAAAAAAAAAACAGCAGCAGTGTGGCTGTGAGACTGAATGTGACTGTAAAGCAGAAATGTTTCAGGAACAACTTCTATCAGCGCGGCTTATATAAGAAAATGTCTCCGGTGGCTTCATGAGATCATAAAAGCTGATGGAGTTTTCAAATCACAGAGTGCATTAAAATTTGACGCAAACTTCTTTTTTCTCTTTCTACTCTTTTTCTTAAATGTTGATAGAAACTTGGGTTTTGTGATGAAGCTAAATTGTGTGATAAATAACTAAAAGCTCTTGTACTTTTATTCCATTTTCTAGTTAATATAAGCGCGGTGGGAAGATATATTGAATACACTCGGTATATCATGGGTTGTTGCATGAGAGATGTTTTGAATGACTATATCGTGTCCATCGAGTATGTTTTAAGACATCGGTGAGTAAGTCTCTTCATAGTTTGGCGTCTTTGCTGGTGCTCCTCTCATAGCAAGCAGCTCACTCCCCTGCCCATCCAAAAAACTCTCCTGCGCATGCTTGTTTTTGTATTAGGAGGCAGAAAAACGGCGATGACGGCATGTTAGTGGCGGGTTGTGGGTTTTTGGCTTGTTTTCCAAAGTGCAGTTGCTTATTTGGACTTGCTTTGCTGCCTTTATAATCCCCGCTCAATTCTCTCAACGCATACTTTAGTTTCAGTTTTTTCTTTTTCATTTTTGAGCTTCATTTGACATCATTTTACAGCTGAGTACAAAAAAAACTGCAAGCTGCACCATTGTTAGAAAACAAATATTGTTCTATAGCACCACCACAAACGTAAACAAATGTCTAATATCACACCAAAAGGAGGACTTCAAGCTGCAGCATGACCAATGACATCCAGGTAGTTAATTAATGAAAATGAAAGTAAAATTAGTTCATTTTCTACTCAAGTTCATTTTAAGTGTAATTGGTCTTCATGGTTATAATGTCAGAAATCTATTGAGACAGTCATCTGATACATTCAGCAAAATCAAAATATTCAGATGAATTGTTTTACTGGAACTTAAGATATGTAACTACATAAGGTATGGTTTGAAATAAAAGGTTTGTTAAACTTAGTTTAATTTGATTTTCCCTTTTTTTGCTGCAAATTTTAGAACTACAACTGAAGAGTCTGCTTGAGCCATTATAAGGAAGTTAATTGATTCATCAAAGGGTTGAACTTAGCATTTATATAATCATTTAGAGGAGGAATCAGAATATCAAGATTTATATCTTGTATCGCGATATAGCCAAAAAATATCTAGATGTTGGTTTTAAGCCAGGTCATGCAGCCCTACATTTACAGTAACTAGAGCTCTGTGTTTGAAGCTGAATAAATAACTGGAAGTTCCCGTGCTTTTATTGTGAAGGATCCAGTTTGTAGTTGATGTACTGAAAGGTGGCTGTAAATGAATACAGTCTAAATAGAATCTCTCCGTGGACTCTTATGTCACAACACCCTGACAATTCAAACCTTTCCATCTTGCATGCATTTGGTTACTGTGACACGTCATCAATAGTAAACAACCATCAATACTACACCGGAGGCAGTTGCATTTAAAACAATGGAGGACGCAGCGTTGGTGTGCATTCAGCACTTTTGAATAGCCGTCAGCGTATTGATTCTCCTTCATGGTCGGCATCAATACCTCTCGGCCTCGTCTTTCTGCCTGTGACAGCTGAGGGCAAATGTATGTTAAAAAAACTTGCCATTCATTTGAGATGGGAGGAGGGAGTCCCATAAAGAAGCCACCATGGTGGTTTCCACTCACATTTGCTCCTGTCTGAGAGGACGGCTTTTCATGGCGGCCAGTGTTTGGGTGTGATTATGTAATCCATCAGGGTATTAGCATAAAGGGGAGGGGGGAGGGAGGGGTTGGGGTGTTGTGGGGTTGGAAGGTAATAGCAGTGCTACTGATGATCATCGTCTAGCAACTGCCAGAGGGCAGGAATGTTTTGTGCTGCGATGAGTCCGACAGGTGGCTAGGAGACGCTAATTGATTAATGATCAGTGTGATATATGAGCCCCTGCGGCCGGCCCTAGCATAAAGCCTCGGAGCAACGGTGTCGCCCTAAATCATTTCCAACCAGGCCAGTAAACCCAAAACAGTTCCCTTATTAGCATATGAAAGCCCAATCAGGAGGGAGACTGCGCTTTCCGAGGCCTTTGTACACCTCCCATTGTCCACATCCTGAGTGTGAATTAACAGCTAGCATTTAATGCCAGATGAATAATGACAACAAAGATGCTTTTATGATCCAGGGTCACTCAGCACTAATGAATGATTAACACTGACATGATCCGAGCTTTTAATAGGTTTTGAGATTTAACCCTTTTATCTGCTGCTGACGAAAGCAGCCTTCACCTGGGTGATCGTACACAGTATAAGTATAACCGCCTCCTGCTCTCCTCTCCTGCACAACTGCTGGAGTCAAAGATGAATGTGTTTCAGCATGTGTTAGAGTCGCTATAATTCCTTAAAGAAGCAAGAGGTGAGACAATTTACATCCTTCTTTACATGGCTTCTTTCCTCTGTACATCATGGAGCTGACATTCTTTCCATTCAGGCAGAGTCAGAATCTTCTTGAGTGATTGAACATTGTTGGAATTCACCTGCCCCAAGATGATCATATTTTTCACTGTTCCCTATAACGCTGTCATTGCCAGCAGATTAGACTTCCTCTCTCTCTCTCTGCTTCTCTCTCTCACTCTCTCTCTTTCCAGTTATTTACCATTCCACAGGGGGCCTTGCGTGACCCTCTTCATTGTTTTGTTTGGATGACTCTGAAGGACAATGGCAGTCTGGAGCCTTGGCCCAGCGCTCAGCGTGTGTGAATCTGCATCTTTCCATTGGGAGTGCTGTCCTCCGATGTCAAGAGAGGTTATGTGATCTATGTGTGACTGAAGGGGGGTTTCCACCGCTGAGAGTCAAAGCCTCATGGAGAGGGGTTTATATTGTGTGAGTGCGTGTGTGTGTATGAGAGTATGCATGTGGGCGGAGGAATTTTATAGAAGCAAGTGAGTTAAAACAACACATTGTGTCTGTTTTAATGTCAGCTCATGACTCTTGCCGCAGGGCAGCCATTTTTAAGTAGGATTGCGTTTGGAGCCTGCTGGTCGCAGCCACAATCCTGTTTTCTACACATGAGCATTGAGTGGCACAGTTGTCGCCACACAAAAGAGGAGATTTCCCAGAGTTCCTGATTGTTTATTCGAGAGGTAAACCATGTTTTGACCTTGAGCACCTGAAACACTCAAATCCCAAACGGAGGTGGTGATTCTAGGCCAAACATGGAGGATGAGGCGACCCTTCTTGGTTTTGTTCCATATGCTCCGCTTGGTGAGTCCGAGGGTCCCTGAGCAATCCTGGCCGTCTAGTTGTGGTAAATTGGGTTCCATTTTAAAGCAGATGGACTTGTCTGGCACAGCTCCAGCAGTAAGGGCTCCACTCCTTCTTTAAAGCGTGTGTGTGTATGTGTGTGTGTGTGTGTGTGTGTGAGAAAGGTGAGCGTCTGCAGTTAGCTGCGTTCGCCCATCAGCAAGGATAATGACGTGATTACCCCAGGCTACTCCTGTCCACTCTCATCAGTGTTTAGGTTCTAGGCCCGCACATGCATGCATACACACACACTTTTACACACCCTCACGTACACGGACATGTGCATAAACTTGTCCTCATTTCATCCTGCCCGGCCTCTTATCTAAATTAGGCTGTTCTTGGTCTGCTGGACCAATAAAAACACACCATTAAGGGACCATTCAGACCCACAAACAGGAAGTGAGGGCGTGTTATACAACAGGAAGTGTATAGAGAAGTCATTCAAGGCCAAGGCTCGGGTCAGCTGATTGGCTGAGTGTCAGGTTAGAGTAGACACTAAAGGGTGTAGCACATCTGGATGAGTGTGTCAGGCATTACAAAGATCAGACTGGAGATTGTTAGCTCGCTGCTGTTCCTGCACCAGTCATGCTTCATATAATTTGTTTTGATGTAAAGCTCAGCTCACTCCTCGGATTACTTTTTATTGTACACGCTCTGAATTCATTTTTTAAGGCTTAGCATTTTAAACAAATGCAGGTGTATTATTTAATTAGCTTAAATGACCCAGAAAGTTTTACAAACCCAAGATCACTCCAACCATTCAAGGAAATATTGAGTCACTGTTTAGATTTCTAACCTTGGCAGACCCACACAGCTACATCTGGTGACACTTTAATTAACATCCATTTATGCCAGTGTAAACAGGAGCCTACATGTGAGCGTATGTTAGAGGATTCAGTTTAAAGTCTCAGCCGTCTTTTGACTTTATTAAAGAGATGTTAAATATAAGCTTTGGAAGGTTGTTCTGCTGAATTGGTCTTTAAAGTATCTTATATTTAGCTGTATTATTTTATCCTCTGCCCTTTTTGTGAAAGATGTGGGGGTAAGGGTTTGGACCAGTTTTGGAATAGTATCACTCTTATAAGTAGCATTTCCATTACACCTAAATATCACAATAACAATGGTAAAAGAATAAAGAAGACCCACTTAAATAAAAAAAAAGAAAAGTTTTTCACACTCTCATTGGGTGCTTTTTCAGAGGTTTCAAGATTGAAGTTTATCCAAAAGGGCAATAAAAACACTGTTTTACATAATGTCACCAGATGTGAATAACAGAACACTTCCATCATTGAACATGATTCACTTTCCCCAAACCAATACAATGGCGCGATTAGTGTGGTCTGATGAGGAGACCGTAGTTTTCTCAAAGGTAGGGTCCGCAGGAATTTTGGTTATTGTTTGTAAACACAACATTCAATTTTGTTTTACTTTTTTGAAAATCCTACAGACCCTACCTTTTCTATGCAAATCAAAGCACTAGCAATACGGTGGGCTCTAAGGGGTTGATGTTTTATATTTTTTTCTTTCTCACTGGATTATTTTGAGAAGGAGATGCAGGGGCTACTTTCTTACTAGCTGCTGGTATACACTGTTATCAGCATGCTGGCTAGCCAATTAGCTAAATGATTTTAGGTAGAGACGTGACTGAGGAGGGCTGTTTAGGATGCTCTAAAATATTTGTGGTATCCAAGGTTACCGTCAGTCACAGTCCTCCTTCCTCCTTCCTTCTTCCTAGAGTTGTGCGCAAATTTAGTTGTAATGGAAACAACAGCAAGGCGCAATTGTGGTTCATTAAAATTCTGGAAATGAAGCTTTTGTGAAAGTTTGTCATGAAAAATACACTGGATGCCCATACCACTTCTGACTAGGTGTTTCAGTATGAGTAAAAGTCATCAGTAAAAGATGAAGTGTGTCTTTGTAGGTTTAAGGTCACTGTAATTTAAGGATCATGAAAGTCTCAACTTGTCTGTGCTGTTGACTTCTGCTTCTCCAAAATCTCATCTTCCTCCTCTACTGTTATCAAACACACTGAGTACACACAAAGCAGGAACACTAGTGTGTAGCTGATACTAGCACAGGAATGAAAATTTGCCCTCATTTGGCAAATCTTCACTTAAATCCAGGACATATGATGCGTCTGCGTGCTGATTTGTGGTCGGCACTGTTTTCAGCTACAGTTGGATAATGGGTTAATGAAACTAGCCTTTGTTGAAAAAGTAAATTAATTACTTTTGGAAAATGCCATATTTGTTTCTGAGCATTCTTGGGTAGCTTGTGATAAAATATTAGTGTGAAATTCATTTAACGCTCGTAAAATGGCACCACGGTCACTTGGGCCTGCAGGGCGGGTATTTTCCCCTTTCTGCACTGAAATCATGTCTGCTAAAGAGCACACATTAGCATGGCTGTCAGGGTGGATCTTTACAGATTTAACTTACTGCTTTGGTGACTAAAATAAAAGTCTTTACTACAGCTGATGACAAGTGCAGAAAGAAGTTAAGAAAGCACAAACAGAGCACAGTTTGAGGAGCCATTGATGTTTCTTGAAGTTGCTTTAGGAGAAATCTGTCCTCATTTGGAATCTGCAGTATTTGCTCTTTCTTCATCTTCATCAAAGAATAAAAACAAGAAGAAAAAGCTGCCGTTTAATGCTTCTGACACAAACCAATTTTCTGTTCAAATATCATCAACCATGATTGGGCAGTTGAGCTTTTCTGTCCAATCCATGAAATCCAACAAAGTGGCTTTTAACATTCGGAAACCACCATCCTGTAATTTTCATCCAGTTCTTTTTATATAAAAAACAGTTACGCAAATCTTTTTCCATGACTCCTCCTGCAAAGGTGGCTTTCAACAGGGATCAGAAGTGCCATGTGACTCCTTCAAACTTGTTCTGTATTCAGAGTAATGAACTCCACTGATATTCAAGCAGCATGCAAAAACAAAATGTCATTGTTCACACACTCGCTCCAAACCAGTGTTGCTGGATCCATGTCTGCAGCAGCCATTCATCCATACAGCATAATCCGAGCCGTCTCTCTCTGAAGAGATGACACGCCTCTTTAGATTTGTCTCCGTCTTGGCAATGAAGGCGCCTCTGTGTCCCTATTTGTGCATCAGGCTGAGGGGATTTCTAGACCGCCACCTGATTCACATTGCAGTAATTGAGTTGTGGCCATAAGCACTACTGTGCCTGCAGAGGCCTCAGGTAATTCACACACCACAAAAGCACTGTTTTACTCCATTTTTCACATGATGTCTGGGGCATGAATGCAGGCAGAGAGAAAGTCCAATCTATCTGGAGAGAGGGGCGGGGAGATTACAGGCAGTATGTGAGGTGAAGGAAGGAAAAAGAGCGTAAGAGTTTTTCGTGTAGGGAAGCAGTTCTGTGCCAGGGAGAGTTGGGAGTCAGTGAGTCTGCAGCACGTGGATAAGGCCCACAAAGCTGTTGGTTTCAAATATCTCTTTCTTTTTCCCCCCTCTCTCCTCAGAGCTTAGGAGCTGCAATCGATTCAAGGGGAGATTTCCTCCGCCAAGGACAGGCAGATTGACGTTTTTGGGGTAAGCCCGAATTTGTCGCTCCTGTCAAATCTGTGTAATTGGACTTCCCTGCACTTCTCGCTGTGGGTACCAAACACGATCTTGCTCTCCATACAGTGGCATTGTTTCGTGTCATGTGACTGCCATGTTGGTTTTGTGGTTGGACTGAATGTGCAGCTCGTGATTCTTTTGTCTGCGAGGCCCCTAATGTCACATCTTCTGCTTCCCCCTGTTGCTGTAAAGGTCACTCTTTATGTGCAGCTGAAGTATTTTCTAAAGGTGAATCATTTTTACACACACTGTGTACTCTTAGAGAAGGTACTCTGTTTTGTGGCCTGCATGCCGCCAGTGGTAGGATCAAGACTAATCCAGGGTATGTTGCATCAGAGTTGGAGCTGGCTGCAGAGAGATTTGCTCTGTCATGTTCAACTGTGACAAAGACCAAACAAAAACAGCATTCAACTGGTTGAAGGACTTGGATCACTGTTCTTTGACAATGGACTGATTGATTTAATGTTCCTAACTCATCCTTATTATTTCATTTCCTTTCATTTATTCCTGTGTTCTTGCCAGAAATTTGCTGCATTAACGATGGGCAGGAAAGAGCCTGAAAACTTGGTCCAACCCTCTCTGCAAATCAAACTTGCTGCCAGGATTGTGGCTTAGTTTGTCCAATTTGGCGTCCCCCTGCCTGTAGAAATGTGTGCGTTCTCTTTGCTGCCCTGTTCTGTCAAGTCTGGTCCTGTCTGTCCCTTCATGCCCAGGGGAAAGGTGATCCCGTCACAGAGACGACAAACACCTTCCCCCCATACCAGCCCAGCAAAAGCAAACAGACAGGAATGTGGCCGGCGATGCCAGCCAATACCCAGAAGAATGCCGACTCCCTCTTCGGATCGGCTCCTCCATTGGATGCCCACATCAGAGAGGGTGTGCGTTTTCGTGCAGAAATGCTCTCACACACCCACACGGCTGTCCATGTGTTGTAACTTGGGATGACAAGTGTTCTGGCAGACACTGCCCTGTTAGTAACAAGTTTGGCACCGAGCTGGCCTGATGGACAAGACTAAAGCTGGCACTTTGGTCTTACTCAGAGTCAACCCTTGTGTTCCTCTGTCTTCTTTTGTCTTTTCACACCTTTTGATTTGTTTTCTTTAGGGGAGAGCTATCCCACCGTGTTGCCTCAGCTTTTTAAGGTCAGAAAACTTGCCAAAGAACGCCAGAAAGCATGTAAGAATCAAAGTAGGTCAGTTTTGGGATCAGTTTGGAAACAATATTCCCTTCATCTGCTCATGATGAAAGGTCACTCTTTTTGGAAATCATGTAACTGTTCCATTAGCTGCTTCATTTGCTGTTTTATTTAGTGAACTGGCAGAGGGTACATGCGGGCCTCATTCGCAGTCATTTTCCACTTTCTCTCCCTCTCTCTTTCACTCTGAGTTAGCAGCTTTGGGGTTTTCATCTCCACATAAAGCGGTATTTAACCCCCCCTTTCCCGTCATAATTCAGCTCCACTCTCATACACGGGCTGGGAAGCGGCCCCAGCAGCTGATGTGGAACACATGCCTTTAATGATTCACACTCAGTGTGCGGTAGGTCGTTGGTGGCTGCTGAGCCGCTGCCTCTCCCTCTGTCTGGAGTGGGACTCCCTTGTTTTCTCGCACTGTTTTGTTTCTAACACCACTCAACACATGGAGACTTGAGGGGAGGTGAAATATGTTGTTTATGGTTGGATGCAGCTCTTTGATGGCACTTTTAATTTCCCCTGAAGCAGGTCAGAGTGGAACAGCAGTTTTGGATGTCTTTCGTATTTAGCAAGAATTGCAAAAGCAGCTTTGTATTCCTTTGCAGATTTTGCAATGTTGAAGTAAAATTGCTGGTGGTGTTAGCTCTGCTAATGTAAGCTACAAAGAGAAACCAATTTCTCTGCACACTTTATGATCTTGTGGTTACAGTGCCACATTGGGTGAAGTTTTAAACAAAGTGTTGGTGATTTGAAATAGAAGTTTTCATTAGTGAAGATGGAATTAGTCACTTTGAACCTTCTCTAATTGGGCGTGAACATTTTGCTGCACCTGCAACATCTTCCAAATTGCGCAAATTGGCTTGTTGTCAGTTTTGCAAGACTGTACTCAAGGCAACTCAGTGCAGACTTTGAGGCTATGGCCGTGTCTCAAATTGTAACTTCTTACAAATTGTACACACATGAAGTACAGCGTGTGCACTTTGCACTTTGCACTCATAGGATTAGTCCATGAAATCTTACAGAATAAATTTTGTCTGAAATCAAACACCGATACACTTTCCAAAAATTGCAATTGCATTTTCTTAACAGTTCACAGAATTTCATGTGTTTTTGTTGATTACAACAACCAACTATCATTGGTTGTTTCCATATTGTCAGTGTGAACACACTTATGTCCTCAAAATGGTAAGTGTAAGTGCAGAGTTACGCGATTTAGGACACAGGCCTTGTGATGCAGTGGTTAGCTTAGCAGAATAAAAAGTCTGAAACATCTTCCCAATGGGCTTGTTGTCAATTTTGCAGTCCATGAAATCTTACAGGATAGTGTTGTTCCAAATCCAACACTGTGGCCTAGCACCTACCGGAAATTACAATCACATTCACAACAGTTTGCAGGTGTTCTACTGTTATTCATTGGTTACAGCCATAAACCATCATGTGATCCATACCCAGCCCTTCGTTTACTTGGCCAGTATGGCAGCTATTGAGGGTGAGAAGTGTCCAGTTTTCTGCACTCAACTTTTTGACTGTTTTGAGTAACCCGGCTGAGACATCAAATTGCATTGAGAATTTCCATACTGTCAGTGTGAACGTACTTGTGCACTTAAAAGTAGAGTTTGCAGGAATTTTCATAGCTGTTTGTAAACAAAACATCCAAACTGGGCTCCTCATCTGTGACTCGGTGCCAGCGGCGGTTAATGCCCACTGCCTCCAACTGTAGCTCAGTAGCTTGTAGCTGTGGCGATGTGAACACACTCACCAACCACATCAGCATCTGTAACATTGTTTTGCCAATGGAGGAGATGTTCACCTGAGTAAATGAGGTATCCTGCAAATAGTGTATCATTCTTTAAACTATTAAGTGTAAATGCAGAGGTATGTAATTTGGAACACAGCAACCACCTGCTTACTTATTCTGTTTTTGTGTGTTTGTTAATTTTTAAGTCGAACTACCAGAGTTAACGGCTCTTTGAGAGGTTATGTTCTTGTGTTTAGTGTTTGGAGCATTTTTGGCATGTATTGTAATTCATTGTAATATTAGGATACTGTATGGCAACTAACTCCCTCACCATCTGCAGAAATAAGCAGCAAATCTTAGCCATGCAAATCAGTTTAAGTTTTCATTTGTGACCATGCACTCCACCCACATTAAAACAGAGAAAAGCTCTTAAAGACAGCAAGAATCTGCTCCAAACAAACGCAGCCACTGCCTTTCCCCTGTGTGCCGTCAGCCACTTAGTCACCGCTTTACTTTTCATTGTGTGCGTAAACGGGGAGTTACAGTCAAAGAGCAGGGAAATGTGCCAGCACGTGACGAGAAGTGGGCGCTGTCCTAGCCCGCTATCCAAGCTGACACAAATGGCTTCCTGTTTTTTGGCTTTCACTCCGTCTCCCCTCCAACCCCAGCCTCCATCTTTCCATCCACGCTCCCATCTTTTGTTCTTCCTCTTTTTCCCCCTTCTATCTCTTCCTCTGTCACACCATCCTGGGTCTCACGCCCCCTTTGTGTGGCCTTGTCTGACCTCTTCTTCCTCACACACAAGCACGCATGTCTCTAACTGCTGGCACACACTCACTGGACATCACACTGGTGTGTTATAAAGGCAAGCTGCTTAAAGTCCTTGTAATAACTGTAAGTAAGCAGCACAGATTCAAACTTACATGTGGCCAAAGACTCAAGATAGAGAGCAGTGCACTTGCTGACCCCGCTGGGCTCAACGGGTGAATATTTTCAGTCCATGAGTCATTGAATTGTGTGGATCTGCCAGGCTGAGGCATTGTAGTCATCTGCAAAAAGTGATGCTGTCATTGTTTCTCTGGCAACAATGGATGGAGTTGTTGTTTGTGTGTTGTTTGGCTCCCAGTGTTTTGCTCTTTCACATTAGCAGGAGAGTAATTTCAATTTAGCTCCTTTCCCACAAGTGCTCGACTTAGTGCCTGAGAGTTTACCAAACTAGTTTACTGTGTTTTTATGTGGTGGTGCTCCACTTTTACAATACTAATAATCCAGGGTATAACAAAGTGCCTCTCGTAAAGCATTCCTCTAATGAAACTTTGCCTTTGTGCTGTTTTATGTTTTGTGTTTTGAGTAAATTGGTGTTAATCTGTTTGGGCTCATAAATTAAGCTTTCCGTTTGAACTTTCTTTTATGAAGTTTGGTGCTCTTACAGAACAACAGAGTCAGGATTTGGAGTGTGGAGCGTGTGTGAGACCTCCCTGGATAGCTACAAAGCACCACCCGATACTGTACGCAGAAAACCCCAGCCTCTCCAGGCGAGAGGGCGTATACATACAGCGTGGAGCAGTCTGCAGTTCCTCTTTGGGGCGCCTCCTGACAGGAACTTGGCAGCGAGGAAACATAAACAAATTCCCTGTGGTGGGCTGGCAGGCTGGGCGGCGCGGTTCCCCTCTGTTACCGTACATGCAGAGTAAAACGGAGCTAAGCTAGAGTTAGCCTGAGCTGTTCAGAAACTACAGCTTATGTTAAACAGATCTTAAAGGGACAGGTGTCAGCTCTGAATCTGCTGCATGTTATCCTTATTTGACATATTTGATTTCCTCTGTTTTGTTTCAGAGTTCTTGCAGGATTCCAACAACACTGTACAAACTCTGCCTGGGGGAGACAAGCTCATCCAAAGGGGTCCCAAAATAGTTGTTTGTGCTGAGGTTGCAAAAAGCGATGATGTAACAGTGGAGATTGGATAGACAGGAGGGTGGCCTCTTGGTTTGGAGAAAGAGAGGGAGAAAGGAGGAGAAGAGAGAGGGTGTGGTGGACTCAGGAGTCATAATACGCACACACACACACACACACACAAACACATGCACATACATGCACATACTCACACAACAGTGCAGAATTCTCACAACCAAAACATTCACATGCATATACGCTCATGCACACATGCTTATTTTTACTCGTGGTACATGTGCACACAGAGACCCACATGCCTGCTGTTTTCTCTGTCTTTCTCTCCCTCTTTCTCCCTCGCTCTGCAAACACAGTGGAGTATTGTGCAGCCTGACCTGGGCCCTGTCCAAAGGCAAAGAGAACCCAGATTGCTGAAACAGAGGGCCCACTGCTCACGGCCGGCCAGCCTGTAGTTGTTATAGCCTGCAACAGCCTTCCAAACCAATGGGGACTGTTAGCTGAGCCCAGACACTGTGTGTGTGTGTGTGTGTGTGAGTGTGTGTGTGAGTGCGTGCGTTCTTTTGATCAGCCACAGAAGGATTTTTTGGACTGCACTTGCAGGAGCCGACATGGCACCTCAGCGCAATTTCATAAGCGCTGGTAAAGGCATTTGCCTGACTTTTAATAGTCCTCCGTCTCCACAACAACATCATCCAAACGCACTATTTTCAACCATCGTTTCTTTAATGGCGGTGCTGGAGGAGATTGGCTGCAGAAAAGAGGGCGATGGCGAGAAGGAGGAGGAGACCCTTCTCCTCCTCCTGCAGTCCCGATGAGAGAGATTAAATGAGGCGAATAGTGGATCTCGTTTTAACTTCTCTGTTTTTTTTTCCTGGAGTGGTGATGGATGCAAGAGCCAGCTTGCAGACTGCCTCATTGGTTTCAGTCGCCTGCCTGACTGCCTCATCTTTGTGTGTGCCTCCATGAGATCAACACCTGGAGTAAACCTATGGAATACGAGGCTTAACAGGCAGGATTGTTTGATTTTGGACATGAAGCAAACTTTGGTCGAGCACTTTCTAAGATATCATTGATTTAATGTGAGTGTAAACAGTTTGATGTCAAACTGACACGTTTGTATAAAAATCCTAATCTGATTATGGGTCACTTTTGGCTAAAGCGATAATGCTTTCTTGAATTTCATGACCTTAGCTTCTCATGTCATTTTAGCCGTGCTAACTGCACTGAACCAGAAGCAAACCCAAACACAAAATTATCCAAGATGCCTCTAAAACTTAAGAACTGGAAGCAGTAATACAATCTGTCACTACCAGACTTTGTAAAAGTAACAAGTGTGTGTGTGTGTGTGTGTGTGAGAGAGAGGGAGAGGGGAGAGAGACAAAGAATGGAACAGTCAGTGCTTTCTCTGTCTGCAGCAGCTGAGTGGAGGATGGGGAGGGAAAGGCAGAAAATCTTCTTCAGGTGACACTGCAGTGCAGTGAGGAGGAAGGCAAGGAGAGAGAGAGAGGGAGAAAAAATAGAGAAGTTGGCACTAAAAGTTATTTAGAGAGACAGAGGATGCTGTGAATGGGAGATTGAGAGAGGAAGACAAGAACAAGCGCTCCTGGTGTGGCAGCAACTCTCCCGGGATGCCAATAGCTTGTGAGTGCGGTTTTGTGTGTGTGTGTGTGCGTGTGTGTGGTACCTGGCGTTCCTTATTTAACTCAGCTCATTTTAATTCTTGATCATGTCGTCTTCTTTTGAGCTTTTAAGAGTGTGTATGTTCCAGCTCACATGAAGTAAATGCTCCAGCGAGGTAAATGAGACAGCATCAGTGACCCCTCCCTCCTCTCCTCCCCATACACACTCACACACACATTCAGACACACCTCTTTTCCCAGGTCCCACTGGGCACATCTCTGTAATGGCCCCCTATCGATCCTGAGGCCTCCTTGTCCACACTCAATGCCCATCGATCGGCACCTTGCTAAGAGTCTCAGAGGGCTGCTTCACATCCTGTGGCTCGAGAAGAGTGTGTGTGCGCGTGTCTAGTTTCTATGCATGTGTGCGTAAAACAGCGCCTGTTTATATTTTAAGAAAAGAGACCTGTTGCTGCGCTCTCATTAAACCACAAATGAGGTCTAAAACCTCGCAGCATAAAGACATAAACAGCCGACATAAAAAGACTCTCTGCAGTGTCCCTCCAGAGAGACGAGTCAGAAGAAGAAAAAGACTCCCTCGCCTCGCTTGTCAGGAAAAAAAAGCCTGATTAATCAGTCAAACCACATGAAAACTTTGCTTGTTATTGTTGCTGCTTGATTTATTGAAGGCCTGGATCTGGGTCAAGCTCTCCCTCCTCCCTTCTCTCTCTTCTCCCTTCCTTCATTCCTCCCCTCTCTTGCCTTTTTTTTCCCTCTCTCCCCTCTCTACCTAAATAAGCTCCCACCCCCCACGTCTCTTCCCTTTGTCTCTCATCTGGTTTTCTGTTTTTGTTAAAGGACACTTGATTAATGGTGCCACAGACAAAGCCCTGCAGTCTGCTCTCGGCCTGGGCCTTGGATAGGGCTCCTCTCAAGGTAAACCAAAACACATGTGCACTGGACAGCCACTGGGAACCCCTGAGGAGAGAGAGAGAGAGAGCAGGGGGAGAGGGGAGAAATTAACTGCGGGAGTTGCTGATGTATTATATACAGTGATATAGGGTCCTTCCTGCACTGGAAAATGTGCTGTAAAAGGAAAAAGTAGGAGGAATGAAGGAGTTGTGTAGAACATGCTCAGGGTGTGGCCTTTCACACTGTTTGTGCACATTCAGCCGTGCACATGCAGCACAGTGATCGTTCTTCCTCTCGCTGTGTGATTGCACATACTTACCCGTCTTGATGCAGCTTCACCCACCTGAGAGTTGTTTCCATGCTCCTCATGAACGCGTGTAGCACCATTGAGAGTCTTTTAGAAGAGAATTGCCTTGTTAAATGATAAAGTAGCGTATTACTCCTGCGACTGCATTGACAGCTTTATCGTCAATTGTCTTCATAACAGCAGGCCTTGACACTCATGTCATACTTTACTGCCTGTTGCTATGAATACTTGCAGTGTTGACTTGGTCTAATTGGCCTTGTTTGCAGCATAGAAGGTAAAGATGTCTCCTCAAGAACTATCACTTCCAAGATATAATGGTTAATGGTAATTACAGCCTCAGTTAGATGGCATTACAGTGACCTACTTCTCCTTATCACACTCATTCAGTTTAGAGGCTGATGACTCAATGCAACAATAAGCTCTTATAGAGTATTGAACATAATGTTGAGTGTTAAATAAGAGGGAATTAGAAAAGATGATGTGTTTCTGGTGAATAGATTCTGCTCTCAGGGTCATTCAGTTCAAGGGTTTCAGCTGCTTTTTCTGTGATAGTTAGTGTGGTGTAACCTGCCTAAACTGGTTTCTTAGGATTTTCTACAAAAGTTACTTAGAGGCTTTATTTTCTGTAGCTGAATTCTGGATAACTTTACATAACTTCTGAAAACTTGCTGAAATGGGGAGAAAGCATGGGTGAACTCAAACAAAGTTTTCCCCGACTCTACCAGAACTTTTCCTTCAGCCGTCTTCTTAAATGTGTAAAATATCCTGCGTGGCTCAGAAAAAGCGTAGAAAAGCAGGAGGAATTAGACACCGAGGGTAAAAAGCACACTTTTCTTTGAGATACATGCAGTTCATTTACAAGTTTCAATAATTGAAAAGCAAAAACTGTCATCATCACTCAAGACTACCCTGTGGTTGCTGAAACAAACTTTCAACATCATCATCATGAGAAGGCGTTGCATGGTTGCACAGTGACTAGTAGGAGTTGGACAAAAAGTAGATTTACTCAAGTATTGGGACTTTTTGTTTGTTAGAATTTCTCTGCAAAAACTGAAATCTAAGCAGGTTGTTATGTCTTATTTTTAGTAAAAATTCTTATTTTTCTTAATGTGGGCCACATTCACCAGATTAGGTCATAAAAATGTCTTATTTCAATTCATACAAAGACAATAATGAGGTCTGAAATGCCTGTAACAAGTCAAAAACAAATCTGCCAATGGGACAAGAAAAATGTCTTAACACAAGAAACTTCTTTCTTATCATGTTGGCAGATTTTTTTGATGCTCTTTTGTGTAGTGATGGGAATTCAGACTCTTTTTAGAGAGTTGGTTCTTTTGGCTCAGCTCAATCTTAAGAGCCAGCTCTTTCAACTCCCAAGTGGCTCCTTTAATTTTTTGGAGCTTAAATTAATCTGTTAACAAAAGTGAAGAACTCTATCTTCAATATGTTTGTTTTAGATATTAAACATGGAGCAGAGTCAGATAAAAATAAATTTGTGCTCAAACATTTCAACTGGACATGAGGATTCATTTGCTGATTTTTTCTTGTTCATTAATTATAAACCTTTAAGTATTAACAGTGAGAGACTCCACCAACAATCATGTGAAGCTTGAACAGAAGAAAAGTAGACAAAAATTTTTTAAAAAAACCCACCAAACAATGGGAGTTGGCTCCAGTCAGTCATTTAAAGATCAGGTTAAAAGAGATTTCTTATGACTGATGTACCACTTCTTTCTAGCTTTCTCTCACAGTTCAAAAACATGCTCTTTAGTAGGGCTGAAAGATTTATTGTTTTCTGAATGAAATCGCAAGTCCAAACATCGTGATCACGTGATCGCCAAAGCTGTGATTCTTTTGCTCCTGGCTGACCCAGGATCTGTTGTTTCAGCTGTCTTTGTTGTGTCAGACTCAGTTCAAGTGTTAGACTCAGGGTTTTACCCATATTGCATCAAAATTTTGAGAAAAGTCAAATTTTGACAATCTTAAAATATTCTTTTTTTCTCAGAATTTTGGCTTTTTTTTCCAATAATGTTGTTTTTAATTTCCCATGAATTCAACTTAAGTCTTAGAACATTGACTTTTATATCAAAATTCAACTTTTTATCACAAATATTGCCTTTATTTCAAAATGTTGACATTTTGTCTTGAAAAACATGACCTCTTGTCCCAGACTTTTGTCCTTAACTTAAAAATTTTGACCCTCAATGTGAAAGTTTAGACTTTTACATAATGTTAAATTGATTACTTGTCCTTTTTAAAATCTCAAAAAAGTGACTTTTATCTCAAAGTATTGACTTTTGTCTCAGAATTTTGACTTTATTTCTCAAAATTTCCACTTTATACCTTAAAATTTCGACCTGTATTCCAAGTTATAAACAATTCTAACCTTCAGTTTGTATCCTTGCATTAGAGTTGTAGCTTTTGATGTTTCAATCGTAAAATGTTATTTTCTGCTAAGTTTGTAAATGTTTCTGTATATTGTGAATACTTGAAGCTTGATTTGAAGAAAATTGTGAATTGAATTGAAATCGCAATATCTGACAGAAAAATTGTAATGAGATCTGTTTAAAAGATCGTTCAGCCCTACTCTTTAGTTTGACTTATCACTCTAGATTGTGCATAAGTGTGAGTGTGTGCTTGAATAGTTGTATGTCTCATGTTGGCCCTCTGATTGGCTGGAGAACTGTTCAGGATGTATAATTTGTGAAAAAGGCTTTTGTGATGCAGACATTCACCGTGAGGCTGAAACACTGAAAATTTTTTTATTCTTGAGCTGTTTTTACTTCCAGTTGAGTCTCCTGTCAATACCCAAAATAACTGCATATTGTCAATTAGTGTAGCACTGTTTGACTTGCCATTTTGTTGCTGCGCTGTCACAAAAAGCACTGATATCTCCAGCCTACTGTCTTCTGTGTCTCTGCTCTGTTTCTGGGAAAACAATATGGTCGGTCTAGTTAAAAGAAGGCACAGAAAGAGGCTTCACATAGAGCTAAAAGCACTGAACAGAATCACCAGAGGACATTGGGTGTTGCATTTGTCAAAAATGTTCTGCAAAGTGTGGATCCAGCTCCTTCACTCTTGACTGACCAAACCTGTGAGGTTGTGACACAGGTGCTGGAGTTTGCTGAGCACATCGCAGCTTTGTGGCTTTTATTTCTCAGATATTTAGTCATCGTGTTCCTCATCTATCAGGATGTTGTTTCGTGTTCATTCTGTCACACACAATGTCACTTTCAGGTCCTGAATAGAAAAATATCCCTGTTGTTTTTCTTTGAATTTGTTTCTGTGGGTTACTTTTTGCAATGTGACTCCGAGTTTTCAAACAAACTTTCTTAACTTTTGTTTTGAATGCACTAAATGTGTTTTATTATAGTAATGTTTTGGCATGATGTAACTGACAGAAATGGTGGCTTTGAAGCCATTTTGCCGGAGGCAGTGTTGTTTTCGTCAACGATGACGATGACGAAATTATTTCGTTGACGCAACTCTTTTTCATGACGATAACGAGACGGTGACGAGCTAAACACGGTTCTTTGATGACGAAAACATGACGAGACGTACGTGAGTTTTCGTTGACGGGACGAGACTAGACGAAAATGTTTGTGGCTGCTCTGTCAGATGTTCAAAATGTGTGATATTTCTACCTATTGTGCGTGTGATCTGTCCGTCAAAAGCTAAAAAATATCAGCGATGACTCTGCATCCTATGTTTGGTCACACCCACCACCTGATGTTCAGCGCACATTCTGCACAACACACCTGTGGTCTCCATGATTATGTCCATATTTAGTGATCCCACATCATGATGTGATGACTTACACTGCTGAGCTTATGTTTGAATGTGGAAACTGTGGAGAACAGAAAACTGCATGTGGATCACTTTGATGATTTACTTTAATTCCGTTTAATGCTACATGGAGAGATTCTGCAGTTACTCAGCTCTGTGAAGGTAAGAACTATAAGTTTATGTACACTCAGAAAATCCACAGGTTTTTGAGCAAAACTTTTTGAGCTCGGACATCAGACTGCAGTGGTCTCTGTGTCGGTCGCTACTAGCTAGTAGACACACACACACACACACACACACACACACTCAGCCCCTCCCTCCTGCTCCACTGAACCCCTCGCTCTCAGATGCATTCACTGACTCTTACAACAGTAGGAATTCAAATATTAAGAACAAACATGAGCAAAAGTGAACTGCTGTTCTTTTAACATGAACTGTTGCAATACTACCCATAATTCGTGATATCTAATCATTAAATTATTTCGTTATCCTGAATTATCCCTTTATTTTGTAATAATTATTAAAACATAAGTCAGTATAACAAAATAATTGGATAAGTCAGTGAATGCATCTGAGAGAGCGGGGCACAGTGTGTGTAGCGGTAGCGACTGACAGACTGCTTGAGTGTGATGTCTGAGCAGGAGTTTTGCTAAAAAACCTGTGGATTTACTGAGTGTATGTAAACTTATAGTTCTATCTTTCAGAGAGTTCAGTAATTGCAGAATCTCTCTATGTAGCATGAAATAGAATTAAAGTAAATCAGTGTTGTGACCTAATATAACTTAAGACTAATGCTTTCTTCTTTTTTTCTTTTTTATTTGCTAAAACAACAACAAAAAAAACATTATTGAGTTTTTGTTGACTAAAACTAGACTAAAACCTGTTTGCGTTTTCGTCGACTAAAACTGGACTAAAACTATCACATATAGAAATGACTAAAATGTGACTAAAACTAACAAGCATTTTCGTCCAAAAGACTAGAACTAAGACTAAAGCTAAAATAGCTGCCAAAAACAACACTGGCCGGAGGGTTTTGGAACACTTCTGAAGTTGTTTTCACCAAGAGGAGGATACTGTCACTGTCAGAAACTCCCCAAATCTCGTCACACGATGCAGCATAAGTATCCACGAGTCTCAACACTCGTGCTTTTGTGCCAGTAAATGATCAAAGAACAAACATCAGATGTAAGATATTTCCTACTCACTGGCTTGTTCTTCACTGTCAGAGATTTATTTTATTATTTATGCCTGAATACAAAAAATGAGCTTCTTGAATGAGATGGAATTACCTTTTCTTCACAACCTCTCATTTATCACTCAAACAGCAGCACCACCCGACTGAGCCCCCTTGAACGGCGCCAAAGAAAGCATGGATCGGGTTTTGTTTTGGAGGCAGGCAGATCCTTGAGTAGTAGAGCTGGTCAGCAAGGTTACTATCCAACAGCAACACCACCAGCACGTTGTTGTTTTCTTTGCTAAATCATGTCGCCTACACCCAGAGGAAGGACGGAGATCTCCTCAAGAGGTTGTTTCAGTCATCTACTGCGTCACACCCAGACAATATGCGCCCGCCAGCTTCCTGTTCACCCCGGCTCACACAGCGAGGATGATCCTAAAGCCTTCCTCTCTGTGTATGAGGGATTAACAGTGGCATGTGGACTGCTGGAGGAGGAAGATGCAGAGATCAGCCAGGCACTGACTGTCCACCCTGGAGCAACCATCCTGTCCTCCTCCGCTCTGTCCTCTGTCTTATCATTGGTCTGGAGAGCTAAAGAAAGAGTGCACGGGTATAGAAGAAGGCGTTCTGCATGTCACTCTGTGTCAGAGTTGAATGATTCATACCACACGAGTTAGAAAACAATACATGAAAAACTTTCTCCTGGAATTCAAATCCCTGAATGTTTGACACAGATTGGTTTGATTTCAGACGGCTGATGAGAAAATACACCAGGGACTTTTTACAATAGACGGGGTGACTGGGACTCGCTGTGAACTGGGACTGAGGTTGGTGGGGGCTGCGTTCCCAGCAGGCTTTCAGCAGTCGAGGAGTGGAAGTGCATTTTACCTGTCAAACTCTGTTATTGAAGTATAAACTGCACCTAAATAGTTGTGGAAGTTTACAGACTTGAAGAAAAGGGGAAAATTGCTTCTCACGCTCTGGCTCCATGTGCAATACACTTGTGGTCAAAGAGTCAGCTGAGGGCTCCGCACATGCATTGAAACCAGCTGAGACATAAAGTGTGCAANTAGAATTCTGACTTTTTTTTTTTTGGAATTTTTTTTTTTCTCAGTGGCCCTAATCCTCTTCCGTAAGAACTCTATCTTCAATATGTTTGTTTTAGATATTCAACATGGAGCAGAGTCAGATAAAAATAAATTTGTGCTCAACCATTTCAACTGGACATGAAGTTTCATGTGCTGATTTTTTCTTGTTCGTTGATTATAAACCTTTAAGTATTAACAGTCAGAGACTCCACCAAAAATCATGTGAAGCTTGAACAGAAGAAAAGTAGGCAAAAAATAAAAAAAAAAAAACACCAAACAATAGGAGTTGGCTCCAGTCAGTCATTTAAAGATCAGGTTAAAAGAGATTTCTTATGACTGATGTACCACTTCTTTCTAGCTTTCTCTCACAGTTCAAAAACATGCTCTTTAGTTGGGCTGAAAGATTTATCGTTTTCTGAATGAAATCACAAGTCCAAACATCCTGATCATGTGATCGCCAAAGCTGTGATTCTTTTGCTCCTGACTGACCCAGGATCTGTTGTTTCAGCTGTCTTTGTTGTGTCAGACTCAGTTCAAGTGTTAGACTCAGGGTTTTACACATATTGCATCAAAATTTTGAGAAAAGTCAAATTTTGACAATCTTAAAATATTCTTTTTTTCTCAGAATTTTGCCTTTTTTTTCCAATAATGTTGTTTTTAATTTCCCATGAATTCAACTTAAGTCTTAGAATATTGACTTTTATATCAAAATTCAACTTTTTATCACAAATATTGCCTTTATTTCAAAATGTTGACATTTTGTCTTTAAAACATAACTTTTTGTCCCAGACTTTTGTCCTTAACTTAAAAATTTTGACCCTTAATGTGAAAGTTTAAATTGATCACTTGTCCTTTTTAAAATCTCAAAATAATGACTTTTATCTCAAAGTATTGACTTTTGTCTCAGAATTTTGACTTCATTTCTCAAAATTTCCACTTCGTACCTTAAAATTTCGACCTGTTTTCCAAGTTACAAACAATTCTAACCTTCAGTTTGTATCCTTGCATTGGAGTTGTAGCTTTTGATGTTTCAATCGTAAAATGTTATTTTCTGCTAAGTTTGTAAATGTTTCTGTATATTGTGAATACTTGAAGCTTGATTTGAAGAAAATTGTGAATTGAATTGAAATCGCAATATCTGACAGAAAAATTGTAATTAGATCTGTTTAAAAGATCGTTCAGCCCTACTCTTTAGTTTGACTTATCACTCTAGATTGTGCATAAGTGTGAGTGTGTGCTTGAATAGTTGTATGTCTCATGTTAGCCCTCTGATTGGCTGGAGAACTGTTCAGGATGTATAATTTGTGAAAAAGGCTTTTGTGATGCAGACATTCACCTCGAGGCTGAAACACCACTGAAAAACTTTTTATTCTTGAGCTGTTTTTACTTCCAGTTGAGTCTCCTGTCAATATCCAAAATAACTGCATATTGTCAATTAGTGTAGCACTGTTCTACTTGCTATTTTGTTGCTGCGCTGTCACAAAAAGCACTGATATCTCCAGCCTACTGTCTTCTGTGTCTCTGCTCTGTTTCTGGGAAAACAATATGGTCGGTCTAGTTAAAAGAAGGCACAGAAAGAGGCTTCACATAGAGCTAAAAGCACTGAACAGAATCACCAGAGGACATTGGGTGTTGCATTTGTCAAAAATGTTCTGCAAAGTGTGAATCCAGCTCCTTCACCCTTGACTGACCAAACCTGTGAGGTTGTGACACAGGTGCTGGAGTCTGCTGAGCACATCGCAGCTTTGTGGCTTTAATTTCTCAGATATTTAGTCATCGTGTTCCTCATCTATCAGGATGTTGTTTCGTGTTCATTCTGTCACACACAATGTCACTTTCAGGTCCTGAATAGAAAAATATCCCTGTTGTTTTTCTTTGAATTTGTTTCTGTGAGTTACTTTTTGCAATGTGACTCCGAGTTTTCAAACAAACTTTCCAAACTTTTGTTTTGAATGCGCTAAATGTGTTTTATTATAGTAATGTTTTGGCATGATGTAACTGACAGAAATGGTGGCTTTGAAGCCAATATGCCGGAGGGTTTTGGAACACTTCTGAAGTTGTTTTCACCAAGAGGAGGATACTGTCACTGTCAGAAACTCCCCAAATCTCGTCACACGATGCAGCATAAGTATCCACGAGTCTTAACACTCGTGCTTTTGTGCCAGTAAATGATCAAAGAACAAACATCAGATGTAAGATATTTCCTACTCACTGGCTTGTTCTTCACAGTCAGAGATTTATTTTATTATTTATGCCTGAATACAAAAAATGAGCTTCTTGAATGAGATGGAATTACCTTTTCTTCACAACCTCTCATTTATCACTCAAACAGCAGCACCACCCGACCGAGCCCCCTTGAACGGCGCCAAAGAAAGCATGGATCGGGTTTTGTTTTGGAGGCAGACAGATCCTTGAGTAGTAGAGCTGGTCAGCAAGGTTACTATCCAACAGCAACACCACCAGCACGTTGTTGTTTTCTTTACTAAATCATGTCGCCTACACCCAGAGGAAGGACGGAGATCTCCTCAAGAGGTTGTTTCAGTCATCTACTGCGTCACACCCAGACAATATGCGCCCGCCAGCTTCCTGTTCACCCCGGCTCACACAGCGAGGATGATCCTAAAGCCTTCCTCTCTGTGTATGAGGGATTAACAGTGGCATGTGGACTGCTGGAGGAGGAAGATGCAGAGATCAGCCAGGCACTGACTGTCCACCCTGGAGCAACTATCCTGTCCTCCTCCGCTCTGTCCTCTGTCTTATCATTGGTCTGGAGAGCTAAAGAAAGAGTGCACGGGTGTAGAAGAAGGCGTTCTGCATGTCACTCTGTGTCAGAGTTGAATGATTCATACCACACTAGTTGGAAAACAATACATGAAAAACTTTCTCCTGGAATTCAAATCCCTGAATGTTTGACACAGATTGGTTTGATTTCAGACGGCTGATGAGAAAATACACCAGGGACTTTTTACAATAGACGGGGTGACTGGGACTCGCTGTGAACTGGGACTGAGGTTGGTGGGGGCTGCGTTCCCAGCAGGCTTTCAGCAGTCGAGGAGTGGAAGTGCATTTTACCTGTCAAACTCTGTTATTGAAGTATAAACTGCACCTAAATAGTTGTGGAAGTTTACAGACTTGAAGAAAAGGGGAAAATTGCTTCTCACGCTCTGGCTCCATGTGCAATACACTTGTGGTCAAAGAGTCAGCTGAGGGCTCCGCACATGCATTGAAACCAGCTGAGACATAAAGTGTGCAACACATTGTTTCCTCTTTTTGCGTAGTTCTCCATTGTGCCATCAGGACTACACATGCACTCATGTGGTGATGAAATCAGATGAGAAAGTAGTTTTTACTGTGGAATTTCTCTTGAACAATTAACCAAAAAATGATCAGGGTATTGAGTAATATCAAAAGAAGTTGTTTGATAACAGTGATAGTTTGAGGAAAAAATGCACACATTTTGAGGACATGGCTTAGAGGAGCAAACAATGGCTTAATCAAGGTGTAGGTACATCCTGCAAAAGTTCGACATTAGTGTATCTAAAATTAAGGCCTTAAAATATCTTAAATGCATGTATCTAAAATGTAGTCCATAAGCTGTCTTAGATTCAATAAAGATGTTATATGCTGGTCTTAAAAACATCACTCACAGGTCTTTAATTTGTTAGGGCAGGACTAGTCAACCCTCTAAAACCTGCCATGCCAAGTCTTCTATAGTGTACTTTCACATTTTTACATGCTGTAGCGTCATGTTTTGCATTAAACTCTTGTTTTAGGCCCCATTTACACGACTATGCTTTCAGGGCGAAACGCAAATGTATTGTTGCATTTCGGCCTCTCGTTTTAGCAGAAACAGCAGTTTAGCCAACCCGAAATGGAGACTTTTTCAGTTAGTTTTTCACCAATGCCTATATTTATAGTGTTTTTGGTAAATTTCATCCGAGATGATATTAAAAAGGTCTTTAGTCTTAACTTTGACTTGCTGAAACATGCAGATACCTTGGTTATTGGTTGTTTTTATTCCTTTTAAAGTGGCTGGAGTTATTCTGAGCCATTAAAGTCGTCACATCTTCGTTTGCATGTTGTTCTCTCATTACACGTACACTCATACACCCAGAACAACTTTTCACCCAGGAAATGAAACCCTCCAATTAGCACAGGGATGCAGCATTAAATGCATGACCTACATTGCCTTTGAGCGCGGTGATGACAGACACAGAAGTGTGCTGTGAATCCTAAATCAACACGCAGCCTCACACAGGAGTCTTTTCCTTGAAGACCACAGCGGCTCTGCGCCTGTCGGTAAAGGTGACATGCCTCTTGTTGACACTCTAACCTGCTGCGGGCTCTGAGCTGAATCGTCCAAACAGTCCGAGCTGTCTGCTCTGATGGAGCCAAGCGGCTCATCTTCACTTCATTAGACCGAGCGTCTGTTAATAATTCATGCAGCGTTTTCCCTGGAAGCATGACCAAAAAGCTCAGCTGTGCCTGTCTGTCCTCATTCCTCGTCACTGTACATTTTAGCCTTTTCCCATTTTAGACTCACAGTTATTTACTCACTTACTCCCCACCTTGCAATGTGCACCTGCCTGGATGAGCAGATGATGCTGCAGAGCCAGAGGCACAGAAAGAGCAGCTTCGGCATTTATTTTTATCTTTATTTGTTGTTTTCCCTGTCATTACCTCTCCTCTGAAAATGATGTGTACCCAGTACAGTACCCAATGTACCGATACGTGCTCCTTCTCCTTCCCTCCTTCCCCCAGGGAGTGTCTGCTCTCTTTTCATTGTACTCTTCTTCTTCTTCTGCAGGTTTTTTCCTCTCTCTGCTCATCGTCTCTTGTTGCACTCCGGTGTCACATTTAGTTATGTATGCACCCCATGTGTTTGATCCCCCCTGCACTCCTGTGTTGTGTACATTGCATAACCTCTCGCTGCTCAGCTCAGAAGTGCACCTCTGCTCGCTCTCTTTCACTCTCCCATTCCTCTTTTTCTGACACCGTCCTCTCCATCTTCTCTTCACTTCTTTGGCAGCAATCCAGGTCATCACTCCTTCTCCTCCCCCCTCTTTCCAATCCCAAACCTTGAAAGTTGGAACAGTTGGCTCTCTTACACTCCCTCTCTCTCTTTCTCCCTCTCTCTCTCTTTCTCTCTCTGTTTGTCTTGTTCTGACTCTCCTCCTGCTATCGCTGTTCCACTCCTTTTCCCTCGCTCTTCCTTTATTTCCCATCCTTTCTCTCCTCTCCCTCTCGCTGCCTCCTGCTCTCCACTCTCCCAGTGGTCTCATTAGGCGTGAAGGAGGCTGCCTGGTGTGTGTGTGTGTGTGGGTATGAGTGTGTGGGTATATGTGCTGCTCTCTTTGGCAAAGTCTCACTTGACTGAGCATGCCACTTGCACTGGCGGGGGCCTGGGCTCCATTATTACCACAAAGCTGTCACAAACAGTATATAAAGTAGCCTCCTGTTGCAGAGTTGTGGGTTGTGAACACAGGCGACTCTCTTAACAGCAGCCTGCTAACGCTGCTCTGACTTCCCTGCTGTTGCTATGGATGGAGGAACCATGTGCACATACATGCATTTAGATTATATGAGCAGAAATGTCTGAAGATTTACATCTGGATGAGCTTTTGGTCACATCCCAAACATCTGTCTTCTTTATGATGACACCCCACCCATGTGGTCCAACCTGTAGGACGTCTGATGCCCCTCCGTGTCATCCTTTCTCCTGACTGACTGACTGATTATGTGTACGTGTGTGTGTGCAGCTCTGTTTTGCTTGTATCTGGTTACAGGGATAGGGGCCTTGTGCAGGAATGGGCCCCTCTGCTGCTGCCTCGCTGGCAGGCCTGACCCCTCAGGTCAACGTCCATTTTACCACATGAAACCTAAATGTCAAGCACGCCAGCCCTCCCGCCCCCTGCTGCAGCCATTTGTCTTACTCTGTGGGTCAGTCTGCCAAGAAACACACACACACAGACGTATTCACACAAACACACTCACCTGCTTTTACTTTAGCAGCAGGAACGCCACATGAGGAAATATTCATTTATTTCAGATGTTTGAAAATTGTCTGTGGAGCTCTGCATTCATTTGGATTAAATCAGACAGTAACACAATTATCATCAAATTGCCTTTGAGATGTTATGTTAGTTGAAGAAAGTCACAGAGTAGCTCTTTCACAGTCTGGTAGAGGAAATCTGTGAATGTCAAAGGGCAAATTACAAACATGTCGTCTGGATGAGGAAGAAAACAGGCTTTCCAGGCGACAAGAGGCTGTTAATTTAATATTCCCTCATCTTTTTCCCACTGTCTAATTCCATCCACTTCTCAAAGAAATGCTTTTAACTCGTTTCAAAGGTTTTAATCGAACAGTAGAAAGTAAACAGTTCAGTCTTCAGACAAGTCCACATTTTGTTGGTTAAGCATGCGGTGAACAATCTGGGCCCTGTGGAACAGAAAAGTTGGATTGAGCTGTAGTTTCTGGCCAGTGTGGGCTGGAGCAGGATCCTCCCTGTAGGCTTTAGAGAGAGAGATAACAGTCAGAGTTACCTTTTCTTACCAAACTGGCCTCATGCCCAGAGGAACATAGAGACGTCAGGAGATGGAGGGAATGGAAGACTTGCTGCGTTTTAAGTGTGTGTCTCTTTACTAAACTTAGTTAATGAGAATAAGCAAGTGTCTTAAAATGTAACAAGCGGCTGTTAATTCACGTTTGCAGACCCATGATTCTGATGCAGCGTTGAGCCCTCTGGATGTCTAATCTGCCGTTTGGACCAACATATACCCCCTATTTCTAAATGTCTGACTTTTACAAACCCTTTGAACAAATCTTTAAACTGAAAAAAAACCAGCTTAATCATTGGGTTTTCAAGTTTCCGAGGTTACCTGAATGTATCAGCAATATGCTCAAACCAAGGGGCAACATTTGGTTTAGAAAAATGAAGCCTATGTAGGGAATTTGCTTGAGGCTGGCTGCAGAAAGACCAGAAACCACATACACACCAATCCAAAAAACAGACTTAAACAGTTTTCGACAGCTTGGCTCTTTGGTTGAGTAACACTGGTGTAGAGCATAAAACATCTACTGCAACAGTATTTTAACTGCTATGCTTCTGATACACTTCAAGTTTGAGAAACATTGCATTGTCTGCAATGAGAATATTGCAGCAGATTATATTGTGAGTGTTGAAATAAGATGCTCAGCATTTCAACATCCTGCATGTGCAAGGAAATCTAGTCTAGTTAAGGATTATCTTCTCAAGAAAGTGACATTTTAGGAGGAACACTGCAGATAGCATGGAAGTTAATTTGCTAAAATGTAGATACTGATTCACTGGAAATGCAAGATCTGTTTGCTACAAGTAAATACTAACAAAAGAACTTTCCTGTAACATGGTGCTTACATCATATACAGTCATCTCTGTCATTCTGTAAACTTCTTGTTTGCATAGGAATCTGTTCTGTTATGGCTTTATGATCGTTGGGTCTGTTTTTGCCAGTGTTAATAACAGTTTATCTAACAGAACAAAACATTTATGGGTGTGGCAAGTGAAAGTATGCATGAGAGTGTAATATGCAACACTGGCACAGCAACACCCCGGTGTAACAACAATACAAAAGAGTACTCTTCTGATGATTTCCTGATCCGTTTGAATACACTTTTAACCTTTTCTTGATTCTGATCTTTCTTCGTCTCCCCACATTCCAACAAGTTTGGCGTTATCAGCCTTTTGGCCCGGCTGACAGCCTGACTGGACGCAGCTGTTGGCCAACAGTTGTTTAGCTTAAGCTTATCTGTGAGCGCACTGATTAACCTTTGGTGCTGACAGAGTGACGCTGAGAGTATACACTTCACATAAACAAGCTTTGTTAGAGTGAGGTAAACTGTGTTGAAGTTTCAAGAAGTGTTCAAAGCATCACGCAGAAGAAAAAGAAGCTTTCTTTTATCTGTTGCTGTTTTTGTTGAAGCTGTCTTCATGACGTCAGGAGGTTGTTAGTCCTAGAGATTTAAAAAAACATGGAAAACATCCTGAAAAACACCTCATTTTCTGTACTCACTTCATACATTAAACCCTTTATGGCTGTCTCTGCTTTGGAAGGAGGGAAAGCTTTTTTTCCCTGGGATGTTAAACAAACCCAGTCTCTGTGTACATTGATGAGCGCTAACAGCCATTATCAGAGAAAGCGCCGGCCAACAGCCATCCATTAGGGAGGATAACGTACTGAGAAACGGCCGTGCATTTGGGAGTGTGTACCCTGAAATCTACGCTCAATGTACACGGACATTCACATCACATACATAAACACACGGCTTGTTTCCTGCAAGCTGTCAGCCATGTGTCCTTATGATAAATAAACAGCAGCGCGTCCCCTTTTTAATGATGGCATATACAGGCCTGCACGCCCGATATTGACGGAAAGATTGAAAGCGTTCTCAAGGGCCTTTCTAACATGACGTATGGCTGTCGCTGGGTATTTTTTCTCTCCTGCCCTTCATTTTCCACACACATTCACCGACACACAAGCCTCTCAGCACTCCTTTTATTTATCTACGACAGCAGCCTGTGCTGGGGATTGTAGACGTGAGAGATGCCATAAACACATTTATCAAACATTGGCTGCCAATAGGGAAAACATCTAGAAGAATGAATGAAAATAATGTGATAATAAACACAGAGGAAAAATTCAAACCGGCCTCCTCGGGGATGGCAGAGGGCATCCACAAAGCAGAGCCCCAACAGGGAACAGGTTGCTTCCTGAGTTTTCACAAACCTGCAGCTCAGGAACTCAACAACAACAATGCCACCTGCATTAGCAATCTACCCGCGCAGCGCCGAAGACACCGCCGCCGCTCCCTTTGATAAATGTTTCATTGTTCGTACCGTCTCTGTCTTCACTTTCTTCTCTCTCCCTCCTCCCTCCCTCCTCCTCTCTATCCTCCATGTACACTGGTGAGTGTGTTCGGAGAGCAGCAGAGCCTTTTTACCGACTGTTGTTTCAGCGTTAGTCAAGCGTTTGATGTCTGTCTCAATTGTTGTTCCCTCGGCCTCCACGGGCCCAGATCACAGGCGGCGTTTATTAATTTGCAGGTTCGGGCTGTGAGCTGAGGGACCACCACCATCAGGTCCTCCACATGCTTCCCTCCCTCTCTCTCTCTTCCTCTTTCTTCTTTTTTTAAGATCTATATGCTGCCCCCTTTTTTAACTATTAGCAATTGACCCATTTTTTGATTCTAAAGTTAGCTGCACTCAACCAAAGGCTGCTAGGGAGTGAATTGGTGGCTTTGCTTGTGAAGCAGGGAGGGGGGGTCAGCGTGTTATCAGTGCTCCACAAAGACTCTGGGTTAATTGATGCTCGCTGGTGTCACTGTGCTGATTGTCTTCTTTTTTGTCTAGTTGGCTTTTTTAGCCGTAGTTTAACCCCATTATCTGATTGGCTGTACGTGTGGACAGTAAGGGACTGTTTTCTGTGTGTGTGTGTATGTGTGTGTGTGAGAGGAGAGAGTCCTAGTTGCCTCACAAAGATGAAGAGCTCTCTCTTTACCTAAGGGGGATGGGGTTTGACAGTACTGTAGCGCCCCCACAACACCCTTCCTCCGGTGAACCCCCTCCCCTTGCCTCACCCGTCATCCCCCCTTCTGCTGATAAATGTGTTTTTCTTAAAGGAAGGAGGTGGTTGGTTGAAGGGAGTCTCTTTTAATGTAGCTTTTTTTGCTCTGTGTGTGTGTGTGTGTATGTGTTGCTAATGCAGCGCAGGGCTCACAGCAGCGCGGGCTACATACAGGCAGGCAGACTCGGAGGCAGGCCCGCAACCTCGACCCCAGCATCATTTGTTTGGACGAGGGCCGTCAGCGCCTGTCGCGCGGCCCATGATGAAGTGTCAGTCGGTAATTGTCCCCACGAAGCATCCACATCTCAGGGGGGTGAGAAGGGGAGAAGGGAGGATGGGGGAGGCAGGGAGCTGACAGAGAGAGAAATGACACCCTGGGCTCCTCCTATTCTCCCCCTCTCTCTCTCTCTCTCTCTCTCTCTCTCCCTCCTTCTTTTCTGTCTTTCTCTCCTCATTCCCTCCATCTTTCCTCTGGCCTTCCTTCAGCTGCAGCTGTAGGAAGTTTCAGCTGGGGTTGGATTGCTAAGAAATTTGTGTTTGTGCTCCTGCTGCACATTTGTGTGTGTTTAAGGAGTCTTAATATTAGAGCTGGCTCATCATGACTAAAATCAAAATCACAATTAATTGAACTTTCTACCTTGGTTTTAGTTAATGCACAATTATCCCACTTTCAACTCAGTTTATTTTGTTTAAATTCAGTAACATGATGTTGCTCCAAATGTTGAAAAAAGATAAGCTGTGTTACCTTTAGACACAGAAAGTATTTTTCTGTGGTATTGCAGTATGGGTGTAACAAACAGGCAATTTGATGCTGCTTTGCTGTAGTTTTGATCAAATTTAACCCTCTGATGCATGAATTATAAAAGCCAGTGTATGGATTTTTCCCTTGAGTGTTTTTAATTTGTCTTAAAGCATGAAAAACAGTTTTTATATTTTTTTTTTCAAATATTTGTAACTGAGCATTCAACTTAAAACAGTGTGAACTTAATGTAAATATGACTTTTTTTTGTTTGACTTCTTTTTGTTTTTTTGGTAATTTCATGAATAATCTTTTTTAATGCTTTGCGAAACATTTTAACTCTCTTTCATCCATTTTAACGTTGAATGATTTATAGTTATTACGCTGTTTTACCCTCAAATATTTGTCTATTTTTTTTTTAAATATATTTGGAAAAAGATTTGAAAACATTTTTTCACGCCCTAAGAAGAATAAAAATATCCTGACACAGGTTAATATGAATTTCCACCACATGAATCACTGAATTTAGGAGTAAATAAGTTTTAAATAGGTGTCCACTGTAGTGACTACTATGCACCACAGGGTTAACTCATGTTATAGTTGGTGTGAAAAAATTACAGGAAAGGAACAACAAATGGAATGGACCAGTATTTTCACATCAGTTAGAAGCTCAAATTGTCAGTTTTGATTTTTTTTTTTCAATGAACCACACAGCTCTTCTTCATATGTATCTGCTTGTTTGTGTGCACAGTACCCAGAGTAGACATTCTAAACCTACATATTTCCCTCTCCATTCCTCCAGTCAGCTGATTGATCTCTTCATTCAAGCCCAAATCATATGAGCCTCTATGCCTTATACATCAAAATTGAGGATTTATTTGGTAACAGTCCTTTTTGTCAGACTGCCTCTTCCTCCTGATCCTGTTTGAATTACATCTTCATTTCAAGCTGTAGTCATTTTTGTTATTAGATTTAGCACAGGGCTTCTATTGATCAAACTATATATCTCCATGTAATGAAAAGCTTTTACAGGACGCACAGCAGCTATTTATAGTGTGTTTCTGTACAGAGGGGACCATAATGCACCTCTCCCCCTGGCTCCTGTGCATTAATCGCCAGCAGAGGTATGAAGTCAGAGCCTGCTGGAGCAAGCACCATGATGTAGGAGTGCAGAGGGGGGGGTGACAGGAAAGAGAGGGAAAGAAGGATATAAGATAAAGGAATAGACAAAAGGATCAAGTGAAAGAGGGGGAGAGCAGAGAGAGGACCAAACTTGCGGAAGATGAATGGCTAAAGGTGTGCAGGGCAGGAAATGGAGATGCGGGAAGAGGCGAAGCAGCCAGGAGAGACGAGGATATGAAGGAAAGCACCTTGAGATATGAGTCCTATATTTCTAGTTACCTCATTGCTCCATAAGACCCCCCCCCTCCCAGCACTATCAATATCTCTGCTGTGATGGGATAAAAACCATAATGCATGCAATCAGCGATATGGTTCTTATAGAGGAACAAGGGGAGGTGAAGAAGGGAGAATGAAAGGACAAATAGCAGACAGTGTGTTGGTGAGGATGCAGCAGCTGCTCAACTGCCAACATATAGTAGTGACACACAGGCTTTGGTCAAGTTTGAAAAAATGCATCACACTCAGTTTCAATTCTGAACAATTGAAGTTTTGTATCTTTGTGATGACTGATTAAAAAAGATACACCCAGGGTCTGATGCATGGCAGGATTGTGCTGCTTTTTCACCTGCTCACTCTGTGAAAACAAGACAAAAGACACCAACTCATTCATGGAGCACACACTCAAGGACAAATTCTTCTCAACCTGAACTGCAGAGTAAACATCTATTTACACCTTCACTTTTTTGCAAGTAGAAATGAGTCATTATGGATTAACTTTGGGTATTTCTGTCTATGCAATGATCTTATTGTGCTTAGTTCATCAGGGAAGGTGGATGCTGACAACTCATCTCCACAATCGGATGCAAAACAAGAACAAACGCTGCAAAGTTTATTTGACGAACGTGTTTGTGGTGGAATACTAGTAACAGGTCATGCTTTGTGAGTCATATCTGTACATCAAACAGAGAGGGAGGACAAGTAATGTGCATTTTAGATGCTTAGAGCTGCAATTATCAATTTGTGGTGAACTCTTTGAGTTTTGATCTTTGAAGTTGTTCTGCCAGAAAAAGTTGACTCAACCAAACAAAAGAATCACACTGTTAACTCGTCAAAATATGATGTAAATGGCTTCCTCTAAATTTTGGAGTTGTCTTGACTGAATAAGATTTCTTGTGTCCAATGTTCAGCATGGTCTCATATCCACTGAGCTCCCTCTTCACTCTTGGTGTAACTGTTTGGTCACAGCTCACAAAGGTATTCTGGGTAGAACTTAAAAGCTGTAGCTTTACTGAACAGCAGAGAGGGGCTAAGGTGTGTGGAAAATTAGGAAACAAAGTGTAGCTGCAGACGCCTGACTGTGAACCCCCTCAGATATAAAGTGTAAAATTGTTGAATTAGGAGTATTTGAGTGGGTTAACCTAACCCTAACCTGTTACAAAATTTGAGTAATTGGAATGACATTCATTGACAATAGTCAATTACATAAATAACCTCTCAACTTAGAGGAAAAAAGAAAAAAACTTCAGAAATCATCTCCACAATGCACATGGGTTGCATTTGTAGAAACATGATGATGTAGGCATTTTTAAAGGACACACCCACTGGAAAACCTTCATTGTCAACATGCATAACTGATTCATTTGGACATAGATTTTCAGGTTGAAAAACATCTTGTAGTTGAGATGTTGCCAGCTTGTAATGAAGTGTTATCACAACAACTTCAATAATCTTTTGTCATATAGACATGGAACAGTGTGCTAAAATAATAAATATGCAAAATAACATTTACCTTGCTGTTTGATTAAATTAGGGCGCTGTCAGTATTTATTCAGTTTGGAAACAGCTCATGGTTTGATCTTAAATGATAGACCAACATGGTCCTAAAGCTTTTGCTGTGATGGTCCCTGAGCCAACCGGAGCTCTGCAAAACTGAATACATTAAAGTGTAGCACCTATGTGTGAAGGTGGCCAATAAAAACAGATAGGGTGTAGTAATTCATTCTGTTTGCATGAGGCTGCCTCTCACACCCTGAGGATAGAGGGTGAATTTAAAACTGGGGGGGTGCCAGGTCTTTAAGCTCTCACCCAAATGTCTGCATGGGTGGCTGCAGGTGGAACACACTGCCTAAATGAGGAGCCCTCCCATTCTCTCCCCCTCTCTCTCTCTTGTACATCCACACACACACACACTCACACAAACACACACACTCTCTGTCTTTCTCTTTAATGGGGCACTGGCCTGGGGCGCTGAACCAGCTCCCTCCAGAGCAACACACACAGCATGAACACACACTGATCACACGTTACAGACACTCCTGGTTGCCCTTGCACACATGATTTGACTGGCACACATACACACACACACTCACACACACTCACACACAAAAAGAGAGCAGCAAGGGAAACCACAGCCTCCCAAATTATGCCCCAGTCTGTGCGATGATGAATCTGGTTGGTGATTAGTTAGTTGAGGAGGGAGGCGCACTGCTTAGGCCCTTTAATGGGCTATAATTTGGAAGATAACTGTATTGTCCTATCTCTCTTGACATTTAAATCTAATCAGACCCCGCTGGTTAGCGCTGCGGTCCAAGACGAGGGAGGCTGGGAGGGATGAAAGGCTGCTAGTGGAGAGGGATTGGCCCATAGTGGGGCATTCATCCCTGTGGGCTGGGGCTGAGCAATTAGACAACAAGGCCTGGGCACACATTCAATCCTGCATTCTTTATTAATGTATTTTTCTGACCATCAGTTTGGAGAGCTCAAAATCTAGTAACATGGCAAAAAAATTGCAATCGGTCCAATCTACCTTCTCGTTCACACAGCTGCCACATTCACACAAACATCACAAGGGAGCCACTCCAAGGCCTCTCCTCTGCTCCTTATTACCACAGATGAGATGCTCAGTTTGATTAACACTTCTCTTTCATCCTCTTCATTAGCAGAGGAGAGCAGCAGTGAAGGAGCCGCAGCTCCATGAAAAGAGGGCATGAATTAGAATCCACTTATTCCATAGACTGCCACTAATTCCACACAATGGCGCTTAACTGTGGGGAGTAATAGGAAAAGGGTGTTTCTAATTGTTTCTTTGGATGGTGCGGTGCAGGCCGTGACAGCTGTTTTGCTACAGAGAAGCAGGCAGCAGAAAGAGCTGGGGTTGGAGGGCCTGCAAGACTCCATCCGAGAGAGCTCACGAGCAATAAAAGCGTGTAGACGAGCCAATTTCCTCCGGCCCAGCGTCTTTACGGAGCGGAGGAGCCGGGCCCCAGTCAATGAGAACCACCTGGAGCTGAGGGAAGTGATTAGGATTGGCACCACAGCGAGCGAAGTGCTGTTTTGTTAAGGAGATCCAAAGACGGAGGGGTGGGGTTCAGGGGGGCTCGCTTGAGTTTGGTTTGTTGGAGAAATATTGACGTTAGGGTTTTTGTCAGCGCTGGATCTGAGGCGCAGTGTTGTTTTGTTGGTGCTCAATTAGAGGGAAATGTACTTGCGTTTTGATCCTGGGTGCTGATTCGCGAGTGGGTTTGAGCGTGGGATACGCCATGACAGTTGGGTGTTGTGGGTTTGGGATCCTACATGGTCCTCACATAATTCAGAAGTCACATTGTTTAAGAGAGAGAGAGGCTAAGTATGGAAGGGATGAGCTCCATGTCCATGTTGATGGGGATTTTATTGCAACCACAAGAATGTGTCTGTAAATGCAGAGAATGGTGATAAAATCTGCTGCAGGGCCCACCCGCTCTGTGCTTTGTTACAGTACATCACTGTGACATGAACTTAAACAGCCTGTACAGCACTCATCATGGAACCATTGGTGCGTGGAAGCAAGGCCGATAATGTGAAATAAACACAAGATACTTGTGCCGTAATGAAAAGGATAAGCACTCTATGTGATCTCTTTCCACTCCATTGCTCCTGACCAATAAGTTACATCGCCCACTTGGTTCTTTTTCTCATCCCAACTGAAACAGCATTGCGTCCTTTAACAGACCCAGGCACTATTTACACAACTTCATTCATTGACGCACTGAAACTACCTCTAATAGGCCCCAACATCTCAATTTGATGACTCATCTGAATGATCGTGTTTAGACCTTCCTTCACTGGAGTGAGTCAACTTAGGCCCCCAACAGTAAACTAGCATCCTACAAACACCATCATGTGCTTGATGACAACTTCAACAGCCTTTGTGACACTTATCATGGATTCAGTGATGCATATAAACATGCACAGAAAGGTAGTCACCACACCTGTTGGTCAAACAACCACTCCCTCCAATCACGTGTAACTTAGAAAAGAAACTATGAGTTAGAAAAATAGTTCCCTCTGCACAGTTATCCTAAAAGAACACATCTTTATTTGAAGAAGGGTGTGAGTGTCTTCCATTCATTCCTGTAACATGAGCATTTGAATACAGGCTTTAAAGCAGTTTCCAGCCTTTGAAAACAGCCTCTAGTGGACACTTAAGAAACTGCAGGCTTTTCCTTTTTTTTTTTTTTTTTGTATTTCATCTTTGTATCAGTTGTGTCTTTCTTTTTAAATTCTAATTCAACTTTTTTTTTTTTTACTTTTCAGCCTGTGTCACTTCAAAAAAGTGGTGCTAGAGACTGGCAGCCCCCTGCTGTAGGAATACATTTATAGGCCAATCCAGAAACAAAACAAACACTAAACAAACAAACAAACAAACAAACAAACAGAAAAAGATTAAGGGTGCTGGTCAACCATGCCAAACTCAAGCACAAGTCACACTGCTCTAAAACTGTATCCTGTCTTCGAATGTCATCAGTACAGTCAGCAAAATTATAAGTGTTCAGCAGCTTTTGTTGTCTGAAATCTGGAATAGACAAGTTGTCAAGAAAGTAAAGTCTGACCATCCTCTCTTAGATGAATTTACTCTTCTAACGGCTGCTTAAAGCTAAAACAAAACAGATACAGAATTCCTGATGTTCCTTGAGCAATAAATGCTCTTAATCTTCTTTAAACCATTGATTGCACTTCAAAGCAGAACTATTCCACTTTGTATTTATCATTTTTACCTATTTATACCATGCATTTTTAACTGAACAGTGACATTTTTTATATTTCTTTGTTTTTTTGTTTTTTTTTTTGTATGTATTTTTTGGGTTGTGATGCACTGTCCTATGCCTTATTATCAGTTGTGTCTTTTGTGTCCACTGCTGCAAATCAAATTTATAATATAAAAATAAAAATCTGAACTTTACTGAATATGCACAATTGCCTTTATTATAAAGACAATTGTGCATATTGTCATGAAGTGTCTGTTTACGAGAAGAACAGTCTTGTTAGTTGTTAGTTGTTATTGTTAGTTTTTGGCTCATGACAGGTCATTTTGGTCTGACGTAGCCCTCTAAAAGCCCAGAATCGATCCCGATCACAGCAAATATACCTGGTGGATTATGCAACATATCTTTGTTGCGTCCACATGCTTGTGCTTGTGTACCGTTTAAGCACACCTTTCCAATGTGTGCCAAAGTCAAGGAAGTGAACTGTGAACATAATGTGCTTCCACTCATACTGCTTTGAGGATCCTCAACAAAGGAACCTCAAAAAAGATCCAAAACTTTTATTTTTATGGTTCTTTATAAATTCAATCCCTACTTTTGTCTATACTTTTACAAAACTGGATGAATTGCATTTGTACATTTTCTTAATTTCTGGAGGCTCCTCTTTGGAAAGTACTGGTCATGTCTTTGTCGACGTTACCGTGTCCTTGAGAGTTTCCCAGTGACTCACAGTTCCTGATCCAAAGTTAAGGAGTGACCAAAGAGTAGGAATCTTCAAGTCAAGGCTTTTATCTTTCCTCCAGTGTTTCCCAGAAATGTAGTCACTTTCCTAGATAGCACATTTTATCATGGTCAGTCATGTTGTTGCTGACTGTAAAAACAGCAGCCAAAGCAGTAAAGGCAGGACCCCGTTTGTAATAAACAGGAATTATCTTATAAATGAGATTATAAATAATTATGATGCGTTTTATTTTCTCAAACAGAATCCCCCTGAGCTCGACTTTGGAGCTACAGCACCTTTCATCCAGAGCTCGCTCACTTTGATGTTAATTTAATTTATTTGACCTTTTAATCCACGCGGGCATGTCAGAAACTTCTCTGCCACCTCAGCTGGTCACAGTGTGCTCTATTCGTGTGTGTGTGAGTGTGTGTGTCATCAGGAGGTTTACTGTTTCATTGTACAGAAGTGTTGCTGTGTTTGTGTGTGTGTGAGTGTGTGTGTGCCTTTTCCTCCTGTGGTTACCACGGTTGAGTGAATGTTGGCTTGCAGACAGTTGCTCTGATCACATTTGATGATGGAAACACATACCACAGAAGATTGTGTGTGTGTGTGTGTGTGTGCACAAAGGTGAGGCATTATCAGGGAGGTCAATGAGGTCGTGATATTTCTGAATGTGTCTTCAGCAAAGAAGTGAATGCTGAACCTTTTTCCATTTATATCTTTTAGTTTCTTATTTCCTCCCTAATCTCTATAAGATCAGTTTCTTTTCTACCACTTACTCTTCTTCTTCCCTCCTCCCTGATTCCTCCACCGAGTGTCCTCATTGTCCCCGTTCCTCTCCTAATCTCTCTTCATCTCTTCATCCCTCCCTGGTCTGGATCTTGGCATTTGGGCCTCTAATTGAGCTGGCGTCACTTGAATACTTGATCCAGCAGGAACAGTAGAGAATCCCGCCATTGTTTTCTGTGCCCAGCGCTCAGAGAGAGAGAGACAGAGACAGAGACAGGGAGGGAGTGGGCACAGAATTTAAGAGACAGGGAGAAAAACGATGAACTACTATGCAATTTCATAAATATGCATCACATGTTCGAGTCGATCTACTTTCCAACTCTTGCTTTGTAACCTATAAGACGCTTCCCATAAGACAAAAAATCAGTGATAACAACTGATTCTGCATTATTCTGATTTAAATTGTCAGTTTTTCTCTCTAAGTAATGTTTTCAGATAAAAAAATCGTCTTCATTTTCTGTCTTGACAGCGTTAACCTCCTCAAGTTTTCTTCCATTTCTCATTCATGAGCTGAATCTTTGCCTGTTTTCTGCCTCTTCCCTGAGACATCAGGTTTTCTTAATCTCAGTGGAAATGGAGACTTCTGCTGTCTTTTATACTCAATAGAATAAAATAGAAGTTACATAAGTCAGCTCATATCCCTCTCTCTTCAGCCTGAGAACCTGTGTCTCTGAACGACGTGCTTTGGAACAACTCAATTGACGTAATTCACATTTTTATCCGCAAAAGCAGATAAGATTTTCTCCTCAGCCACTTTTTTTTTTTCCTTTTTTTCAAAAAGTGAAATGAAGCAATAGCATACTGCTTTTCCAAAATGTGTTTGACAGCTACTTCTCTTCTTCACTAACAAATCCCAGCACACACACACACACATGTACACACTCTGACAGTCACAAATACCTTGGAACAAATCCCTGGCTGACTCCAGGCTGCAGAGGAGCTGATCAATCAGGGGGAGAATGTGTGGTCTCACTTTTTTTTTTTTTTTGATGCAGCACATAGTTGTAATCTTCACCCTTCACTTTCTGCCTGCAGAGCCTTGGGGCGCAGTGTGTTGTTATATGTGTGTATGTGAAACAGAGAGAGAGAGAGAGAGAGAGGGAGGAAGAATGGGGAGAGCAAGGTTACTTAAGTTGGGACTCAGGCTTTTTCAGGTGAGAGGGAAAAATGTGTGTGTGCCCCTGAGAGAGTGATGGTCTGAGTTCTCCTGTTGCAAATGAAGGGAGGACCCACTGCTTGATGCCCTGCAGGCACTTAATACAGCTTACACACACACAATCTCACACACACACACACACGCAGAAAAAATGGTGGAAAGAACTGTAATATGAAACAGTGGCTGCACATACAGTACGAGACACAGTAAGAGCCTGGAAGCACACACACACACACACACTGACATGTACTCTAAACTTCACGTGCATGTGCGGATGCATGTGTGTGTGTGTGTGTGTGTGTGTGTGTGTGTGTGTGAATGTGTGTGTACATGTCTTTGTTCTGTCTGCCTGTCCTCTTGGCACGTAAATCATAATGGATCTCATTATCCAGCTGGGCTGACTTGGTGGGGCCTGTCTGGCTGGAGATGATAGCTGGATGTCTGAGGGGTTACCACGGCACACACACTCACTCTCTCACACACACACACACACACACACTTGAGCAGACACATACACACATGCACGTCAAGCTTTACCCGTGTATGCATGGTTTCCAGCTGACAAAGGAGCGTAAAGATTTGATTCTCACTCATCAAACGTCAACACAAGCAGAGAAATGTACACACTTGGGCACACACATTCATGCAGCCTGGTATGCAGACACACACACACACACACACACACACATACACACTTGGTTGTATCCATGTGTGCATGCCATTCAGCTGGTGTAGGTAGTGTTGAAGCGCATACATTTCATTTTTTCTTGTCAGACATCAACAGAAGGAGACGGCAACACACTCATGCACACACACACACACACATATGCACACACACACTTGTGCACATACTGGTGTGTTTGCAGCTCATCCAGACACAATGGACATTAGTGGCTCAGCTTGCCGTCAGACAGAAGGGGAAGTGATGCAGAGCAGAGGGAGGGACGGATGAAAAATGGAACTTATCCTCTTACTCCCTCGCTCTCCTCCTCCTCCCTCCCCCTTTCCCTCCTTCTCCTTCCCTCCACCTCCACATCTCCAATCCGTCACTTGTTTGGAGGACACCGGCAGATGCGGATTTGTCCCTCGAGGTGAGCGGGGCTTGTGCTGCCATCTTTTTCTCCCCCCTTATCACAGCGCGGTCTCGCACACGGGACACAAGCAAACCATGAATCACGGCTACGAGCCATGCAGAACACATCAGCCAGAGTGAGGGGGGGAGAGAAAAGTTGTTGTGTACCGGTAAATCACATATTTTGCAACACACGCCGTATCTGCGGTGTATCCAAGCGGTGCCGGCTTTTTCTGCTGTGAGTACAGGCGGAGCAGCCGGTTGCTCGTAACACGGTTAGGGCCTACACCATTTGTCTGGACATGACCATTACCCAAGCCAATTACTGGCTGCTGTACAGGCCGCTCGCCAACAACCTAATGTTTTCCCGTCATGCCTGCCCCCACCCACAGAACCCCTCCCTTTACAAACACACACACACAAGCAGAAAAGAGGGGAGGGGGCCAAGGGGGAAATAGATAGAGAGGAAGGATGAGGAGCCTGAAGCCAAATCCCCCCACCCTTACCCCACCCGACTGACTGACTGATACAGCTAATAAACTTTCATTTAAGCTAATGTTCCTTTTTTTCTCCCCCCTTTCTCCCTCTAATCTCTCACTTTCTTATCTCCTTCTCTTCACTCTCTATTTTTACTCCCCTTCTCTTCTCCTCTTCTTCCCGTCTGTGCTCCAGAAGACGGGCTCATCCCAGCAATCGATGCAGGCAGTCCACCAGCCGGAAGCCCAGTTGGCCGAAGAACGCACCACTCAATCAGTCTGAGCAGCAACACACAAAGAGCTGCTGGCGACTCGCAGAGGTAGACACACACTCTTTATAAACAGCACTAGATCCTGGAGTGAAGACTTTTATAAACTATGCCCTGAAACAGAAGGAAAAGGGGTACACAGAAATCAAAACGAGTCAACAACAAGAGCATCACACTTCTGGTTTTTAAAATAGCTCAGTCCAATCACAGCGCTTTGGCTCGCGTCTCCTCGCCACTGCCAACCCCTCTATCCTTGAATACTCTAGGTGCTCTGCTAATTAAACTTTCAGACAAAGCAACTCCACTATTTATAGCAGCTTTTGTCTCACACCACACTTGTTTCTGTGTCTATGCTTGTGGTTTCTCCCATGCTGGTTACCTTGTCAGTGTGTGTTGACAGTGGACATGCTCCATGCAACTACTTTGTGTTAGCTGGAGGGGAGGTATGTGTGTGTGTGTATGTGTTTGCGCGAGTGTGTGTAGCGACTGGGCGCCAAGTTTCATGTCAGATTTCATTGACTCATACGCATGCAGACGTATTCTCTATGTGTCAGTTTTTCACGTCATAAAATGGGTGAATTTATGAGCATGTTTATGTCTTTTAACACCACATCTATAAAAAACTCGTCTTTTTAAGGCTCTTTTTTACATCCCACGATGCACAGTGGTTTTTGACCGTCTTGTGGTTGTCAAAAATGCTGATTCCACAATTTCCTCGATCCCAGAGAAATGTCGTAAAGTGAAGTTGTTGTGTTCCACCACCAAAACCCTGAGGCCTTGAAAATGAACAATAATATGTAACAGAGGAGCAGCCAATCTTAACATTTATCCATGACTAATCGATTTTCAGAGCTCTTAAGCAATCATTTTGGTAATTTTAGCAGCATGTTTCATGCAGGACAGGGATTGAAAAAATATTGAGTATTCCTCAAACTTCTTTTTAACACTTCACAATGATAACCTGTTTTTTTGTTGGTAAAACCTCAGATAAAGTTGGATAAATGAGGTGTTCGCACTTGTCTGCGTGACACATACAGTAGATAACAGAGAGCGCAGTCTCTGTTTGGAGAAGTGGACTAAGCTAAGCTAAGCTAAGCTAAGCTAAGCTATGGAGCATTGTTGGTGTGGTCACTGGAAATTTAACCCTGGTCCTCTAAACCAGGGGTTTCCAAACTTTTCTGCCTGTGACCCCCAAAATAGCAGCGCTAGAGACTGGCGACCCCCTGCTGTGGTACAACACTAATGGGCCAATCCAAAAACGGACAAAAACAGACAAAAACCCCCAAGGATGCTTAATTTAACTGACCAGTAGAAAATTTACCAACAAATGTGCACTTTGCTGTGTTCACTGCATCAAACTTCAAGAAATGTGAAAAACAGATAAAACATTTTCTGTTTGCATAATTTTACATTATCTTTTACCCCTATTTTTGCTTTTATTCTTACAATAATGGATAAAATGTGGAATTGTTCATAGTTTTTCGATTTTGGGACACATTCCACGACCCCCTATCAATGTCTCGCGACCCCCCAAAGGGTCCAGACCCCCACTTTGGGAACCACTGCTCTAAACAGTGGGAATGAACAATTTCCAAAATTTGCATTAGTTTTTTCCTATACTGCAATTATGAATTATTGTGCCATCGTTTTTAGATTTGCCATCTTTTGTGGTGTTGATATCATTTGCTATATTGAAGGGAATGATAAATATTTTCGTACTATTCTCATTTTGTATAAGAAAAAACACACGAGGGAGAAAAGTAGGGTTTTTGTTAAAAAAATCCACAACATCCTAAAAATTAGAATATCATGAAAAAAGTTAAACATTCTTGGTCACTCATTACAGAAAGTGAAACCCAAATAATACTTAAGCAATATCACACAAGAGAAAGTGCTGTTGTGTTGAATATCAGCACTGGTGTGATTGGAGACCACAGGTAAACCCACTATGGTCGATACTCAGCCCAACAGCACAACCTCAAGTGTGAAATTGCTTTTGTACAACAGTTCCGTACGCTTATTTCATTAGTTAACAGTAATAAGTGACTAGAGATTTAGATTTTTTTTTTATTCTATCATATATTTGGCTCCACCTACACCAATAGTTCCACAACTGGAAGAAAAACAAGGCTGTTGCCAGGCAACATATAACATTTTCATACACTTAAGTCCACTAATATTAACTGCTATTTGATCACCTGTAACGGAGTGAAAATGTCAGTAAAAAGACCTGGTGCTGTTGGACTCTACAGGGTGGGCCATAAGTGTCCATTCATAGGAAAACGTAAAATGTGTTTATGTTTCAGATACCCAGATCCCTCCCCTCTTGATTTCTGTCTTTGGAGGCCAAATTTTCCCCCTTCTCCACCTGTAACCTATTTTTATAGCTACTTCTTGCTGTTTTGTCACTATTCACCCCTCATATTGTTCCTCTTTCAAAAGTGTTTTTAGACAATTTGGCTCTTAGGGTTGTAGATCATAAAGTTTTATTGCGAAAAAAAAATGTATCTGGTATCCTGACACATTTGAGGCTAGAAAAGTATTGCAGTTTGGGATTAGAATATTACAGCTGGACAAATTGGGATTTAACCTAATTTGCAAGTAATTGCCCAGCCCTACTAAAAAGTCATACATGGGGTGAATAAAAAATTCATCAGGAATGTGAAGTATAAATTTAGATACTTATATGCCTCATCTTGATTTTCGTGAGATTTTCATGTCTTTATCTAGAGAAGAGACCGTGGATAAAGCAGGAGAGTATAGAGAGTTACAGGCTGAAAAGGTGCAGCAGGTTGTAAGAAGCCTGGACCACCTGTTTGAAGTGCCAGTGTTGTGATAAAGCCCCGTTAAACTTTGTTGTTTTTTTTAACAATGCTGATACTTGTCTCCCGTAATCTTGTCAGCAGCTCTACGTAGATTAGCTCCTCTTTTGTCGCCCCATCTGGCCTCTCCTGTTATCTTGAAAACATGCGTCTGATAAGCACCTCGTTTGAAAACTTTCCAAAACCTGAAGTAACCCCTCGAAGACACAATGTGGTAAATGTAACACTTTAAGAGAACATTTATTCCCCATTTAAACCTTTAAATGTATACATCCTTAAGACCTGAGTATGTGAAAAACAAGGTGTCCCACCATGCACAGGCTCTCTGATTGAAATCATCTCTTCATGTGCCATGAGTTAGCTTCCATTAAGACAGATTAGACCTCAACGCTCAGTGCGACGTGGCGAATCAGGGTCATCAGATGGCAGAGCAGAGAAATCCCTGTGCATGTGCTCTGTGCTGCAGAGGTGCTCAGCCAGGGAGGGAGTTAAGCACACAATCTGGCTCACTTCTGTCAAGGGTTCTTCTTGCTTTTGATACCTTAAAGTGAAGCGTTTGATCTGCTGAGAACACTACAGCCTGAGGTAGAAGTGCCTCCTTCTTTTACTCGCTGACCTTTAGGTGAACACACACACCTGTCAGGCGGTGCACTCTTGTTCTGTTCCTGTCTCTGGATTCTTTTGAAGAGACGAGAAGGAGGTTGAGGATGTTTTTTCTTTCATGAGTGAGTATCTTCAGTATGCGGCTGAGTTTCATCAGAGCTGATGGTGCATGGAGCAGCAGCACCCTATATCCTCCGTCTCTGGAGGTGTGCCACAGCAGGCGAGGCAGACAGTCTTAGTATTTTTTAATAAGACAGCAATAACAATAAATCCTACAGGCTAATCACCCACTCGCCACTTTTCTTCTCCTTCTCCCCACCTCCTCCCAACGCAGAGCGGTGCAACATTACGCCGCTGCCGCCTTCAATTACACCATTCATCATGCGTCTTATCTGGCCGCCGCTTTGATTGAGTGTGCAATGGGAGGCGTCGCATACCCGGCACTCTTTTCACTAGCATGTGTTTATATGTGTGTGTGTGTGTGAGCTGTATTGGGATCCATGACAGTGAAGAGAATTGCATAAAGGGTTAGGGGAATATGTGTGTGTGTGCACCCTAGATCTACAGGAGTGTATAAATCAAAGCAGATGATCGTCCCCCTGCTCTGATCCGCTCAGTCTCAGCGAGCACATTTCTCTTTTCTCCCCTCCTCCTGTCCCTGTACTTCCTTCCTCCCTCTCCCCCTCGTCACCTCCTCTTCTTCTTCTTCTTCTCCTCTGGAACAGATTTGTCTGGGGGCCCCTATTCTAATCTCCAGCAGTGCCGGGCGTTAGAAGACGGGCGACAAATTTTAATAAGCAACTGGGCGCTGTAATTTAGCCGCCTGGGAGGGAGATTAGGCTGATTGATGCCGGGCTCGCCTAATGGCCCGGCCTACGGCGCCCGGCCTCCAAATTGGTGGTAATGAAAGTTTTGTGCAAATTGAGATGGAGGAAAATAAGGCGTCCTTTCACTCTCTCTGTCTTCATTCAATCACAGTTTCTCCCTCCCTCTGTCTTTCTTCTCCTCGGCTTTATTTACTCTCTGGATCTTTTCCACAAGGTGCGTCTCCCTCTGTCACATCCTCCTTCGCTTTCCTGCACTTCTGAGTTTCTGTATTCATCCCCTCTCTTTTTCTATTCATCTTTTATTGTCCCATCATGCTCTCTTGCCTCTTCATCTCTTTCTTTCCCTCTCATGCTCACTGCTCTCTCTGCCTCTTCACCAAAATCGATTCATCCCTCCTCTTTCTCTGCCTCAGTTTTGTAGTTTTCCCAGGCGCTCCAGAGTGACTTTCTGTCCCTACTTAACTCCGTCTAATAGCTTATTTACTTTCACTCACGTCCTCATTTGCTCCCTCCTCCCCCCTTTTTTATAGAGGTGTGTGTGTTTGTGTTTGTGTACTTACGGCTCAGGAGGTGTTTTCTGAGTCTCCCCTGTGTTGTCAGGATAAATTAATCTCCATCTACAGCTCGACGTTAGACCAGGATGATGACGCTCTCCCTCCACCTTCAGCTTTGTTTTTTGTACTCTACTCTTTCTCGAGTGTCTCACCTGCTTTTTCTCTTCATCACCAAATCACTTTCAGCTGGCCTGCTCTTCTGACAGGTACCCTGTGCCATGCATTATTAGACCGAGGAGGTTTCCAGGCCACCTCTGAGGAGTGAGTGTCCAACCCTGTGTCCCTCTGGCAGACTCTGAATTCTTCCGTGTACTTGTCAGATGGATCACAAAGTTCCACCAAGCAGTTTAGTAGAAGTGATTTTACAGTCAGATGTCTATGAATACTCAAACTAAAACATTTCAACAGTGATTATTACAGATGTGCGTCGTGCTTCAGCACCCTGAGGCCAGAGATGTTCCTGCTTTCACTACAAATTAGCATGCCAATGACAGTTGCCCTGTTTGAATTGTCTGCTGTGCATGTCCTTGAAATCTATCGCTGCAAGGTCAGTGGATGCAGAATGCAAGAGTGAAACACTGGAGAAAATGAGAGACCAAATCTCAAACATTCGTCCTCTGAAACATGTGTTTACCTCAACTGTGCAGCAACAAACATACAAACAGCATCAGAGTAGCTGGATGTAGTTCATTTAAGAAGCTGCCTTAGAATTCAGCAAAACTGCACTAAACAAGTCCAGTGTTGATTCACCAGGGAATTTTTAGAAGTGACCAATCTCACTGTTATCTAGAAAGTTCAAGTCTTAATTCTGGTATCTGGGCTGTAAGGCCTACCTGGGGAAAGCTAGTGTTTTTTTCTGGAATAAAGACTGAGATAAAATGTATTTATCAACAGTTATGTAGCCCTGTTGTTTAAATTGTGACAACAAGCAAACTTTGCAAGTTAGTAGGGTACTTTAGCAGCTGCTTTTATTTGGTGCTACTCACAGCTCATTGCTCTGAGTCATGTCTGTGATGTTAGTGAATCCCAGTTATGTCCTACCAGTGCTCATCTACCAATTCCAACCTCACCAAGCAGAGCAAACGTAACCTGGCTCTTCATTTTATTGACAGACTCAGGTTTGAACAGATCACTGCAGAATGACTGCTGCATATGGGTTGGGATGAATAGCTTAGCCTGTGTTTTAGCCTTTAGCTCGTGCTCTATCACTCTCCCGTTTCGCGTTCTTTCCCTCTTCATACTCTTTTCTGTTTGACACTCCAGCTTCAGTGTCCACTATTACTACTACTAAATAAATCACTGTAATTGTTTTCAGCAGAGAAAAACACAGATCTCTCTTCTCACTGTTAAACTTTGTCAACCAGCCTGGCATTGTCATAGGGACGTCTATGTGCCATAAATCAATCTGGTCCTGCCCGAACCCATCAGAAAACTGAGAAATAGCCTTTAAAAGTAACCTTCAGTAGCACTAATAATCTAATTTTAAGTTGTGAATAACAATCAGGCATACATCTGGAAGTGAGACCTTTTCAATATCACTTAAAAAGTCCTAGCAGTCCCTTGAAGAATATTATTTCTTTTGACCAGGGACAGGTCTTGTACAACTTAATCTCAATTTTGTCATTCAAAAAGCAACCAATCATGTGATTTAGTCGCCATTTACCATCTGTGCTTGTTTGCATGTGTGCAGTGTAGTGCATCATAGCTTCAGAACAGTTATCATTAAACAGAGTTAAAGTCCTCGGCTTTACAGGTTAGAAGAACATATGACGAGCGTTTTCAGGCCGATAATGATAAATGTATTTTTGATGTGTTTAATCAAGTTATGTGAGGAGTGACAGATTTACTGGTTACGTCTGCATGCAGGAAGAAATGGAGTAAAATGGAGTAAGGACAGTGTGTTCTGTCCAAAGGTCATCGGTCATAGGAGCGCATATGTAATTATGTCAGTTACGGGGCCACTAAGACTAATTTAATCTTAGAAACAAACATCATAATAACCTCCTCGAGGTCTGCCATGTCTGTTTGGTACATACCGTACGAGCAGTAGTTGCACACAGATTGAGCTCTCTGGAGGGCCCCTCTAAAAATATGAGTATAGGCATCGCAAAGTATGGCAAGGTTACTGAAATGTAACTTACATAACCTAAAAATATGACACCTAAATATATGAGACAATCGCTAAGTCCCTTGTAGAAGCACTTTATTCCAATCTGCAGTGGCATTTTCTCCCAGCCTAGCACACAAGAAAGTTTGATTTAGGTTTTTTAAAAAATAAATTTTAGGAGAAAATAGAAATGGAAAAAAGAAAAACATTAAGTGTCACCAACCATAGTTTCAAAACCTCTGAGGCACGTGTTTTCAAACTCAAGTTTGATCAAACTATGACAAACAGTACGTTTTTAATATTTCATACAAAACTAAACTTTGTGTAAACTTTGAGTAAAGTTGATTTTTATTCTACTGTCTCTTTTTTTATGGAAGTGATAATCATCTTAGTTTTGTCTACAAAAGATTATTCATGAGGTTCATTTAGCAAAGCACAGAAACAGAGATCTATATTTACTTCCTACCTTTCAGTACATGTCAGAACATCTCTTTTACACTTTTACTTAGCAAGGAGGCAAAATCTGTAGTTTTACTTTTACCTGTCAGAATTTTTCAGGGCATAGTCTTTTTATTTCTACCCGAGAAAAGAAGAAAAGACAGTGTTTTCTTCTGCAGCCTCTGTGGAGCTTTAAATGAAAGATTCCTAATGATACATGCATCTCGCTCTGTGTGCTCCGGTTAAAGCAGTTTGCTTTGAATAGATAAAAAAGAATTAAATGATAACATCCCTTGGAGAAGACGGAGCCACCTGTAAAAGTATAAACTTTACAAACACAAACTCAGGAGAGAAGACATTGATCTTAATATTGTGCAATGAAGAGGCCTCAAAAATGAGCAGTAAAGATGTCAAAGCGATCAACAAGCATTTCTGTGAGTGTGGGTGTGTGGGTGTATGTGGGTAAGTATGAGGCACAGGAAACTGAGGTTTCATAAGTAATGCATGAGCAAACGAATGTCCTTACAGAATCTCTAACTTCCTCCAACTACCACTCCCTTAAAAGTAAAACAGAGAAAGAGACAGATAAAAACAGAGCGGGAAAGAAACTTATGAGCATTAAACAGAGAAAACTGGAGAGTGGCCTTGGGGGAAAATCCTGAGGAAGCTGGTTGTGGGGTGGGCCGCGCTAATTCAGCGGTAATAGAAGACCGCACTGCTTTATAATTCTTTTCCAGCTTTCAGAAAAGCTCCAGAGAATAAAAGGAAAGGAACACAATCCCATGTGACTCCTGACCTTTAAGAAATCTATTCTGATATGTTTATGTGTGCATGTGTGTGAGCTTTATGACTCATCTAAAGGGATATACACTTGCCCACTTGCAAACATATATTGTGTGTGTATGTGTGTGTGTGTGTGTGTGTTCGCCTCCTGTTTCCCAACAACAGACCAACAGTCCCCCGGCATTTTCTCTGTCCCCCTTTTCTCTTGAACTCCCACACATCTCCCCCTGCATGGTATTTCTTTAAAAAGACATCGCAGCCCAACTCGTCTTCCTCCTCCTCCTCCTTCCCTGCCACCTTGAGTTATACACTGATCTATCATTAATAGCTGCATTTGCATTTTTCTCCCTCTGAGGTGCCTGTGTATATAGTAGGAACTAAAGCACATCATTAAACAAGAGAACATCCTGAATTCTTGCTATGACAAAAGCCGAGCTGGGTAGGAGGAGGTAATAACAGCAGCACACTTGGAGTCTTCCCAACCAAAAGCGTGGTTCCTTAAATAAGCACTCCCTCCTCTGTTCCCCTTCAAGGCCTCTTGTAAAGTGTGTTTCCTAACTCATATTGCACAACCAGCGTCCTTTTGCAATTTCCTGGATGAAAATGAGCTTTTATTCCAAACTAATCTGCACTCCCACCAAGACAACAGAGGAAAACTACACAAGCGACTGGTTTGATTCAGTGGAGTTGAGTAGCTCAGCCTGTAAATGAGTGGCAACCGCCTGTGAAGTTTATCCTGGCGTGAGGCGGCCCTTGTTGATTGCTCACCAAACTCTGTGGTCAGGATCCCAAACATCACAATATAATCTTGCTCTCTAAATCCCGACGACTGGCTGAATTTGATGTGGTTGGAGAGCTGGTGTGGATAATTTCAGATGGAGAGCGGTGGCCGAGTCTCTCCACAGAAGCTGTTAAGACTATTCAGTTCACACCCGAATGGCCAGAGCGGTTTGTTGGAGTTGATTGTTTATTTCTCTTCGGGGGTGGTTTGTATGTATGAGACGGACGACGGAAACACAGAATGTGGCTTGGATCGTAAACTCGTGGGAATTCTTGGTTCCTGGTTTCATTTTAACAGTTGTAGCTTGTTTGAGGCGTCCGGTGGTCAGGCGTGCAGTAATTTGGCACTTTTTCGCCACATTGCACAAGATTTTTATGCACACCAGTACGCCGAGCTGTTTCTTAGAGAGGCCGTTTTGATAAATAAACCCTTTTGGATTCCAGCAACAATGGACGATGGGTGGCTGCTTCTGACTTTGCTTCAATGGATTTTGATTCCAGCGCAATTTGTTCAAAGGTTTTCTAAAGATACGGAGCTCAATTTTGATTATCTTCCTCCATGTAGTTGTCTACCTCCCATGATACAGGCCACTGGAGGGGCAATAACCCAAGAAAGCAAGTCTCTGCTCTCTGATCACTCCCCTCCTACTTCATAGTTTTATGGTGAATGACGCTTTGAGATATTAAACGGACCGACTGAGCGCTTTGATGTTCCTTTTCATCTGATGGCTGGATCTCTCTCATGGTATGGGCTGTAGGGGAGGGGGTGGCTGTGGAGATGAGACGCAGTGTTGGGGGAAAAATGAGGGGGTGAAGGTGCTGATGGGAAGGAGATGAATGGCGTGCCAGTGTCAGAAGTGGTCGTGTGCTGAGGAAGGGGTAAGGGGAGAATGAAAGGGAGGATGGAAAGGAAGGAGGGCTTGACTGATTAACCTGTTTACCTCCCTGAAAATGCTCCAGGCACCATTCTGATTAAAGTTCAGTCTTTCATCTATCATCGCCGCGGCCAGCTCGAACCTTTAGAGCCAGCTGCCGATACCAAACAGTCAAAAAGATGGAGCCTCCAACTTTTTACCACCACCCAAACCTGCAAAGAGAAGCCTTATTCTTGCTCTCTTTTCAACACCTTCTCCTTGTCAACTCAGCTCCTTATATTTCTGTTCACATACTCTAAGTTTGTATATATGTGTCTCTTTATCTCCTCCTCCCACTCGGCTTCTAAGCAGCTTCCTCTCAGACTCACTGCATGTGCGTCTCAGCCTGTTTCCCCCTCTGATGTGCTTTCCCAACTCAAGGCTTTTAGCACCTACAGCATAATACGATTACACCCGTTTGGGGACGTGATATTGTCAACGGCTTTCTAAAAATATCCCTCCAGTCCACTCGCAGCAGAAGCAGCGCACAAGCTCTGCAAGCGGACCGAGTGCAGAAACAAGCAGAGGGAGCGCTGCACAGAATGTTCCGGCCAGTGAAGCACAAATGTTAGCCCTTTAAAAGCTTTTTGCACCGTCATAGGCCCAGTGTGTGTGAGGACAGCCAGATGGGGAAGAAGGAGACAGGGGATGGCAATTAGGGAGGCCATGGACTATAGGGGTTAGTGAAGGAAAACAGGTGCAGTGGAGGTGAAGTCCTGACTGTTTGAAAGGAGTCGTCCTCATAAGCCCTTTTGCATCGATGTTATTCTGAACTTTTTCAGGACAAAAGGAAGTGGGACGAGGTTTTTAAACCCCCCAAGTCAGACAGGAAGCCGGGGTGGGTGGGTATAAAAACATAACAAATATTTAAGGGATTAATTTTTGTCACCCAAAGTCACAGATAACTTAAAAAAATAAAAAAATAAGGCCCTGATAATTAGGGGTGTCCCAATCCAACCTTTTCATTTTCAATATGATGTTGCTGTCTTGAGTATTGGCTGATGACATTATTAGACCAATACGTTATCAGCACAAATGGTGTGAAGTTCAGCTCTGTTCATAGGTCTTCAAGGTGTGAATAAGCCTTGGGGAAATGTTGAATTATAATGTATTAATCCTTAAACATTGAGCCTCAAATACATGCCTGGACAATTTTCTTCATTTTGACTATCAAACCATCAAAAAGTGTCCAGCAAGTATGTGCTGAAGCTCATTGTTTCTGGAATACTTGGAACTTTTAATATCTGGAGTCATTTCCACTTAACTGCATGCTACACAAGAACTTAACACTTCAAACTGAAGAAAACCAAGACAATTTTATTATAGAGGTTTGATTACAAAACCCCCCACTGCATTTAAGAAGAAGAAAGAAATTTGACTAAATAAACTGATATTTCAACATCAACAAACATATGTACAATAACATTTATGAGACTTTTCCCTTGTTTTGTGGGAAAAAAAGGGTCTTTGACAGCATCACAAGAGCCTTCCGCATCCCACAGCCCCTCCTTCTCTGAGCACACAAGTAACTTGAGGATGGCTGCTCCACATCATGAGACAAAAAGTGAAGCTGAAATTAGAGAAGAAAGAAATTTAGCTGCTCATAGACACTGTACTGTACAAAAAAGGCATAGCATGTCTTCTTACAATGGTTAGCACACAATACAAGCCTCAAATCATGCTCACACAGTACAAAGAAGGCTTAAAACCCTTTTCTAACAGCAGAAAAAAATATTCATACTAAATTATGTGCTGCATGATGCACACGCATACACACATACAGTACAAACAGACTGTTGCGCTGTTCTTAGAAGGTTACTACGTGTTGTCAGGAATGAAACAAGTGCATATTGTATAAATAAGAATTGATGCACTGTTCTTAAAAAGTCTCCACATGAAGTGTGAAGTCAATCTACACATACAATCACATATGCAAAATAAAAACTATGGTGAAAAGGAAACTGGATTATTGTGCCACAATGTTTCCTATCTTTGAACTCTAATGGATAGTCACAATTTTGCCACAGTGTCAACAGGCAGTGTTGAATTGTGTTCAGCTTATTCATCCATGAATTATCACAAAGTGTGCGATGAACTTGGCCCTGGAGCTGCTTCCGATCAAGGAAATCTAACCACATTGTAATTAGGTGTCAGTCAGAGTTAAGTAAAGAACACAGCAGGTAAATAATGAAAGGATGATGAGCAGCCCCTTAGCTTCATGGAGAAATTGTTTAAACTGAAAATACGTGGTCTCTCATTGAAAAGGTTGGGGGCTCAGTCCCAACCCCAGTAGTTTACTTGGGGTAGAGTCAAAACACAGAACCCTAAATGACTCCTGACGGAATAACCAACCTAACACTTACCACAGAGGCTTTGAGCAGTGTTTGACTGTGTGTAAAAGGGTGTATTTGTAACTTAAGAGCGCTATTAGAGCTTGAAACTGAAGCCTGATTTATACTTCTGTTACACGTCTGCTGTGTGGCGTCATTATTTCTACCACTTACAACATTCACAGTGTCGTCGTCTCCATTGATTTAGCAGCCTTATATTTGATCTTCCAATGTCTCCTCTCTTTTTTTCTCGGTAATAATTGCGGTTTGATCATCTGCTGCTGAACATTTATCAGCTCCAACCCTGACATAACTCAATTGGATTCAGTCTCCATGGTTTCCTGTGCACAACAAGCAGTAAATTTTGCAGACCCCAGAACTGGAAACCTAGCTAGCAGAGAGATCACACTGCCAAGGAACACTCAGGTTGAGTGTTACTGAGCCACACCGACACTCCAACACGCATGTATGTAATGTTTATGACAGCCTCACACCACCACAGGGCAGCTATGGCATTGAGTAACCACTAAAGTACAAACCAGGCTTTATACTTGTCACTTTCATCTTTAATTTTGTTTTTTCACTTTTGTAAAACTGATTGAAATAGTGCAATAAGAAATCAACTCAAACCTTTAATGAAGGGCACATCTGTTTCACCTTTTTGCTTTGTTTCAGCCCCGAGAGCTCGTGTTAGCTTCCTTATTGTAACAACCAGACTTTGTAGGGACCGTGTTGGGTTTTTGATTATGAAAGATTTTGTTTTTATCGTTTGAGGTTGAAAGGCTTTTTTGAAAGTTTGAAAGGAGTCTGAAAAGATGTTGAAAGATCTGAAGTCGCCCTCCCACAGTCATTAGCTTTTTCCCCTGTGAGAAGACAGTGTTCATTGAAGACAATCAGAAACACATAATTGATCAAAAACGTGGGACTCAGAGTCTGTTTTGTTGCCACTCAGAACCCCTCACTAACTCAGCTGGACTCCTCTGCTGGTTTCAGGCTTCATAAATTGTCTCCCAAATCAACACGTCCTTCTCAGCGTTGATCCTGGAGGATCTTTCTTCTCCTTGTTTTTCAGCGATGGGGGGCAGAAAATTAGGTCAAAGCTTTGTTTGATCATACTTTTACTCATACCCATTTACTTAATTTTTTTTGAATGTCTTCTTTGTTTTCCCGATTTATTTCCCTGTCTCTTTCTCTTAGCCTCCCTCACTTTATCTTCTCCACTCTCTGGCCTCCCTCTGCCAGTGAGAGTTGACTGAAAACACATGGGCATCAGCCTGCAGAGTCATGCCTCGGCACACGAGCCGCTGTCTGTCAGGCCAAACACAAACCACAACCAGCTTTCACTAAGTTGTGTTTCTTGCTCCACGTTTCCAAAATGCCAAGGCCGACAAGGATTCTATTTGTTTAGCATTTTAGCAGCTTGTACTGTGAGTGTGCGATGAATTTCTGGACGTTTCTTTGGATGTGAATAACAGGATGCATTTTAGATATACAATCTAAAGTCCTACTAACATGCGGAATGTGTTTTGACCATGTGTGGTTAGTTTGTCTGAGACAACCAAGAAAATGCTGATGAAGACCTGACTGTGAAAAAAGATCAGCACTTCTGCTTGAACGGGATTACTTCAGGTTATTTAAATGTCATAAACACAAGCATTGATTACATATGAATCATGGCTTATCGCAGGAAATCATAGGAGCTGTTGTTTTGTACCAACCCTTCAATTTCATTTATTTTGTGTCACACTGTCATTACTTTATTGAAAAATAATCTTGCATTTCACAGACAGTCCTTACGTAGCAGGTCATGGAGAGAATAGCATCGTTGTTCTTATAGAGAGAATATAATGAGAGTAGATTAACAAAGGGGGGACACAGATTTCAGATTTGGCTTAAGATGGGATAGATACTTTAAGATTTCCGTGTATTTATTTCCTTTTTCTGGAAATTTTGCTTTTGTAATGTTTAATTTTCTTGTTTCATTTTTGATTATCTGGATTCACCACTAAGTTTGGAATACATCATAATTTCCAGATTATAAACAGCTACTTTTTCACACACTTTGAACCCTGCCTGACAGAACAACTTTTGACCCATAAATGCAAAAAAATCGATGAAAAAATCTGTTTACATAGAAATACTGAAGGACTGGAAACCCTGTAGTATGCGTGCCAGGCCTGTAGTTGGTGACATAACTGTAGGAGCCTTGTACACAACAACAGTCTAGAGGCCAAAGAATAATATCCCATGTTACAACTTGGACACCTGCGGCCTATAGACAAGTACGGCCTTTATGTGTACAAAAATTGTATTTGTAATTTAAGTAGGTGCAGCCTATATTTAGGTTCACCCAATAGTCCAGAAATTACAGTAGGTCCCACTGGGACCAGATGAAGTCTGTTTTGAGGGTCTCTCAAAGTTACAAGGGACAATCTGCATTCCTAGCAGATTGCAGACTTAGCCTTTGTAGTAGGCGCGTCACTGTCTGGCAGTTCCGAATTTTGGAGGTTCATGATGCAGGATTTTCCCACTTGAAAGGCACCACGTAAAGGCGAGATTTTAATATGACGTCATTCACTGGCATGGAACCTCACGTACCTCGCAGAAGCTTCAAGCTGTTAAAAATGGCTTCTCCTGGTATGGTCAGTTTCACTTCATATCCAAGCCCGTTTTGTGCAAAGCTGCTTCTTGCATCTTGATGCCCCATCCTCTTCATTAAACACGACAAAACTATAAAACCCTTCTCTGCGTTTTATACCGGTCACACCGATTGACTTTAAAGGTGATGAAATGAGTGTTTTCTACACTGAATTTTATGGTTCACTCTAAAAGTGTCTTGATTTTCCTTTTTACGCTGATGAGACATCTGTGTACAAGTGTGTCCATCTGTGTACACAGAATTAACTTAGGGAGCGCTATTATTGGTCTACATGGACCCTAACCCCGAGGGCAACAGGAGCGGTTAAGGTGATGTTGCTGCTATGGCAGCCTGTGATGGACTGATTTAATCCTGCTGATGGTGCTCATAAGACACAGGATGCACTCACACAGACACACACACATGCACATACAGGCTTCACTCATACATGTGGACATAGCAGAGTGTGTGTGCTATTGTGTATGTGTGTGTGAAGCAGAAAGGTCAGCAGGGCTAACACAGTCCCCTGGCTGTTCTCAAGGTTAATGTGGGGCTGACAGCGGCTGCTATTAGCGGCCTTCAGATGGCTTCCACCCCCATATGCTGAGCTGATTCATCCTCAGTGGCAGCGGTGCATTAAGATGTAACAGCTTCACTCCCAGGTGTCACTCACCCCTTTAGACAGGGCCCACATCATAATTTTACATTTCCTATTAACTCCTATTGTCTACTCTCCACCACGATGGTCCATTAAAGGGATACGGGCTGCCGTTACTACCTCATTCTCACGTGTCACTCAACTCTTCCTATATGTCATTACCTCACCTCATCCCATTGTCTGTTAATTGAAATACCGCAGACATTGTGGGTATGGTCCATTAAAGGGACACGAGCCTTGTTCCTAAGTGTCAGCGCTGCTTTAGGTGCTAGCTCATTAATTTTCATCGTCTGTGTTTGACTTCTACAACGCACGGAGAGGCGGGGCACGAGCCGAGGAGAAAATACCATCAAGAAGAAATGCACACTGGCATGTTGAAGATCACCCAAACTATCCGCAGCTCATTTACATTTTAATTCAAAGACATTAAGCAGATGCTCTTATCAAGGCAGGTTCATGTTTGGAGTCTTGCTCAAGGACGCTTAGGTGGAGAGGCTGTCAGTCGTGTGCAGCCTGATACTGCCACTCTCTGTTTCCAGGGTGGATTCCTCTCTTTTTTGTTGTTCTTGTGGCAGCCTGGGTGATATGTTTTTGTTGTTCTCAATGTGTTTGATGAGAAATGTAGCAGCTAGCACAAAATGGAAATCAGCTTTAGTGGAAAAGTAGAAAAATAATGTCAGAACGTGCTGTGAAAGAGAACAGGAACGCTTTTTTAAATAATTCATCCTCTCTTTTGTTTTTCCTTGTACATCTTGTTTTATTCATAGAGGTGGATTCATCTTTGCTAAAAATGTTGACGATTACAAAATAAGCATGTGTAAGAGTAACAGTTTAGAAAAAGAGAATGACAAGAAAGACTACTGTGGTGTATGTGTGTGTGTGTGTGTGTGTGTGTGTGAGTGTGTGAGCCTGTGTCCACATGAAGAGTGATGATGTTGTTGACTCACTGTCGGCCGGATGCCAATCAATCAATTAACCAATCAATAGTCATCTGGTGAGCGCCTAAGGACACCGGGGAAAATCTCCCAGAAACACCCGAATCAATTACTTTTCGCCACAGACTCACACACACACATACACACACACCCACACACACACAGGTGTGCTGAAAACACACACATGAGCATGATACAGCTATATATGAATACATATGCAGGCTCACATGTAGAAAGCTGCCCCCCCCTCCCTCGTCCACATACCCAAACTCCAGGCATCAGATTGCAGTGCCATGGGAAAAAGAAAAATGAGTAAATTCTGTCTCTCCCCTCATTCTTCATCCCCTTTCCTCCTCCCTCTCCCTCTCCCTCCTTCTCCTCTAATGGAAAGCAGCATTCCCTGGCTGCCGTCAGCAGCTATAACCAGCTATACTGTAACACAGTTAATAGATAGGCCTGGCAGCTTATGGAGCCCATGCATTTTTAAATGTGAGTTTTATGACTCCTGGAGAGCCGGGAGAGAAGAGAGGGAGGGATGTGCTTGATATTTGTTCCCTGAGTGTAACTGAGAGAGAGAGAGAGGGGGAATGTGGAGGGAGGAAGAAGTGGAGGAGATGAGTATCACAGTCGTTTCTATCTATCTTTCTTTCTTTCTCTGGGGAGGTTGTTTATTACAGTTTTGTACTTTTCATCATTTTTTTTCCTTATACAACATTTCTTTTTCTTTAATTCTCCATAAAATTCCATTTTCCATTTTCTCTCCACTAACTCAATATTTTGAGAAAACTCATTTATTAGATATAATTTTCATTTCAGATGGAGAAACTAACTAATGTTTCTTTTTGGAAGAATATTCTTATAAGATGAAGAACATTTACTGCCTATATACTGCCTGGCCAAAAAAAGTCACCACCAAGAAAAAGGTCACAGGTTCTTAGATTTTGTTGGACAGCCTTTAGCTTAGACTACAGCACACATTCATTGTTGACTTTGGTAACATAAGCTTCGATAAGCAACCCCAGATTATAGGACTGCCCCCACAGGCTTGTACAGTAGGCAGTAGGCATGATGGGTGCATCACTTCTTACCCTGATGCACCCATCACTCTGGAACAGGGTAAATCTGGACTCATCAGACCACATGACCTTCTTCCATTCCTCCAGAGTCCAATCTTTATGTGTCCAAGCAAACTGAGGCCTTTTTTTCCAGTTAGCCTTCCTGATAAGTGGTTTTCTTAAGGCTACACAGCTGTTCAATCCCAATCCCTTGTGTTCTCATTGCATTGTGCATGTGAAAATGCTCTTACTTTAACTATTAAACATACTCTTGAGTTCTACGGTTGTTTTATTTGATATAATCTGGCCAAACATTTAGGTGATTGCTGATCGTAATGATGCAGAATTTTTTTTCAGATCATATTTCTTCCTGGAAGACAATGGTTCCTCACTATCCTTCCAGTTTTTAATAATGTGTTGGACAATTTCTAACCTAATTTTAGTAGTTTCTGCATTTTTCACCTGAGATGTTTTCTCTGCTTGATGAATACCAATGATTTGACCCTTCTTAAACAGACTATCATCTTTTCCACCACCACAGGATGTGTCTTTCTCCATTGTTATTTAAGAAATGACAAGTTACTCATTTTATCAGCTGGGGTTAAATAACTTGTTGCCAGCTGAAAGATAATCGTCCATGCAGTAATTATCCCATAGGAGGCTTGTACCTTTTTGCTTAGATAAATCCAGGTGGCGACTTTTTTAGGCCAGGCAGTGTAGCTTTCATACTCACTCATTTCCATGGAGAGATAGCTTTTTTTTTTCTTTTTTTTTTTTAATATACATTTTTAATGTAACATCTTGGCCGCAATGTGTGCTTAGCAAAGTGCACATCTGTCATCGTATGTATTTGTGTCCTAGAGTAGAGGTCACAACATGATGACCATCTCTTTGCAGTATTTATCTGTGTCTTCCTCTGACCCACAAAACCCTGCCTTCTCCACTCTGTTTCATAAACACACATGTTCATGTCCACACACACACACACACACACACACACATGCAGTGATGTCACCATGCCCCACATACTGCCCCTGTTGTCCTGCTTGTCTGCCTGATGGCACCGGTCGGGTGCTATGGAAATGTGAAGTTTGCCCTGGAGGAGGAAGAGGAGGAATGGACGTGCAGCGTGAAGCATAGTTTTGCTCACGGCATGAAGAGCAGACCGAACCACAACAGTCTACAGCGACATGTGTCCACGCCAACGATCACACACTGCGACTGTCAGCTCCCATGGAAATTTCATCCCGTATTGATTTGTGGAGAGAAACATGAGCGAGTCCTGAATAACTGCAGTGTGTGTTGATAGTGGACTGTTTCACAGCTGACATGTTGTCACTCACTTGACCACACAGCCGCAGATAACACTGAGCTGAAGTCAATTCAGCTTTGAGTCTGAAAGCTTTTAATGTTAGTGACGCTGCTTCCTCGACTGCATGTGGTTGAGTTTGCACAATTATTTTTAGGCCGATAGCAACTCGTCAATCAAATCATAATTCCTTCAACCTAAAAGCTACACATCACACCAGATAGGTCTTAATTCAAGTCAAAATGTCACTTCTGGGTTGCAGCCCTCTGGAACAGGGATGGAGCCAGGAATTGAGTTTTGGGGGGGCCAAACCCATGTTGAGTGGGCCTAAAATTAGAAATGTCAATAGATTGCTTATCAGATTAATGCAAACGCACTGTCTAATCTAGGACTGTCACTTTATGTGGCTTAAAGCAGATTTGGTTGCTTTTTGCTTTTTATGAAAAAATTTCATCAATCAATCAGACTTTATTTATAGATCACTTTATATACACAAGGTGATAAAACTCTGTGCTTAACAACAGAAAATTAATGATGGTACTAAAATCAAACAGAGTGACCAGAGCCCACTACCCAAAACACACACAAAACCCAACACAGGGTCCCATACACCCTCCAGTGCATAAAAAGAATACAACATACGCAAACTCCGTGCTTGCAAAGTGAGGAAATGCTATCAGGAAATCTCAATGAGGAAACAAGGTAGAATAAGATATCAAAACTCACACACTTGGTTGTTTTTTTTCCCCAACAAGCTACAAAGATTTAGTTGACTCGGTTTGTTGTACAAAGAAAGGGATCTAACAATAAAAGATGGGCGTAAGATTACAAAATTTCACAATGTTCATCCTAATCTGAATTAAAATAAATAAATCAATAATTAAAAAAAAAATTCTAATAAAAGTACAGGGTGGGCCTGGGACTCAATGGCCCACCCTAAATACCACCCCTGCTCTGGATCAGATACAGAAGACTTCTATTTTTGTGACAGATGCTTGAGCAATGACGCCACACCTGGTCAAACACCAACTTTACGCCAACAACAAAATTTTTTGAACTAGGCCAGGACATGAACAGTTTTTGAGGTTTTGCAGCCCAACAGGTACAGGAGAGACTCATCATTGGGAGGGAAGAGCGGTTAATTTAGCTGCAATATAGGCATCCAAAATGTAAGACACCTAACCTGAAAAACATCCTGCATTAATCAGTTTCTCATTTTCCATTATTAATGGTACATCTCTTTAAAGCAGCCTGTCACGACTATGCAGAAAACCAACCGTTGTGCATGCAGTCTGCATTTGTGTCACATGACTGAAAAATGTATGCACCCATGCGGCTGTCGTCAGAAACGCTCACAAAAGCATGACAGGGGAACTGACTGAAACAGAAAACAGACTCAAAGACCTAAATGATAAAAAGGTTACTTGTAATATTGAAATGTACAGTATTCACAGATTGGATATCAATACTCAGTGTCTGCAGTCCTAGGGTTCATTACTCTGAATGTAAGACAGCAAGGTCAACTCATCCTTTTCTAAACATTCACTGAAGCTTGTAATTCAGCATAATTTGACCTGAAGCAGCTCAAAGCTCATATTGGCTGTAGAGTGAAGCCGCATCACGTAGGTAACTGTCCTTGACCTGCTTAGAGCCCCTGCTTCTGTAACATGTTGTGATGAAGTCTACCTTCATGCTCTGCTCTGTTTACTGACTGTGTCATCATCACAGCGTAAGAAACACAAAGAGTCCAATGAATATTCAGATACGTACACAGGGGTGATGTTTCAGGTAATTGAATGTAGATTTCTGTAAATATGACGCTCATAAGCTCTGTGGAAATACACTGACAGTGTCTATACCATCATGTAATATCAGAGGCAGACTCAAAGGGTGCATAAAGAGTCACGCACCTCTATGAAACCTTCTCTTAATGACTCATACACGCCCTAATGAACCTTTGCCACTTGCTTTTGAACTGTAATTTCCTGCCACCTTGCTAAAGGCTTTCTGAAACGGTATCTAGCTGGGTGCAGAAACCGCAGACTGTCGGTTTTTAAGAGGGCACACCCGCTCTGAGGCGCAGATAGTGTTTGATCCTGAAGCGGGCGAGCGATGGTATAAACAGGAAGGGGCCCTGTGCTTTAGTGCGTCATTAGCTCTCATGTCATCGGATCTTCTGTGTTGAAACGTGCAGAAGTGTTTTGCATAACATTGTTCGCCTGATATCCTGGATAGGTGCACCAAGGTGACATAAACTCACAGGCAGGCAGACTTTAAGATAACGGCTGGAGAGGTGATTATATACACTCACACATGCGTAAACACACACGCAGAGTTTGGTCATTGTGCAGAAAAATGAAGCTTCCTCCTGAGCCAGCTGCGCTCTCTTCCCTTAAGAGAACAGAGAGTGATGTAGTTGTCTGGGTAAAGGTGCATGCACCCATCTATGTTTATGCATATGGAATATGACAGCTTAAGTGTTGTGACTGTAGGTATTCTGCTCGTGTGTGCATGTGTGTGTCAGCAGGAGGGGTGTGTTGAGTCTGTTGGACGTCTGTTTAGAAATATGGACTTCATTTCTGCCGGGCCTCTCCCGCTAACTGGAACAGGGTTGGAGGTGGACTTGAGCAGCCCCTCTACACACACGCACACACAAACACACACACACGCACACACAAAGCTCATACTTGCGCCTGTGCCTGGGTACAGACAGTGTATTGTATTGTAACTAGTCAGGAGTGGACTCTCCACCTTCACCATGATTACTAACCCAATCATCTGTTCACCACTGGCCTCCACTGTCTTCTGTTCTGAAAAGAATAAAGCTAGTCCCATTCCAACTCAAGAAAACATTATCCACAGTGGAGTTTGTCCCTCACCCTGTGCAGTACTCATGTACCCATGTATTATTGAAAAATTAATTTAGTCTTTGATAAAAGTACTTTTCTCTTCCAACATTTTGTTCTTTTCATTGCTTTCATTATGTGAAAAAACAATCTGAGGATGTCATGGAGGTTCATGGACTAAACCAAACAAGCGATTAAATTGTTGTTTCTACTTTTCTGCTGTTGAATGGGCATCTATGCAGAATTTATTGTTTTCTGTCTCTTCCTCGTGGATCTGTTGCCATCTATCTTGAAGCACACATTTTGGTACCATACTGTTGACTCAGAGACCCTATAGAACAAATAAGATCAGGGAAATTAGTTGCAAGTTAGATTAAATGGCATCATTATCACCTGATGCATCTAATCACAGACAGTGCAATATTTCTTTAACCTGAAATGAGTCAGAATACCAGGTACAATTTCTGCAGCAGATATTCTGTGCTCTAAACCAGTGTTTTTTTACCTTGCTCAATCAGAGTCAATTTTTTTAAAACCACCTTTGTAAGAGAAACCATTCAAGAGCCAAAAACTGACAAAAAAGGCAAGACGTAGCAATAAAAGACAGTTCAAGGTGGTAAAAAATGGGTCAAAAAGCAGCAAAAATAGATGAGAATGAGTAAAAATTTGGAGAACACTTGAGAAATAGTAGGATTGTAGAAAAAAATGGTCCCAAAGCAGCAAAATAATATGAGTGAAAAGTGACTAAAATGGGGAAAAGCAGTCATGAGAATTAAAAATGGTTTTGAGGAGGCGCAGATGGCCTAGTGGATATGGCCGCGCACCATGAGATTTGGCCTCGACCTGGTGGCCTGTTTCCTGCATGTCATTCCCCACTCTCTCCCCCTTTCCTACTCTACCCACTGTCCCCCTCTTTCCAATTAAAGGCAGAAAAGCCCAAAAAATATCTTTAAAAAAAATAGTAATGAGTTCACTGAAATAAACATACTTTGCCAAAGCCTGACATTTCTGTTAAAAACATACCTTTTCATCGATCCTATTTTATTTTCTTAATTTCTGTGACACTGAGTTTGGGGTTTTCATTATCTCTAAGTCATATTCACCAACATTTCAAGAAACAAAGAGTTGAAATAATTCACTTTGTGTGTAATGAGTCTTTATAAAATCTGGGTTTCACTTTCTGAAATAATTGCCAAAAAATGAACTTTTTCATGGTATATTATTCAAAAAGAGAATTAAAAAAATTCATCCATTTCAATAAACCAAGAGGAATCAAATCAAATTTTTTTTGCAAATCAATCAGCCAGAGAACAAATCCCAGTAAAAATCTCACAGAAACTTTACTTTTGAAAGTCCCTTCAGACAAAGTGCTGAAGGAGCTGGCTGAGAGACTCCAGGAAAGAAGGGATCACCGGTAGAGTAGTGGAGGGCTGGTGCGGCCTGCCTGAAAGACTGGAGTCAGTGTGTAAGTGTTGGGAAAGAACAACATGCACTACAGACCCCAGACCGCAGGAGGCATGACTCCCTCACCGCCAGGAAACCTCAGAGCTTTCTGCTCCACGTTCTGTTTGCTCTCACTTTGCAGGAACTTCTTCTTCTTCTTCTTCTTCTGCCCCCAGATTAATTGTCGCTGTGCTCCTCACTGTGCTGTGTCCTCTGGAGTTTTTGTCACCTCCTCTGCAGCCTGATCCAGAGCACATTCTCTTTAGCTCCCTCCCTGTGTTGGGCCTGTTACCCCCCTCACCCCCACTCCCTTCCACCCTCCACCCCACTTGGCTCCTTTCCCTCTTTTCTCCCCCGCTCTCTCCCTCTAACCTCTCCACTCTCTTCATATTTCATATTAAGCAATCCTTTCCATGAAGCCAGCTGTGTAAACAATAGGGACCGGCCCTCCGTGTTTTCTCAGAGCGAGAGAGAGAGAGAAAAATGCCGGAAAAACCTGGACACAAGGAGCTCGCCGCACGCCGTCCCCACACCGATGATCTATGGCCCTTTGTCTCTCTCTGTCTCCCTCCGACCTCCTTTGAGCCTGAGTGGGACTTTCTGGGCAGAGTGTATGTGTGAGTGTGTGAGTGTTAAGTGCACAGGGCAGTGTGTTTATGCGGGTGTGGGAGCGTTCTGTTACCATAGCCCCCTGCAAATATTGACCAAGCCGAATAGCTACAGTGAGTAGCTGGTAAGCAAACACGGCGTGTCCAGCTCTGCCTGATACCACCACAGTTTGTCACCTTCTCTGCATTCACGTAATCTGACTTGCTTTACTCCTAACCCGGACCAGAATGTTCTCGATACTTCCCATGATTTGAAGTTTAATTTCATTAAGAACAAACTCAAATGTGCGTCACAAAGTTGACCTACATTTCCCAGAAGCCCTGACCCATGCTCCTTTTCTATCTATAGATCTTTAATCTGTCTACATGTTCTGTCTGCTGCCTATTTTTACACTCATTCCCAGGAGCTGTTTGTTCCCAGGACTAAACTCTCTGCATGTGATACTCTTTATTTAATGGGCGGGTTGGCGGGTGATGTTAGTTGTAGGTTCTATTGACTTTGGATGACACAGTTAGTACATGCATGTGTGTGTATCTGTCAGGGTTTGGCTGTGAATGTGTGTTTATGGGTTTATACGCATGCAGGCAGGCAGATGGTCCAGTTCTGCACGGACAGCCACAGCGGCGCTCATTATGTGTGAAGAAAGCAGGCGACCATCTTACCCTGACACACACACACACACGCCTGCGCGCACACAGAGAGCTCATCCTTGGGTTTATTTTTTGCAGGTGCAGTGCTTGCTGGCATTTGAGATAATTAAAGGCTGACCTTTCTGAGGTGAGGCAGAAATGTCACCCAGGCTGCTGCACTGACAAGTGGATTCACCCCACAGGGGGCTGCGGCGAAACAGCTGAGGGTTCTCACCATCTCCCTGGAAGTGCACTTAGCACCCTTTAGCCCTTCTTGCTCCGCACTTTTCTGCCTGTCATAGAGAAGTCGCTCCCACTTCCTGCTCTCTCACCCACAATGCCTCGGCTCGGACCTGAACCATCTCGGAGCTGAGCAGGTGGAAAAAGCTGAGAGATAGAAGTGATGCTGGGTCAGTTATTTTTGATTTATACATCAGGAAAGGATTAGGATTAATCCAACGTACAGTTTAATCTCGTTTGCCTGGTAACACATTGGAAAGAAAGTGTATTGCTGCAGATTTTTTTTTTTTTTTTTTCAGATTCCATTTTTTTATTGGACGGAGGCTCTGAAATAGAACGCTGCAGTGCTTTATTTTTGTAGGCCACCTTTGAAGTAAGCGTAGCTCTGATTCCTGTTACGTAAATCCAATGGGGGATTTTTTTTTGTATCAGAAAAGTAATTCAGAAAGTAAACTTTGCTGCAAAGAAAAGTTTGTGGTACTTGAAAACTTCTGTCAGGATAGACTTTAAGACGAACACCACAGAGTGAGAAGGGCTGGAAAATATTCGACGAGTAACGAAACGATACAATTTGTTCTTTTGCCACAGTCTGACATTATCATACTGCCATCTTTATCGTCTTCTTCTATTATCTCTTCTCTTTACCGGTGAAGAGTGTGGGGATCTTCTCCTTACTCTTTACACTGTGATGGTTAAACTTTTTATATTTTCCATTTCTTACATGATTTCTCTGAAAACTTCCAGGAGCTTTTCTGCTCTGTTCTGAGTCTCTCTGTCTTGTTTTCAGCAAAAAGATCTCAAAGGTAGAGCCCTGAAAACTCTCACTGACCCTGTTTGACTCCTAAACTTCTCACAAGCCTTGCGTGACACTTTCTGGCAGCTATCCATCAGCTGTGTTCGCGACTTGTCAGTGTCCCCCCTCCTGCCTCCTGTCTCCATCCTCCTCCTCCACCCCTGCAGATGTGCTCCTCTCTTCATGAAAAAGCTCTTTTTTCTTGAGCGGGTAATACACAGTAAATGCAGTGTGATGCAAGTTCCCCCGTAGGGCAAAGAGATGGCATGTAAATATGATTCAGAACATGACATGAGCACATTAAAAATCACATGTATACTGTTGACTGCATGCATGACTGCACAACAACACACAATCCACTCTGACACTTGTTGATATATAAACCTGCCTTTATCTCACACACTGTTCACATACACACACGCGCGCATGCACGCAACTAAACGTTCATCATGCACACATCCGTGAGTGCACAATAAGCACATTCGCTCTCGCAATGTCACATCACGCTGCTGACGTATACATCCACCCACGCTGCTGTCCTCATAAAAATTTCAGTACATCGTGCTTCAGCGGCTTCCATTATGTGTAACACTGCAGAGCCGTACAGCTGGAGTCCGTGCGCCGTTAAAGACCGACATCTCGTTGGAGCGAGCAGCCTGTTGGGAGACTTTTCTACAAATCCATGTGGGTTTTATGTTCAGGCCAATTAAAGAGAGACTCCAACTCCACTGTCTTTCAACCTTAAACTGTGAAATACTGTCATCATGGGGTAATTCCAAGGATAATTACATGTGTAAGTATATAAAGCAGCTTTTCTGTCGTTTAAAGGAGCAGGTGTAACACGCTGACGTTACTTAAATGACATGCCTTTAGAATAAGAGAAGCTTTTGCACAGTAGTCGTTTTCATGTGAGCAATTATAGCAATAAACCTGACACTGTTCATTCTTGCAGTTTTTTACCTCAGGTTGAGCTCCATACCCAGGTATCACTAAATGATACACACAAGTTCACACTACATATTTTCTACTTAGTTACAAAGAAGTATAAGCAGGAGAAAAACGGCTTGTTATATGTTTTTTTTTTCTCTGTTAACATTTTCTCCTTTCATCATGGAGGATAAAACGCAAACATAACCACATATTTTATTGCACTTTGACTGTTTTATTGCCCGACTGAGCTAACCACAGAGTCTACAGCTGACTACTAATTAGCACAGATGTTCTAAGCTGCGTGAAAGGAAGTAATCCTCCGAACCAGCAGGTGGCAGTAGTTTGAAGTGATTTTTCATCTTCAAATGGATTGTGACTGCAAGGAGTGTGTTAACTTTGAAAACAAACTTAGCTTCAGCATCAAGGTGACTTCTTGCAAGCAACAACAAACTCACTTGAGAAAGATGAAAACGCTGGATGCTGGCGTCGTTGCATCAATGACAGTCGCCCAGTAGATGTTCAAGCTCGCGCAACAGCGTAGCAACCTTTCTTCCAATTTGAAAACTCTCTTTTCTTCATCATCTCTTTACTCTGCAAACCATATTCCCTGTGTTATCGCTCAGTGGGTTTCAAAGAAATGCTGATTTCAACTGACTTTTGACTGCTCTCAAAGGGTTAAAGAGTTGAAGTTCAAGCTGATCATAAAACTGTTCAAACAGATAAGACACACCAAGCTGTCAATCAAATCAGCCACAGAGCTTTTAATTTTCATTTGCACAAGACTGTAGGTGAGAATAATTGGACTGTGAAACTGACCTTTTAACTTTGTGTTCTCGTTTTACTTTTCCTTTGGAGCAAACCTCTTCTATGGACTTGAAAAAACTGCATTTTTCTGCTTTACAGTATAAGATGATGCTTTAAATTTCCACTTGGGATTCAAGCCTTGCACAATAAAATTGTCAAAACAGATCTACAAGCAAAGATAGTACACATCATGTAGCCACATTCTAAAAATGTTTCGTGCAGGATTTTGCATTTGAATGCATCCGAATTTACAATCTACCGCTAACAGCTAACACACACGAATGTTCCGTGCTTGTGTGAAGGAAGTAATACTCTATTCAAGCTCATGCATAAAGCATTTATTCATCTCTCTTCTGCAAATCAAATGAAGAAATTTGAATACCAGAGCCTTACACAAGCTCTGTTTCACAAGTATTTAAAGTAAAAAAAAAAAAAAAAAAAAAAAAAAAGACAAAGTGATCTTTGTGTCGCTAAAAGTCTATGCACACTGAGTCCGTTATTTTCAGATGCGAATTTTGAATTCATAACCCGAAAAAAAAAGTCATGTGAAGATGCCTAGAACATTGAATCAGATGTGTTTATTTTTCTATCAATTGCAAAACAAACTCAGCATGAGAGAAATAGAATCATCAAGTAGTGACAGTGATCTTGTTGTTTTTCACTAATTAAGAAAAGAAAGAGATCACGGAGCAGTGAAATTATCCCCAACGCTAATTTTAGGATGTCAGTAGTCGAGTTTGAGGCACTTCTTGCTCTTAGTACTACACACTTAGAAAGAGAAAAACACCAATTTTCATAAAAGCAATTGATCGAAGGACTGAGGAAAGCACACACACACACACACACACACACACACACACACACACACATTCACAAGTCTTCCTTCATTATCTAAACATGGCCTGAAATTACAGAAAAAAATGCTGGTTGTCCTCTTGAAACAAGCTGGAGAGATGTGAAAAAACAGAAAATCAAATCTGTCCTGAAAAAAATAAGAAAAGACAAAAGTTCTGGTGCTAGTGCACAAACATGATTGACATATCATAGGATTGAATTTGTTTTCCAATGGGCAACAAGTTCAGATGCAAAAAAATTAACTTAGTGTGCAAAGCCATGAACTGAGCCAGTCTTTCTAAGGATATATGACATCATATTTAAAAATCCACAAACCAGGTCCAACAGGAGTAAGTACTCCATGAAACACAGCAAAGACCTGATCTCAGATGCTGAATACAGGCCTGATGTAGCTATTAGACATGTTTCTAATTCCACCGACCTGAAAAGCATCCACAGCACATTGCCGTGTGCCGTGTGATGCTGCCACTGACCACCAGCTGCTCCTGACACACAGACACGAAGCACAGGCAGCAGCCATCAGAGATAATTGGTCATCATGAGAGATGCAGATGACACATGTTGGTGTGTGTTTGTGCACATGTGTTGTCTGGTCTGTGTATTTTTCACTGACCTATTTGAACTAGAAAGCACTCATGCCTGTGTACGTATTGAACCGTTCCTCCAAACATGCATCTCTTTCTATTTATGTACACACCGCTCTGTGTGTGCGTACATGTGTGTGTGTACTGTATGTCATGCGTTGCATTCGCCGTCTCCCCCTGTGGCTCTGTTTGCCGCCATGTCCACTCTGACCTCACTGTGCCATTTGCTTTTGCGATTATTAATTCAGCGTTTGCTGTCACATCAAATTACAGTCTCTCTTGCTGGTGACCTCTGATCTCTCCCTCCTTCAGCCTGTTACATGACAAACACAGAGTTAAGACCAAGTGACCCAGATAGTTTGTTTATCTTTTCTGCTACTGTAAGTGATCACATATATTCCCCCTGGAGCTGTGAGCGCTCTTGAGTATGTTGAGATGAATTTGGCGGATAAAGGCTAGCTATAGATTGCTTCGGAGACGAATGAGGCTTACTAATGGAGAGATTGTTGGAAACTCTTTGAAGATGCACATATATGTCTGCGCTCCAGGCCCTAGAGTACCTCACTCCTGCCATACACAGCCCTGTTGCATCACTACTTAACTTTGGAGTACGCCATCCCTATTTTTAACCTCTTACTTCCTACCTAATTCTTCCCTGTATACCATACAATGTTTCAGAGCTTATAATTGAGGAACCACAAGGTCAAATTTCATCAGTGACACCTCCTTTGAAGGATTCAAATCTCTAATTTTGAAAAATTCTGTTTTAATATGTGGCTAAAGTCCACATCAGTATAAATACAGCTGAAACACTTTTTCCTCTTCATTTTTTATAACCAGTTTTGAAAATCAAAAACTTCATGATGCTCATGCCAGACATAAGACATCCACCACATCACTTCTACACCTTGTCATCTACATCTGGGTGAAATTTGAGCTTTCTAGGTAAAACCTTGTGGGAGTTAAAGAGCTATCAGTCTCAGGTGACTAAACACCAGGCAAAGTTGTAGTTGCAATCCACGCAGACTCTGTGCAAGCAAAACAAGCTTTGTCAGTGCTCAGTGTCCCTTTTTTAGTCAACATTGCTCTCTTCATGAAAACGATACGATTTTAGTTCCCAGTAAAGGATTGTAACTCTCCTGTTGTGCACATGAATGTGAATGAGGACACACTGCAATAAATGTGTCTCACCAATGATCTGAATGGCTACAGCTGACTTCATGTGAATGATAAGGTGATTGGCTCCCGTATGGATGAGTGATAGGCCGCTTATCCAACAAATGACCCTCTAATAGGGCTAGGAGTGCTTGTTGGCTATCACAAGCTTTCCTGGGATGAAAACTCAACAGAAAACAATGTGGTCACTTTAGTTTTGTAGCTGCAACCCTAAGGCAAACAAACGCACCCAGCTTTGATTCACATTGAGTAGGAAATGCTATAAGACTGTGAAGCTGATGTTATTAATGAACAGACACGACAGACAAACAACGGACTTTAACAGAGAAATTTCACCACTTGGAATCATTTGATGAAACAACACTTTTGATATGTTTGAACTCTGGATTCCTCTGGTGGAAAGGAGAGTGAATAATCAGGGTACGGGCGTCAGGATGTGACGTAATGACCCCAAACAGATAGAACGTCCCAGTTGTTGTGATCCCGATTTGAGCAATTCTTTCACCAATTGCATTTTTTTGGTCAAGAAAACTGTAAAAGAAACTTAGTGGCTGAGATGTGAAGAAGGTAAACTTTCTATACAGGTATAAAGCATTCTGATGTTTGACAAAGGTGTGACTCTTTGACTTAGTTATACAAATGGTAAATTGATCGCCAACGACCTCTGGGAGAAAGAGGTTTAACTACTCTTGATCCTCTTGTGTAGGTATAACTGCAGGAAACAAGTGCATCTTTTATGACAATATGTAATATACATAAAGCTAACATTTCTTTTCTTCACGCCTATTTTCCTTCATGTGAAGCGTTTCCTCTGAATGTTCATGTTGGGTGTCTCTTGTCTGCCTTGAGCGTCTCTTCACACAATGAAGAGCCTGTGCTGTGGAGTGTTTTGCACACAACTGCTCCTCTTATTCTCCTTCATATCAACGACCTTATGTGTCAGCCCTTTCATATAGAACACATACATCATACATACAATGGGAAGCACACGCCGCTGGAATCCAGAACGCCCTGACGGAGGAATGGAGGGGAGATTAGAGCGTGTGCATGCATGAGGGGAGGTAGAGAGAGATGTGTGCAGGACATGACAAGGAGAAGTAGACAGTAATGGATATATTCACTCCTCTTTATATGTATATATAGTCTGTATTTCATGTTGTTATTTAGATTTGACATGTTGCATGTTTGCAGAGATTCCTTATCAGGATCAGAGTAAAGCTCTTTGTGAGGACTGTGATTGCTTTGTGAGCGCTGACAGGGAGAAGGATGTGCAGTGCATGTCAGCAGCTTTTACCCGCTTTGCTGTAGCGTGTGCAGTTTTCACAGCAGATTATATGGACCTCAGTTGTGCCTTGATTCCCCATTGAGGAGTGTGTGTGTCTCATGTTTGTGCCCCTCTTATTCTGTGTGTGTGTGTGTGTGTGTGTTTTCTCCTGACCGCGGGCGGAAAGATTACAGGTGCTCAATTACATCTCAGCGCACTCAGTGGTGGATTTGGAGTTTGTGTGAGTGTGTGTGCACGGACCAGCGAAAAAAACAGACCACTGATTATTTAATGTGTTTGAAATGCTTCAGCTGCACCAGTCAGACATTGTTTACAATCACTGAGTGTTTGTCTGCACTGGGCTCCTCGCACAGGGCCCCATTCTTTAAACACTCTCATGCCAAGATATTATTGTACTGTAATCAGAGTTTTTCCTCAATCTTTTACTATTTAAACCCTTGAAATATTCTTAGAAAAAATGAACAAAAAACTATACACACAGCTGTCTCTAAAGAGGTCAAATTGTTTCAGTTATTAGGTTAGATGGCTCATGAAATCAGTCTTGTTAGACTCAAAGGGAATATTTCAAGTGATTACCAGAGCAGTGCCAGATGTTCAAGTAATGTCTGTTCTTAATGATGAAACATCCTCCCTGTCTTTTGATGGTTATTCAAAGCTATGTGTTTTTAAATGGTCTTAAAATTCTTCCTCATAGTCAGAAAATATTTCTCTGTTTCTTGATCTCATCTTTAAAGGCCCTGTAAGGACTTTCCAGAATCTGTAGTGTTTTTTCTAGGATAAAAAACTCAGTTTCCCATGAGTACTATCGTCCAGTGTTGTAAGGACATGACTCTTGCCATCATCAATGTTGCCATAAACCTCATTTTGAGCAACTTTTGGCTTGTTTTCAAATCTCATCAGTCAAGTTTTTTTGAATATCTTTTTTTATTGGGTTTCTCTGTTGTATACATCAATCATGAAGTGCATTGAACCAGTTTAATATTTTAGAGGCAAACAAGAACACACCTTTAACCCTTATTTTTTTTGCACCTAGTTTTTATTGCAACAGGTGAGTAATAATCACTATCTTTCTTTGTTTTTTTCACTAAAGCTTTTAGTTTTTAAAATATCGGCCTCTTCTCAATGGCTTGAAATTTCATACAAATACCACAAATAGTAGGAAAAAAATCACATAAAATGCTGATTTAAATTCCTCTATTGCTGCAATAATACATACAGTAATGATACATGCAATAATTTCCCTGCTGTATATGCAAAATGTCATCCTGGTTCTGATAATGATATGGGCTTGTGATGTAATTTTGAATGGACATTATCTTTCTTTTTATGTGACCGTTATTATTTTTTGTTTATTTGTTTTACCGTCATATTGTGCATATGGAGATATGTAACACATGCAAATACAGCTAGAAAATGGACAAGAAACTCATTGAATTGTATTGGAAAAAAATGTAATAAAAACTAAGTTCAAAAAATAACAAATGCTGATTTAAAAAGAAATACATTTCTCATAAATATTCAGGGCATTGAACAGTTTTGATTCTTAGAGTATGCCACACAATATTGAGCAATGTTATTTCAGCCAAGGGAAATATTGCATGAAATATAGTCACTCAAAATGGGCTAAACCATTTGGCTGAGGAGGTAGTTAAAGAGTATATCAACCACTAGAGTCTGATCCAATGCTTTTTGAAACAAGTTTCATCCAAATTAAGAAAACAGAATGGGCACATAAATCAAAGAAAAGGATGTGACATAATAAAACAGATAATTAAAATAATAAAATAAAATAAAAATAAATAAATAAAGATTTTCAGTCACAAGTTATGGGTCTTATGGCTTGTTTTCTTGAGTCTAGGAACTTATTTGGGCTCGTTTTGCTGCCTGTATGAACCCCCAACTGATGAGAAACATGAACAGGACAACGCATTCAACAATTGGTCCTTTTCTCTGACCCATCTTCACCAAGTTCCTGGTTACAACCCACACCCACAAGCACATCACTGACTGAGAACATACCTGCTGCATTTAACTTTGACCAAGCAGGAGAGAGGACCCTTCTTACTTCATCATTTTGTCTGCTAACTGCTGAGATCTGACCTACAAACCTTACAAACCTGTGTTTAATGTCTACATGGCTCATAGCAAAAAGAAGGAAATGACTCACACAACTTGAATTGAGTTTGAAAGCATATCCCTTCTCCTCTGCTCCTGATTCAGACATCTTTGACAGTTATCTTGATAGAGTGATGCTGAGAAGAGCCACCTCAGCAAGGACACGTTCACTTGCACTAAGGGATTTGCACGTGCTTGTTGCTATCCGGTTGCATTGCCAAGTGTGGCAACACATCATTTTCACAGTACATATGATCAAGCCATTAATTGGTATCATTGTGATAAATTGGGAGATAATCGGGGAGCACAGCGGGAGAACAGGTTGGAAAGAAGATGACTCCTGCAGAAATTGTCAGAGTCAGTGACAGAAACTATGGATAAAATGGGGAAGATATGGGAAGAAATATAAAAAATGGTAGGAGAAAGAAAGTGCACTGGAAGACTAGATATGATCTCAGATGGAAGATGACACAAAGGTGTTCTACAAATTTAATACAGCATCTTGCTTCCATGTCAATTTACTGAAAACAAAACTTTATATTTATGCTGTTATAAAGAGGCCCCTAGTTTACACAATGTGGGATGTCAACCGTTGAGCATTTTTGTCTCCTTATAGCTGGTTGCTTTTTACTATCACAAGATCTTGCAACACTGGCCAAGACTTGCATACGGAAGCAAATTAAGAAAGAGTTGATCTTTTGACTTCCATTTTACAGGATGGAAAATGAAGATGTATTTATTTATATATTGTTGCAAAAAGCTATACGTCACAACAAGCAAACAAACAGAATCCTCCATCACTCTCCTCTTTAGCTTTCTTCTGCTCTCAGGTCCTTTTTCTCAATTTTAAATCAAGGATTATGAACAGTCACATATATAGAAGTGACACTATTTTAAGTTTGCTATAAAGGCATTGTCTGTCTTTAATACCAGCTGTTCATTTTTTTCTGTATCCACTTCAAAAAAACCTACTTAAACAACATTATCCTTGTTTGTTTGCTTCAAAATCAGAGAAAAGTTCCTGTTGTAGTTAAGTGCTCTCTTAGATGTCGTTTATAAAAGCCTCTTCTGCTGCTTACATGTTTGTGGTTGTGATAATAGTGAAGGAAGTGGCCCATTTCCACTCTGTGGGTTCTCTCTGTGTCCCTTTGAGTTGTAGTCCTTCACTGAAAAAGCCGGTTCAGCGTCCGTGGCCTCTGGCTGTTGCATTAAAATATATATGGCTCTACATCACTATAGTGTATGTTTTTGACAATGCTGATGCATTTTACATGAGAGCACTGCGGAGTATATCAAGGCTGAGTTTCATAATGGTAATAGTGGTGTAGTACTCTGTAATACGGGAGCAGGAGTACTATCTTGGAGGCTATTGTGTGTGTATGTTTTTTTAAACCTTAACCCTCTTTTGTGTTATATGTGGCCTCCCGGGTTGGGCTATAGAGGGGCTTGAAAAGCAAACCAAACTACATCCTGCTCCCCTGGGCTTTAAAAAATGCTGTTAAAGCAAAGAAGTGTACCCACCAGCCTGTGCGCTCTAACCACTGTTCATACCAGCTCGCCACAGCAGGAGGACGACACAGAGCACTTTGGTTACAATCAATAAAAGGAAGGCGACTACTCGTGGGCCCTGCTCATAAAATCAGCTCTCCATATGATTAAGAAGCATTTCAGGGCTTTGGTACACTACCTGCACTTAGAAGTAATTACTCATCTTTTCTATAGGTAGATGTATGGTCACACACTTCTATGCAAACACACTGAGCCCTTATGGACTCTCTGAGAGCTGCTTTCTGCTCTACTCAAAGCTGCTTATGGGAAAGTAGTGCTCCTCCAGAGACTAACAAAGATTAAGACGACCATATGTCAAGAAACAGACATTTTTAGAAAATGTTCTCTTCTATGACAGAGTGACAGAGAAGAGCGGCGAAAGAATGATGCAAGAAGATGAAAGGAGATGCATGTCATGTTCACCGAGCCACTGAGACAGCCTGTGTTGTTTTTAAATATACTTTGTTGTCCTTTTCATGTGGGGATGTGAGCAGGGACTTAACAAAAGCAAAATTACCCAGATGAGCATAATCAATTTGCAAATGGATGACACATCGAAGAGTGGGAATAGAATAAACAACAAGAAGCTACAGATTCAGGGATTGCAGTGAAGAAATAGACGCAAAGTATGTCATTAAGATTTGCTGGCTGCAGCAAACGAGCCTCGCAGAAGAGAAAATTATTCAAAGAGCATCAGTCAAATCAGGCTGACGCTCGGCGCTCTGAAAATTACAAGTAAATGTCAAATTCCTTGTCTATACAGTCACAAGATCACAATCCAATTGACCTCCTATGGGAGATTTTGCACCGGCGTGCGAGACAGCACTCTGCAGCACATCATCAAAACACCAAACAGGGAGGATGTCTTTTTCAGAAAATCCCTGCAGTTGAGTTCACAGACCTGAGAATCTATAGAGGAGCTTTAAACTTTTCTGCCTGCATGAAGTGAAAAGCCTGATGTCAGTTTTTCCTTTCATTTGTCACCCGTCTGTTGGAGTTTGCCTCTCCGGCCTGTCATAACCCGATGCTTTATGCACATCATTCGAGTGGGAACAGGCACACAAACACGCTGCCTTGACCCCTCTCTCTTTACAGGAGTTCATCCATGATGTCCTGGTGTGATTCATGCTTAAGTGTCACATTCCTGTTCATGCAAAGACTCATTCCTCCATCTTTCTCCACGCCGTTTGTGTGTACTTATACTTTTACTGCAGTGCATTACATCTTCTGGCTTTTAAAGGGGTCATTAGCGGTAAAAAATAAGTTATGCTCATGTTATGACAAGTTGTTTTGAAGAAAGAGCCCCCTCTTACTTTGTGTAAATTGTGGTGTGAGTGTACTTTTTTCTGAAAATAATGTTGAGTGTGTGTTTAGCTGTCAGTGCCCTTGTGTGTGCTCATGCTTTTTGCTGCAGTAACAGGTCCGTTTGCTCATGTCTTGCTCTTAATTTGGAAGTAAAAGCTCCTCAGCAGAAATCTCAAGTGGTCCCAGATCTGCGCCTTGGGTCTCACCTCTAGCTCCCGCAATGGGTGTAATTAGCCAAGTTTTCTTTTGTGTTGCTCTCTTCATTTATGTTTTGGCTCGTCTCCCACAGTATTTGTAGTCTGTCACTGTTAATGAGTGTGTGTATGGGCGCACAAAGCTGCGAGGAGACATCACACACCCACTGCTCTTTTTCACAGTTTTAACACTCCATTAGATAATTAAGGCAGATGGGGTGTTTTTGTAACATTTCAGATGAGACATTACCATTAATTAGTGTCAAAAGAAAGGAAATGTTTTGCTCAAGCACTTAAGCACAAAGGGAAACAGTGTCTTTATCTTTTCACTGAAGCACTGAATAATCTCTCTTCCTCTTTTTCCTCTCCAGGCTGTTTGAGAGCAAAGACAAGGAGAAGAGCTTCGCCTTGGGCATCATGTGATCTGCGTATTCCCCTCTGAGCGCTCCCCAGAGTGAATCTACACTCCCTTGGAAGTGTTGCAACCACCAGCACCCCCATCACCACTATAAGTCACCTGTTCCTGACTGGACTTGCCTTCTGTCTGCTCTTGGCCCCTCTTCATCTTGGAGATAAGGAATGGCCTTGCGAGTTTCCAGACTTCTAAACGCCTTGTGTAAATAAGGCCTTTCAGCTTGTTTTACAACACCAGATAAAGAAAGGATCTAAAACTTTCCACTCTCCTTTTCTTTTTTTTCTTTCTTCTTCTGTCACCAACCCACCAGGATCCATGTCTTGGTGACATATAGAGGAAAGCAGTTTCAGCTCCCAATCCAAGCTGTCAGGATTTTACAAACTTTCTCTTTGGAGCATCTCCTCATGCAGTGTCCCTATGGGGGATTAAACCCACACAGGAATCTACACTGACTCCTCTTTTACCCTGTCACATTGTGTCAGAAGTGTGTTTTTTTTTTCTCATAAGTGAGATTTCTTTGTGACTGGAGGTGGACTAAGCCATCATGGCTGGGAAGGGCAACCCCGTGCCGGGCCCCCACCTCAACGGCTTCCCCATGCCCACCTACTCCTACTTCTTCCCCCACATGTTAGGCAGCCTGTCGCCTCCAGCACTGCCAGGATTACCCCTCAGTGGCTACAGCACGCCCTCACCAGCCAGTAAGTACACCTCCTATTTTATTTCCACCCTGTGCTGGTTTTAGCTCTGCATCGTTAAAGTTGTTTTTTGAGCGACAGAAGGCGGGGAGAGGAAGATTTTCTTCCCTTTGTGTGTGTCCTGATTTACCTGTGCGGCTGCTTCCTGTATAGCCCCCCTGCTGTGTGTGTGTACATATGCGTGTGCCTGTGAGTCTGCTGGTAGAAAGGACTCTTTCATCTCATCCTGTTAAGATCATTCCTATTTGAAAGATGTGTGTGTGCTGGTAAACAGAGAAACACACACACACACATACACACTGCACCACCACGTCGCCTCCAGCGCTGTCCTTAATTTACAAGCCCACACACATCATCTTACACACACACACATGCACACATAGAAACGTCAGTGTGGATCAGAGGGAAGTGAGGCAGGACAGCCAGAGAGGAACATTGTTTATTTTGGGAACACAAATTTGGCAAGTGTGCTTAAAATAAATCTCACAAAAACTATCATCATAGCCAACCTTCATGCTACAGCTCCTCTATAAAATCCTTCAAAAGCTCCTGAACCAACTCGCAAAGTTTTTTAGAGGAGTCAAACTAGGTGAAAGGAAAGTACTTTTCTTTTATAGCAAAGAGGAGCTGCTCTGTGTTGAATACACACTCAAGACAATCCACTCAAACATGCAGAGTTTGAAGAAGTATTCACATCAAACTTGAATGCTGACTTATTTCAAACTTTATTGTAAAGTTCTGCTCCCACACTCAAAGACAGAGATTGTATTTGTAAAATAATGATACGTGAACAATGAAATGACAAAGACATTCAGCATGAAAAGGAATTTTTAAGAAACGCGTGTTAGGTAAAGGATCAGGTGTAGGAAAGTCACTAAAGTAGGGCTTCAACTGATGATTACTTTTATGTCCAACAGATTATTGATTATTTGTCAGATTTGCCTGCTCAAGCATACACGTGTGTTTCAAAGCCAGGACCATTTCCAATATGGCTGCACCTGCTGTTTTGCTTCAAAACTCTGTTTCAGAAACAGACAGGTGACTCACAGATTTATGGTACAGTCTATGGTTTTTACTGGCCTATATTTTATCAATAGCAGAATAATAATAAGACACGTCATGCTTTGTTTCCTGCTTTGACAGATTTTTAAAGTTGGCAAAATCGGTTGTGCTGACTAATCGTTGCAGCCCTACGCTACCTTACAAATCATTTTAAAATGTCAAAAAGTTTTAAATGATTCCACTTCAATGCCAGAACTTCCACTTCTTTAAAGGTAGGGTCTGTAGGATATTTTGTTACTTTTTGTAAGCACAGCATCCAAACTTGGCTCCTCCTCCATGGCGTGGTGCCAGTGGCAGTGCAGGCCAACTGCCACTGATTGTAGCTCAAAGCTGTAGCTACCTGGACATACTTACCAGCCCAGTGAGCACCTGCAGCATCAGAGAGACTCAAGAGCAGTACGCCTGACTTCCTGCAGGCAAATGAGGTATCCTGCAAATATTGTATTATTATTTCTCCATGTTACGGCTGCTATTGTAGCCACTTGGGATAGCTTTTTGCCATCATTAATATGCAAGATCATGTGCACATTGAGCACGCTGTGATTTCGCTGGGGTCACCACCCTTACTCTCAGCCCAGAAACATCAGAAACATTACAGGTAGAGGAGGAGGTTGAGGCAGGAACAGAAACTGTCACACATGTGTAGAGGCCTATAGATGACAATTGAGCAGGATTATTCCTGTAAAACTTGGCTTTTTAATTTTTAGGAAAAATCTTACAGACCCTACCTTTAAGAGAGTTAGGATCAAAACATGGATACATATCTTTAGAATCTGTCTCTCAAAGTATCACAGTATTACAGGTGCTCCTTATGCAGTAATAACTACAACCTGAATCTTAAACCCTGACTACAGTTTCTGCACATGCTCAGTGCGTGTCTGTGTGTCAGTGTGGACAGCCTGTCCAGACTGTGCCGTGCTCTCACAGGTTCAGCAGGGGTCATTATATTCACTTTCTATCTGCTGCAGTTTGCATTGGCAGGCTGCATGGAGGGAAGTGAAGAACACTCAGTGCCCAACCCAGCCACTCCCACTTCCCTAAAAACCTGGGACCCCCACCCTCCCACCCTCCCCCCCTGTTCCCTCACCTCACCCACAAAGACAAGAGCTGCCATCAGATTCCTCTTTTCTACACTGTGTACGTGTGTGTGTGAGTGTGTCAGGCCTCTCTCTCAGTGTTTGCCATGTGGGGCGGCAAGGTTCCTTCCCTTTCGCCTGGACAAACATTTCCTGTCTGTAAACACCACAGAGTGAGAGAGGGAAAGAGAGAGAGGGAGGGAGCTAGAGTGAGTGAGGGACACTACTGCTTCCTGAGGATCACACACATGCACACTTACACACACTCATACACACATAAACACAATCTTTGCCCTTCATGCTGGCTCACTTTCTCTCACACTTGCCTCTCTTGCGTGGAGATAACTGCAGGCTAAATTCACACATGCTCACACACACACAGACACACACAAAGACACGCGCATACACACGCGTCTCCTTTCATATAGTTACACATCTCCCTCTATCACCCTTCTCTGACAGAAAGTTCCCCTCATCTCCTCCTGCTCTGATGCTTTTCCTTTCTTCTCTTTTCTCATGTACACAAAAATAACAAACGGAAAAAGACAGAGAAACTTTGTTTATGTGCAGCGAAAAGAGTAGCATCAACTTTCAGACCTTTTATTGTGGCAGAAATGTCTTTGTGTGCATCTGCACCTGTTCAGATGGAACTTCAAGTGTCCTTGTGGTAAATGGTGAATGGAGCTCCTACTTTTCTGTAGAACAACGTCCTTGGAACAGGAGAACAGCAAGTGAACAGGACATACGTGTCTTAGCAACAGACGTAACATTTCAGTCAACTTCAGTGAGTGTCATTCACAATGGTGGCTTCATTACCGTAATTTTCGGACTATTGGGCACACCTGAATGTAAGCTGCACCCATTCAATTTAAAATGAAAAAAAAAAGTGTACGTTTATAGTAGAGTTGTTCAGATTCTGATACCAGTATCAGAAATTACCACTGTGTTTTTGGTTCTTTGGTGTTTCCATGTAAACACAATGTTCTTTCACTGCATTTTTTTGTGTTAACGGGTGAAATGTTGTGAAACTTTGTTGTGTAAACAGAGCCTAAATGTATCAGTGTCATTGAGTTCATAAGCCTGTAAAAATCCATTAATTAGCAGCATCATTTATTGAGCTGCAAGTTCAAAAAGTGTTGAAAAGTAATGGCTTGTAGTCTGGAAATTACAGTACATTCTTTTTATGCTCATGTTGTCTCCTTCTTGATCAGGAGCATGCTTTTATTTTGAAGGATGTAATTAATGAAGAATAGCCGCTGATGCTAAAGTTGTTAGCTGAGGTTTGTGAAGTGGACCTGGGGTAAGGAGTAAGCTCCCCTGAGGCTGAGGTCTCGCCTTTTGGTTTGAACACTGAACCGGTTTTGCATCAAAACTCTGCTCAGTAGACCTTCATCCTTGTTTTTCTTCCCCCTCTTTGGTCTCTTCCCTCTGTTCATATTCATCCTCCTCTGACCCGTTCTCAGAACTGTCCAACTCGTCTGCCTCGGCCTTCTTTGGTAAACCACAATGGACCAATTATTTGGACCAAGCAGAGCAGAAGGGTCAATCAAGGCCTACGACACACACACACACACACATTCACTCACTCACACACTGTCCTTCTCTCTCTCTCTCTCTCTCTCTCTCTCTCTCTCTCTAGCCTCCTGGGTTATGTCTTCACATCACATTATCTGAAAATCATCAGGTTAGGTTACGCTCTGGAGCAGATCAGTTGCAGATATTGATATTACATTTATTGCCTGCAGCTTTATTAGTTAACTGAATATTATCACCACTGATTGATCAAACTCGCACGCCCTCAGACGCGCATGCTCTCGTATCGAGCAAAGCCACATCCGCTGTTCTCATTCCATGCGCGCTCCCACACGCACAGCTTTCATTAGTGTTTTCCATTAAATCCTTCACCTTGCACACCCGTATGAATATGGAACTATCTGCCTATAACACCCTAACTATTGATCCTGTTATTATCATTAGAGCTTTCCGCTGCCTGTCACCAGCTCCAACACTGTGCTATTACATTAGCTCCGTGTTATGAGGGATCATAATGAATGGAGCCTGCTTGCTACCTGCTGCCACGGCGGACTAATTGGCTTTTTCCCCACAGAGCGCTCTTGTTTCAGCAGTCGCAGTAATTGCTCGGTGCTGCAGCGTTTCCTCGAAGCGGCCAGCACACACGAGCACCATCACTTTTGACTTATTAGCGGGCTTTTATGGCATTTATTAACGTACTTTGGGGCCAGGAGGGGAAATATGAAAGGATATTTTCAGACCTCAAGGAAGCATGTGTGAGTGTGTGTGTGTGTTTCACTAACTGTGGAATTCACACACCGCTGGTAAATATGGTTATGGTAATATCGGGCAAGGTGTGTGTATGTAAGTGTGTGTGTGTGTGCTGGTTTCTGGACAGACAGGTGGTTCCTCTCTGCCCTGGTGGTCTGCAGGAATCAAGGGGGCATGTCAGTGCACTCCATGGGTGGCAAACACACACACACACACACACATAGAGACACTTTCACATGCAGCACAGCATGTGTGTTAGGGATAAGGATAATGACAGAGAGAAACACTCTCGGTGAGCTCCTGCTTGGCTGGAATCCAAAGTGTGTGTGGATTCGACACAAACACGCCAGCTATTGACTGGAGCACTTTTTTTTATCAGGCTGCTGTTTAGCCACTTTAGAGCACTCACACAACACACACACACACATGCACACAGAGACGCTCAGAGAGAAACAGTACCTCTGGGGAGCCAGTCGTCATTATCGGAAAGCCATTTGAGGGGTGCCGATATTCTGATGGTGCGGGCACAGTCGTATTTAACATGGTGTGTAAAGCACATCCAGCATGGCAGCACAGCTCGGTCTGACTGAATGACGTTTGTAATTAAATGAAAAGTCCGGGGAGCAGAAGAGAGCACAAGTACAAGGACTGTCATCATTCATAGGGTTTCACAGAGGCCCATCTAAAGTTCTTGGCACATGGCTTATGGATGAGGAGTTTCTTAATGTCCTCTGCATTGTTGTTTTATTTGCTTTGATTAAATTTTAAATAAAAAGACTGATGAGAAGAAAAGTTGCAGTAAAAGTTAAGGTGTCTGAGAATCAGTTTGAACCCTTCGGCTGGAGGATTCTCGCAAACTGTCTTGACCCAGTGAATTTGTTTTGAAAGTTGAATGGACGTCAGATCTTCCTTTTACCACTACTTGTCTTTGTTTAAGATAACTTTTTACTGGATATAGTGTGACAAGGTGATGTATTTATGAATAGTAAAGTAACACTGCTGCTTGAAACGCGACAAGCAAACCATAGTGTAGCAGATGGCTTCATTTAGCTACTCAGCCTGGTGCTCTGAAACATGTCCATAACCGTGAGTGAATCCGGGTTATGTCCTACCAGTGCACATCTACCAACTTTAACCTCACCAAACAGAGCAAACGTGACCTGGCTCTTTATTTTATTGAAAGACTCTCAGGTTTGAATAGATCACTGCAGAAAAGCTGCTGCATGTGGGCTGGAATGGACATAATCACAAAAAGCTGTTTTAGCGTTAAGCTCTTTTTCTTTTCTTTTTTTCTTTTTAGCACATGCTTTATCACTCTCCTGTTTAGCTTTCTTCCGCTCTTCTGTCCTTTTTCTGCCTGTACAGAGACTTTGACACGCTGTACATCAACCTGCTCCTGTTTGATCTGAATGGAAGCTGGAACTTAGCATTTAGAAATAAACTTTTTTGGGGACGATAATCTAATTGTAAGTTGAGATTTATGATCAGGCATATTTTTTTAGATGAGCCTTTTTCAAAATCATTTAGAGAGTCCTCACGGTCCCTTTAAAAGATGAAATGAGAGAGGAAAGAGAGAGATGCAGATGTGACAGGAATGGGGGGCTTAAACACACACACACACACACACACACACACACACTGGCTTTGGCACCACTCCTGTCCCCTGCCAGCATCATGTGCCAAAACACCAGCGAGCTCATCAAAGGGGGGGCTCCCATCACCCTTCCCTCTGCCCCTCTGGCCTCCCTTTATATCTCCACCCTTTCTCTCCCTCTATTTCCCTTTCTTTCTCCTCCCTCTCGTTACTTCATCACTTCTCTGTCCTCTTTTTTTCCTCCTCTGTCCGCTGATCTTTCTTTCGTCACACCCGATCATTCCCCCCTACACTCCCCTCTCACTCTCTCTCCTCTCTCACTCTCTGTCTCTGGTATCCTTCTTTCCTCCCACCCTCCCTCCCTCCACCTTAGGACTTGACAGAGCTATCATTACCCGGCCACCTATTTACTCGCAGCCTGTTATTTTCCATTTGCTTTGAGGGGACCTGGGGCCAAATCCCTGCCCAGAATCCTTGATCTTAGCCACAGGATTTATCCCCCAGTGACTTGGCAAGTGCGACTCCTTTCCCCCGCGCTTTCTTTTCTCATTCTTCCCCTCACTCTTTCTTTCTATATCTCTCACTCTCTCTATCTCATTCTGTCTTCCCTTCTATAGGTGTTTTTTCTCTTTTCCACGGCCGCTTATGCAAATACAGGCCCTCCTTTTCAAAGAGCTGTCTGCCCATAATCCGACGGATGGCTCCATTTTCAGACACACAAACACACACACAGAGCGAAAAAGGATGCATCTCACACTCTATTAGAATACAAGGACACATGCTATCTCTCATAAACATTCACACCAGCTGGCACATACATGCACACATACATATGCACATGTCGACACACACACACACACATGAGCAGAGACAGGCAGTCCTCCTCTGCAGCTCTGCGGCTCTTACATTCAGAGCAGTGAGTGCTTTAAGCTGTAGTCGGGCCATAACAACTTCAAACCAGCAGGCTGTCGCCGGCAGCCATGCAGCACTCAGCTGGGTAAACACTGGCATAATCTAAATCTCTCTCTGTGATGTGCCAGCGCATGTATCTTTATTTCTGCGCTCTTCAAAGGCCCCGCGAGGAAGTCAAGACAAGGGTAAAGCGATAAGAACTCCCTCCTTTTTGTCTCCCTCTCCCTCTCTCTCCATCTCTGCGGCTTCCCTATCCTTTCCTTCAACCCACTCTCGCACTGACCCCCTTCTCCTCCCTTTTATCTCTCCTCCCTTCTCCTCCCCTCACACACACTCTCTCTCTCTCACACACACACACACATCTCTATCTTCTTGTGCCCTTTTTGCATTACCCATTGCATAGAGCCATAACTCACACTGCTGCATACATTCAAATGTCAACGACTCTCCCAGGCATCATTCCTCTATTGTCCTTTGATAAGCAGCAGGATGACAGCATCAGTTAAATATAGGACAGTTACCTAATGAAGGAAGCAAGGGAAGGAGGAAGAGGAAAGGAGCCCAGGATAGGTTCAGAGAGGTTGAGCGGGTCGGCCCCTCGCGGCTCAGAGAGTGATTGAATTATCAAGTAGAGCTTTGCTTGTTGTCCAAGGGGGTTTCAGCAGGGAAAGCCCTTTTCTCGGTGACTAATGCGCTTTTTCAGCCGGGCACAATGGCGAGCTGTGTTGCGCAAAGGGGCTAAGAGAGCTCCGTTGGGCCAGAGCTTATGGGGCCACCAGCTCTCTCTTGGCACCTCTCTAAGGGGCCCCTGGCCACACTTAACCTGCAGTCTGTCTGCTAGCATTAGCACATAGCTTCCTCTGAGTGAGAACACACTGCACTGGTGGCAGCATGAACACAGTATCAGACATACACGAAAAAAATGTCACCACCAAAAAATGGTCACACACACACTCTAATATTTTATTGGACCATCTTAAGCTTTGATTACAGCACACATTGTCTGTTGCATTGTTTCCATAAGCTTCTGCAGTGTCACAAGATTTATTTCCATCCAGTGTTGCATTAATTTTTGTATTGATGATGGAAGAGTCTGACCACTGCACAAAGTCTTCTCCAGTTCATCCCAAAGATTCTCAATGGGGTTCAGGTCTGGACTCTGTGGTGGCCAATCCATGTGTGAAAAAGATGTCTCATGCTCCCTGAACCACTCTTTCACCATTGTCATCTTGGAATATGCCCATGTCATTAGGAAAGAATAAATTCATTGATGGAATAACCTAATCGTTCAGTACATAATGTTGCTGTACCTAGACCTGAGCAACTGCATCAACCCCAGATCATAACACTGCCCCCACAGGCTTGTACAGTAGGCACTAGGCATGACGGGTGCATCACTTCACCTGCCTCTCTTCTTACCCTGATGCGCCCGTCACTCTGGAACAGGGTAACTCTGCACTCATCAGACCACATGACCTTCTTCCAATCCTCCAGATTCCTAATTACAGTAGTTTCTGCATCAATCTCCTTAGATCTTTTCTTTGCTTGATGCCAATGATTTGACCCTTCTTAAACAGACTAACATCTTTTTCACGACCTCAGGATGTGTCTTTTTCCATGACTGTATAAGAAATAAGAAGTTACACTTTCCATCATCTGGAATAACTTGTTGCCAGCTGAAAGATGATAGGAGGCTTGTACCAATTTGCTTAGTTAAATACAGGTGGAGACTATTTTTTTTGGCCAGGCAGTAGATTATTACACTAGCAGTTTCCTAAAATGTACAAAAAAGAGTAATTCTCTTCAAGATTGTCCTGACCTGTTTTTATTGTCCCTCTTTGTGGTGTTTCCATGCAGATCAAGCTTTTCACTTGCACCAGTTGTTGCGTTTGTTGGCTTTTAAGTCAAGGCTGTGAAGTTTCCAGTGGAACATTGAAGCTGCATGTTCAATTAAGAGAGAGGGGGAAATGGCGTTTTTCTGATTAAATGATGAAAGCCTCTAGGCTGAATGCTTTTATAGCATGATGCTAAAAGCATGGACAATGCATGTTGAGGAAAGATGAACCAGGCACAGGGGAATTCATACGTCTTTGTCAAGATCTTCCCAATTACCTGGAGTGTGCGTAATGGAAGAGGAGGGCAAACTTGCTGAAAGCTATTTGTGCTGCTGTATACCTGGTTGTTGCTTATCAAGATGCATGGTTCATGCTTTTTGTACCATGAATTAGCACTTTCATCCTATGTTTCAGACATAAGCAAGTTTTTCAAGTAAACTTAAAATAATCCTTGACTGTTTCACTCCCACCTGATACAGAAGAGATAATCAATTACAGGACAGAAAATTTTAATGTTTATCACTGTTTTCACCTACAGTTTACTTAGCTAGGATACCTTATTTTGAGAACCGAAAAAGAAGACACCCCCCCCCCCGAAAAAAAAAGTAGGGCTGGGCGATTACATGATAGTGATCTGTGATTGTGATAAATTTCAGATTGATTACAATGATCAGCTGTGAGCTTATTTAATCATTCAAACATGGTGGAAATGTGTATTATAATAATAGTTATTCAGTTATTCAGAGGCGACCACCTCCGTTTCTAAGTTGAGCAGCAAACAAAATGGGGACCCCAGCAGTGCCTCCACTGACCCCCTAGAAGCCACAAACCCCCTGTTGAAGACCTCTGTTTTACAGTAATGATTCTTCATTTTAATGCAGTGACAACGAAACAACTCGTGATCACATTTGTGCCTCTTAAGTATACCAGTCATTTCTCCTTGTCTTTGTTTCTTTGAAAAAAAGGAAACTACTAAGGCTGCAACAGAGATACTTTCATAACAGTTTGACAGCTAGAAGAGTAAAACTGTAAGAATGGTTGGAGTGAAGGTTGAATGTAAGCCCCGTGCATATTTGAGACTCAAATTCTATCTGATGTAATGAGAAAGCAAACAAGCACATGTGCTTCCCAGACAGGATTAAAATCACTAATCAGCTCGAGCAACATTAAAATCAACCAACCTCCCTTGCATAAACAAATACCATCTGAACAGTGTATCCTGTCTGCATGTGCTGCATGAAACACATATGGTCAGTGTCGCTGCTGCTGCAAGAGGAAAAGAGCTCCTGTCAAACATGTGCGTGATAAAAGTTTCGATTTAAGGGTGCTGTATGACGGGATCATGCGTTTCCCTGATTGAGTAAAGAAAGGATCACCTCCTCTGCTCTTCATTTATGTAGTTTCTCATAAACTGCAGGACTTGAAACAAGCAGCTGATGACGAGATGAATTTTTTTGTACTTGAGTCAAACTTTCCACTCATATTTTTAAAGATTCTTTCGTGTTTTAAGTTGCCTGACCCCACCTCTTTGTTTCTTTTCTCTCTTTTCACTCTTGTTCCTTTTCATCAGGAACAAACAGCTGTTCCACAATTCATCCTGAGATCACTGGGTGCAAAGAGGCACCTAAAACACACATTAACTGTCTCAACCTCCTTTTTTCTTCTGTCAGAGACACTCAAACGTTTATGTTCTCCGAGGCTAGCTCCTCTTTTTTTGACCTGTTAGCAGAAATGATGAGATTAGAGACGCAGCTTTGCCCTGTGATTGAATAGTCTTTTAAATAAGTGCTGTGCATTTTCCTTGATTGGCGCTCTGATCGGGTCGCTCTCATGCAACAAACAGATGTTTACTGACCCTGGCTGTCACACCAGCAGCTCAATCGTGTGCTGAGAACACACATTTTTACCCTTTTGTTCCCCTTCATCCTCATTACCTAATTAATCTGAACGCCTTAACAAAGAGTCTGAGATCCTCAACAAACTGACCCCAGTTTATGTAAAAAGCAGAACGGTAACTTCTACATCCTGGATTACGTCCTCATTAATCTCAGCCTTTGACCCAGTGTTGTGTTTGACAGATTAGGGTGTGTAGGATTTTCAGTGTTTATGTTACACACAATCTGTTGATGGTTGTGAAACTGGTTAGAGCCGGCACTGTTCTCGAGGAATTCAGCGTCATTGACACTGACTGATCAGCTGCTGCCAAGATAAAATCTCAGGTTAAAGGCTGAGGCAGAAACACTCACACTGACTGCTTTGTGGATCAGGCTTCTGCACTCACTGGTTTGGAGGAAATACATAATGAGAAATTACCTAAGCTTGTTTTATATGTGGTAGACCTCATGAATTGTGGGTGCCTCTTTGCAGATCTTGTCTCTCTGTGTCACTGTAGCGTTCACATAACAGCAAAGCACTGCACCATTTCACAATGAGCCTTGTAGTGAGTCACTTGTTTTGTCTGCAGGTCCCACAGTAAAACAGATCATTGTGTGCCATCAGAAAGGGAGAGGCTCATGCAGGATTACTCTTCAGTTATGAATGTTTAACTCTTAAGTCAGACTTATACCAGTGTAGGCTGATTGCATATATATGTCAGGATTGGAGTAAGTATCACAACATGTTTATTGAAGCTTTTCATTTATCATTACAGGAATCTAAAGAGATGTAGAAATGGTGTAGTTTAGCATGAATCAGGCAGTTGGTCAACATCTTATCAAAACTGTGAATTATTACAAGAGATAGGAATTTACAGAAATCCCCTTTCTTGATTACTGGAATTACCTAATGGGTGAGTGCATGAGTACACAGAGATAATAATCATTTTTAACCGTAAACATAACAAGGGTCGGTCAGACATGAACCCCATGGAGAGGAATTGTAGATTTTATGCCTTCTCCTTCCACCAAACTCCCTTAAAGAACACATTCAATTACCATTTTTGCCAACTGCACTGCACATTTACTGCATTGAAGCACCACAAGACCTCACTCTTTGACTTGACCTTGACTAACATGTTGTAAGTAAAGCAGAGGTTTTTGTATTTGTTGCGTTTCACTGTCAGTGTAACAACTTGTTCTTACAGAGTTTTCGTAGCTGCCATAAAACAGTTGTTTTTGCTGAAATCTGGTTCAGTGTATACTAAACCTGAAGCTGTGGCAGGAGAAGTCATTCATCTGTGTCCTGTTAGTTATCTTCCTCCCTGGTATATTCAGTTAGACCAAAAGAAAAAGCTGAGTCACACATGTATCACTGTGCGACTTCACGGTTTTTAGTCAAAAGCGGTGCCTGCACAGGTTCCTGAACAACAAGATGTTACTTGAATAACTGGGTCAACTGCGAGTACTTGAACTTATCCATGATTATTACCCAGCTGCATCAAACATCTGATTTGTGTTGCTTATCCAGCATATCTTATTAAATCATTCCCTGTAAAGGAGTTTTACCTGCCTGTTGATCCTGTGACAAAGCTTTCTCTTATTTTTTCCTGTCCTCACATCTTGAGAGTTGGGTTCAGTTACTACACTCCAACCATCTACCAGAATCGGCTCAAGATTCTGTCCTGCAATCCAGGCAACAGCAGCAGAGCTCTCCAGGTAAACTTTAAGCTGTGCGTTGTTACCAAGTGACCTAATTATACATGACAGTGACGGGAGCAGCGATGTTACAATGTGACACTTGCCTCATTTATGTTTAAAGGTATGTGGAATAAAAAGCAGAGGTGGGTGAGGACAAAGTAGGACAAGAAAGATGATCTCCTCAGGGGTATGGCAAGAACACTTAAGGTCATGTCGCATTTCAAATTTGCTCAACCACACATGTAGCAGACACTGTATCTGAAATATTCATTATTTTTGTGTTTATTTAAGAAAGTGCTCTCATGAGTATTTTACAAGAGTACAGTTGGTGCCAAACGAACAAAGGAAATGTCTTTTTGAATTCTGAATGGAACAAAACAATGACGGAGGGTTAGGGCCATGCTAAAGAAAAGAAAGAAACAAGTAAACGTACTAGATTAATCTTATAAATTTGAGAGAATAAAGATGTTACCTCATGAGAAAAAAGTTGTAAACTTACAAGAATACATTTTTAAACTTACAAGAATCAAGTCACAAACTTAAGAAAATTTAGTCGTAAATTCACAAGAATAAAGTCATAAATTCACAAGAATAAAGTCATAAATCCACAAGAATAAAGTCATAAATTCACAAATTCACAAGAATAAAGTCATAAATCCACAAGAATAAAGTTATAAATTCACAAGAATAAAGTCATATGTTGTGAGTAATCTTGTGAGCATGTTTCAACTACGCACACTGCAAAAGCTCAAATCTAAGTAAGCCATTATGTCCTATCTGGTAAAAATTGTCTCATTTTTCTTGATTTGAGCCACATTCACCAGACCAGGTCATAAATATGTCTTTTTTTTCAGGTTCTTTAAGACACAAATGAGGAAAAAGAATAAATAAATAAAAAATAATCTGCCAATGGGATATGAAAAAAAGTTTCTTGTATTAAGACATCTTTCTTATTTCAAGAAACCTTACAAGCCAATTTTTCTTCCCCATTGACAGATTTTTTTGACTTGTTGCAAGCAATTCAGACCTCATTTTTGTCTTAAAAACACTTGAAATTAGACATTTTTATGACCTGGTCTGGTGAATGTGGCTCAAACCAGGAATAATAAGACCGTTTTTACTACCAACAAGACATAATGACTTGCTTAGATTTCAGTTTTTGCAGTGCAGGCTGCCTGTCGTCGCTCCTGTTTGTTTTCCAACTTTTTTATGCTTTATGACTCAGTTCTTATCTTTAGTGCTCTTTTCTTTTTGTTAGCTAGTGGTTTAAGCTGTGCCTTCTTGATTCAGCCCTTGTGGGGAGTTTTGGGACATTTTTACACCATGTAATCGAGTAGTTGCAACCAGGCAAAAATCTTATAATTTGACTCTCCACACTTAACCAATGTTTGCGTGCACACTTCTGCATCAGGCTGGTTGATGTTTCAGTTAAAACATCCTGGATCTTTGACATTAATAATTGTTAAATACAGATGATTTTATTCACAATGTTCCAAGATCCAATAAACTGCAATTACCATTTTAGTGAGTTCCCACACTGTGACTCATTTGTACGATGGTGTTCACCCACATACTCAGCAGTGGCTCTACAGTCAAACCTCAAGAGTAAAACAGGATATATTTAAAAGGCTCCAGCAGTGCTGAGGGATCACAGAGAAGGAGATAGAGCATGGCTGCATACCTAAGGTCAAACCCAAACCCTCCCGCTCTGACCCGGAGACCCCTCTAATCGCTCATTCTGTGAAAGAAAGAGACAGGACTGAAGAGGAGGTTAGGAAGAGGCAGAGAAAAGATCAAGAAGACAGAGAGAGAGAAAGGGGGAGGAGGGGGTGAATGAGGGAAGTGGAGGGGCCCCTGCAGGCATCTTAAATCACAGCAGGCCCAGACATAACCTTCACTGAAGAATCAGGAGAAGATTCACACTTAAAACAAATGACCACTGACTCACTTCAAAACCTGCAGCTCTGCACAGACTGGAGGGCTGCTCCACTTCTCTTCACGTATTTGTGTCTCTTATCGCCCGTTTGCATCACTTTTCCAAGATAGCGTTTCAGTGAAGTCAGCTGATTAGTTTCATAAACTGATGTTTGTGCCGGGAGTGGATGTAAAATGTCTGTTTACTGTTAACACAGCGAGGGAGAAACAGAGGGGAGCAGGTCAGGTGGTGCCAGAGATGAGATTTCGCTGATTCAATATTTACTCATCAAACAGGACTATTTCCTGTAAGCACTTGGCCTAACTCATGCTCTCACCACCTCTTTTTTTCACTCTGAATCTACTTGTTTGTGTTTTATCTCTTTCTCTTTTCCCCTTCCTGTCGTCCTTTGCTCTTCCAGTCATACACTCTTGTACAATTTGATTTCCTTCCTCACACCGTGAAGCCTTTTCTCCGCTCATTCTTACTTTCTAACTCTGTTATCTGCCTCAATGCCCCCAATCCAAAAGATGTTAATCATCAATCCAGTCAGGCCGTGAGTGTCAAAGAATCAGATCGACTCACTTGAGCGTAAAAACAAGTGAGAGTGTTTTAGCGTTTGATCAAGTCCGGGAAACGTCCACGCCTCTTTTAATTTTCTCCTCGTGAGTTTGTCTTTCTCTGTCCCTGTGGCTTTGGCTTGTGAGTGATTGTACAGTGTATTCCTGCGAGCATACACACATAAACCACGTCATGTTGGGTTTCTGGAGAGCATTAGCCACTTTTCTGCTGGGAAAGACAACGATACGGCCTCTCCGGCTCCCACCACAGCCCCTAAAAACGTTCAAAGAAAAAATGTAAGAGCCTGGTCGTGTCCTGGCAGATGTGCTGTCAGAGCCGGCCTCTTTCAGCCCTTTTTGAAAAATAGCCTTTATGTCTAAAGCAGCTCGCCTGGACTGAAGCAACACATGGAAAGTCGTGGAAGAGCTCCAGGGGAAAACGTTTTGGAAGGGAATATTTTAGGTCTTTATCATGAAGGTAGTCGTCTGTCTGTCGACACGTTTGCTGTGGGTGCTTGTACTCAGTGCCCAGAAGCTGACGTAGTTTTCCCTTTTGGTGCTTGTGCGTGTTTGAACATCTGTCCACTTTTTTTCTCTGTGTGTGTGTGAGTGTGTGTGGCTGTGGATCTGAAACCATCCACCCAAAGATGGACTTTTTGGGAAATGTGGCTGAATGTGAATGAAGGAATAAAACCTTGGATGTCTACAGAGGCCTCTCTTTCTTTTTTTTCCCCGGACCTCTTCATTTTCATTCCATTTAGTGTTTTTGTTGTTCTCCTCTTAAAGGTCAAAAGCTTTTACTTTAGACTATGAGGTGGGGCTGCTTCAGCCTTTCTTCAGCCATGTGATGCATTCACCCTCCACCAAATCAACCCTTCCCCAAACATTTCCATCTTTAGGCCTGTTCACCAGGTACACTAACAATAAGTGGGGAGCACTTGAGATCAAAAGACTAATGCGATGATGCAGAACCGGCCTCTCGACGAGCCGCTCGCTTTTAACAATACCGTGTTTTTAATAAATAGGACGTAGAATTCATGTCAACAATTCTTTGCTCCTGGAAATAGGCCTGCATTGATGCTTTTTACTTTATACTAAAAAGAAAAACAGATAAACGGAAAAACATTGGAAAAGACATTGGTCATAACCTGATTGCCTTAAATGTTGAATATTTCCATTTTGATTATTTTGTGCAAAAGCAACAACAAGCACAGTCCTTGTTAGAAGGAGCAGCTGAAGTACCCGCACACACAGAAGGGCACAGTGAAGAGACTCAGCACACAAGGTCATGAAAACATGGTTTTAAGAGGGGCCAAACAATTTCCAAAAATTATCTTATTGTGATTATTTTCCCCTTTATTGCAGTTGGGATTTATTGTATGATTACTGTTAGGTTTGTTGTTGAACAATCACAAACAATAAATCTATTTTCATTAAATAGAGCACCACATTAGATAAATAAAACTGTGAATTAATAACTTAAAAACAAAAAAAAGAATGTTTGACTCATTTGTCGAAAAGGACATCACTTGCTATCTTGAAAGGTATAATTTTTTTAATTCTCATTTTGAATAAGAAAAACAGACATGATGAAAAGAGAGAATTTTGTATAAAAAGTTATCACAATTTATGCCCATTTTTTTCACTATCCACTTCTATTCTGCTGCTTTAGGACCTTTTTTACTACTCTCTGACCTTTTTCCAAATTTTTGCCACTTTTCACCCATTGTTGCCACCTTAAACTTACTTTCATTGCTACCTTGTAGCAACTCCTTGACACTTGGATTGTTTCTCTTGCAAAGGTAGTTTTCAACAGTTTGACTCTTTGATTGAACAGAGTTGAGTATCACTGGTGTAGAGCATAAAAAAATCCACTGCAAAAAAATTGCATTTGGTATTCTGACACATTCAAGGTTAAAGAAATATTGCACTGTCTGCGATTAGAATATTGCAGCAGGTTGGAAAAGAGTTGCATCTGTAGAAGTACAGGAGCATGACATGAAGAAGTGTAAGAAAGAGCTGTGTGCATCAGGGTTCAAATATTTCTCTACATCAAGACCTGTTGCCACAGTTCAGGTTCCTCATGGCTCAACTTGCAGAAGTGGAAGGCTTATCTTTTGTGAGGAAACCGCAGTGCTGATTGATATCTCCTGTGTACGACACTCTCACTCTCACTCTCACTCTAGGAAGTGCCTTATTTGACCTCACTCCAGAAAACAAGAAGTGTCCCTGCTACACCTCAAATACACCGGTTCAGTCTGCGGTCCAGTTCTGCTCTGTCACAGCACCGGATCAGACAGTTTTCCATTCAAGTCGATGTTTCAACCTTCACCAGATCTGCTCTGTTGTGGTCCGGCTGTGTGCTGGTCTGACAGGTTGCGAGTCATAGGCAGCAATCCTGTTTCTGCCAGATGATGCACAGAGGGACAGGAAGCAGTGCCGGGAAACCATGCAAAAAGAGGATGTTACTTTCAAAATACAACAAAATTTGCCAAATTTAGATCCCATTTAGCTTGACTACAACAACAAACAGGTATGATGAGGGAAGACACGGAGTCACCGGGTTTGCCCAACATAAATGAAGAGAGAATTATGTATGGAGTGGGAAGTGTGGGACTCCTCCTTGTCACGACTCAATGTGTCTTTCGGTTGGGCCTAGTGGATTAAGTTGCGCACCATGAGGTTCGCCCGGGTTCGTGTCCGACGTTTGGCCTGTTTCGCGCATGTCACTCCCCACTCTCTCCCCCTTTCCTACCCTGTCCACTATACTATACTCTTTCCTATCTAGTAAAGGCACAAAAGTAAAAAAGAATAACTTAAAAATGTCTTTCGATCACGTGGCTTATTGGACCGAACATGCAGCTGAAAGACAAACACTGTCAACATGCAATGGAGCTGAGCCAGACAGCAGACTTGTCTGGTGTATTTGAGGTGTAAGGCGTCATGAATCACAAAGTGTAAACAAGTTGATGCAAAAAAAAAAAAAAGCACTGGGACTGATGCATACAAAAACATGAAAACAGATAACACACACACACCCATAGAACCGGGAATGCCTGGTTGGTCCCCAAACCAACTGCTGGGGTGTGTAGACTGCTGGGGTGGAGGTGACGCAGCCTCTCCGTCAGTGTCTACAATGTGACACACCCCCTTTCCTGTAACCTTTCCCCTACCATATGTGCATGCCCCCCCAACCCTAGTCTGGTGTTATGATTTTTCTCCCTCCTCTTTCCCTGTGTTCTCCCTTTCTATCTAAAGAAACAGGGTGCTACGTACGCTGGCGATCCCACATTTCTCCTGCTCCTGTCCTCCCCGTTATATGTCATTGTCTTTTTTATGTTTCTTAGATGGGATGTAACTGAAAGGCAAGTTCTTTTGCTCTGAAACATGCAATGGCTCATGAAGTGAATCTTGAATCTTGAAAAACTCCATCTCATCTAATGAAAATACTAGTGAACTAAAAAGACTGAGCTCACTTCCATACGTGATGAGGTTGCTTTTACTCTCACAGGTTAGCATGAAATATAGTGAAAAAACAAATTTGGCTCCTTAAAAGGTTAAAAATATCCACACGCCATGTGATGCTGGTTAATTACCAACATCATAACCTTGGTAATTAGTATCCTAAATCTTCAACCAGCTGCTGACACATCTATCACACAGATATGAGCTGATCTTTTCATTAAACTCTCAGCATGACAGCAAATAACCAGGTTTCCCAAATTGCTTTTTCCTAAAACTGTTCCTTAAGGCTCTCTTGCAGGGACTTTTATAGCACCCCGGTCAGTTGTGCGGGTTTATTAAACAGACCCTGTTAGTCTGCAGCCCCGCAGATTTTGGGTTTCATTATTCTGCTACCTTCATTGGTTGCTGTTTTATTTGCCTGTGTGGACACTTGCAGAGTCCCTCATGGGGCCGTTACTCTTGTCAGGAGTACCTCAGGTGTTGTGTTTCAGGACTTTGAGACGCTCTGAATGGATGTTCACACACATTCAAACACACACACACACACACTGGGGGAAGTTTGCTCTTCACTCTGCAGACTTCAAAGCTCGCTGTCTCTCAAGGAACTTCAAACGCTGGGGAGGCCATTAAAAGACAAAAATTATTTTCTGTAAGGTTGTGATTTATTTGATTGAAAAATGAAACCACCAACCCAACAGACATTATTTTCCTTCCCAGGCTCTGCTTTACTCTGCTTTGCCTAAATCACTACCAGGTGGGAATCCTCCCAAGAGCAGCGAGACGGAGCCTGAAGAGCTGGTGCTTTTCTTAAAGCCCTTGTCCTCCAGCCTCTACTTAAACTCAGCGACTCATTTAGTCTCGTTTCTTTCTTTCTTCGGAAGTCATCTTTCATTACGGAGAAACAACAGACACAGGCACACAAACCATCCCCTTTAAGCCCTTCTGTTTGGTGTGGTGCAGAAGCAGTCTTAGCCCGCAGTGTGAGCCGCAGTCCCATCCATCAGTCAATGAAGAAAGATTAAAGAGGTGAAGGAGCGTGTGGAGTGTTTGAGACAAATAAGGAGGCAGTGAAATTCAAGCGCCTGTTAGAGTGACGGGCGTGACAGAGTGTGTGTTATGAGACAGAGGGAGACAGGTGAAAAGGGACAGGGGGGCAGTCATCTCAGGATTAGAGACTGATTGAAGCAGATAAACAAAAAAAAAAGAAGCAAAACTTCAGTTAAGTTACCTTTTGCTTGATATTTAACCCTGGATTTTACTTCGCCATTGAGCAGCTGAAAAAAATCAGCCTGATTTATCGATGTCAGAATTCGAGCACTATTCCTGTCTAGACACTATTTTGTGTTACTGGTGGACTTATGAGAAATGTATCGTTCATTAAACCACTCTATTAATCTTTCAACAACTACGCTCTTAATGTAGCACAACTCAAATCATGTAGGAACATGTACAAGCTCTGGTTTTTGTTAAAAGGCATTTAGGGAAATTAAGGAAACAGGAGAAACTTGGATGAGCACCAAAAATGACATCATCCATCATAGAACAGTTTGCTCTGAAGATTTCCAATGAATTTCATTATGTATATGTTAGCTTAGTTTCCTGACAGATCACACTTATATCACTGAGAGTTGATTTCACAAAGGGTGCAGTCTCCAGGTTTGTGTTGAACTATCTCAAACGGCAAATGCATCCTGTTCCTGTGCAGGTGAGGATTTGTTCTGCAAAAACAGAAGCACACATCAGCCCCTCAACTGCTTTTACCACTGCACCACCAAGCCAGTGCATAATCATTGATTTCTAAGAGGATCCACAGTTAAATTTGGAGCTTATGACTTTTCACAGCCTGAGTTAGCTTAGCAACATGCTTTGGCTATCCTGGGAGAGCACGGCAAAAAACACCATCCAAGGCCAAACCACATCCCACGCTATAAAACTCAGCAGCTTTCTTGACTCAAAATGATGAAGTTACTATCACTGAGTTTTTCAAATCTGGAGTAACAGTAACTTTAATAATGAAGAAAGCTGTTTACTCTTGTTTTGGGTGAAGCTACTTGAATTAAATGAGTAGCTACAAAGGCTGGAGATGCTAATTGATTTGAAACCCAACACTTCTTGTTCCCATGAGGAAGGAGGGCGCACGGTGGACATGAGCTCCACAACTTAACCTGGCTGTCTACATTCGAAAGCTTAGACTGGCTATCAATGCCCAAAGGCGTAGACCTGTTGTCTACGCTCCACATTTTATACTGGCTCTCTTCACTTCACGGCTTAGACTGCCTCCTTATGCTCTATTGCGTAGACCAGCTGTTCCAGCCCACCAATCGTTTGCCAGCTGTCTGCGCCTTAGGGTATAAGCTGAATGAAAATTTCTGGACATGTAATTTAGCCGCACTTCATGTGATTTATGATTAATTTGCATATTTCTTAAATTTTGTTGTTTTTGTCCGGCAGCCAAAGCTGTCATTTAATGTTTTTTTTCCCAAGTACATGTAATAGAATTAATCACGTAGCATAGAGAAAGGATTTTTTTCTGCCTGAACTCAACTACAAGTAGTCTACAATGAAAAATCTTTGTCAGTCCAACACAATAAATTTTGTTTTGCTTCACGAAGGTCATAAAGTTAAGCTGACTATGTGTTTTTAAGGCAATCGGTTTGACACAAGGATGCTGGACAAGAATCTTTGAGGAGTATGTTGTGTTCAAGTGTTTCACCTTGCCCTGAGGATGGACTGTGATTGGTTCGTGAGTGATCAGAGAGAAAGCTCCAATCAGCAGGGGTTTGCACTACAGTAAGCACAACATGCATATTGCAAGAGTTCTTATTAAAATGAATGAGGAAGCACGCATGTTCTCCAGCAGGGAGTCTGTGTTCTCTGTGCGTGTTGGTGTGTGCGTTATCTTCGTTTTATTTATGACTTTAATTGAAGAACAGAGAGGAAATATATTTTCCGCCGCTGACAGAGCGATATTTTCACCAACTTTCACTTCACAGTTTGGGTGTAATGGCCACGTTGCAGTATGAATCACTCCTATCAAATCTGTGCGTGTGATATTTCCACTGTGTTTATGTGCGTGTCTGTGTTTTCCACTGTGTGCAGCATGGATGAAATTGCGTCCACCTCCTCCTCCACGTCCTCCTTCCTAATGTTATCTCACTTCCTCCGGGGCCCCCGACAAACCCACCAAACAGGGAGAAAATAGAGCGCTTTATTGGGACGCCTGTCAGGACTCCCTCTGGATTTATGGCCCACAGACAGTGTTTATCACTCAGCCGAGGGACAAGGAGTAGAAAGAGGAGGAGAGGAGGGAGGGAGAAGGAAAACAGGGGAGAGGTGCACAGCGGCTCTATCTTCCATTTGCATTTAGAGACTCAGAAAGAGACTGGAACCACTTCTGGAGCACTAAATAGTAACACGGTTAACATCTTGAAAACATTCTGGGGATAAACCAGTGCCACTGCAGGGGTTTGTTGAATCTACTATGTCAACTGCTGAAGGTTGCTTAAAAAACTAATTGCACATTTTTGCCTGTGTGGGAAAGAAAAATCTATTGGAATGAACCAAATTTCTGTTGCTGTGATTGATCGCTAAGGCATAGTGACAAGGTGCGAACAGAAGATTGAGTCACGCTCTTTTTCCTCCTAATTTACAGCAGTTGTGAGGAATTATTGTGTTTGATTGCTTGGAAAGGCTTTGGTCCACTGCAGTTTCTCTCCTGTCTCTGTTTACATCTCCACTTAGGTGTTGGACGTCATAGCAAACAACTATTGATGATGATTGAGAGCAGGTTTTGTGTTTATATGTTGCCGAATCAATAATGTAAATAACCCAGAGGAGCTGTGACAGTGTTGTGTGAGCTGGAAATGTTCTTCTAAACGACCTCCACAGATCTGACTGAGATAAACACACTGTACTTTCAGATCAGAATGTAGATGTATATTTAAAGATCTGCTGTCTTCACTCAAGGACACTTAGCAGACTCTGATCACCATCGTACTTCTCCATTCTTACATAGCAGAGTTGTTTCTTTGTAGCTCTCAAGGATCTTGTTTTGTTGTGCTTCTTGTCCTCCTATATATCTATCATGCCCTGAGAGATCTGGGACTGATCGACTAAGATCCTGAATAACAAGCACTAAATTGCATGTGCAAACTCAATGATTGCACATGCGAGTAGTGGGTGTGTTGAGGGTGATGTTCTATGATTGTGTGTGCAGTTGATAACAGGTACAAAAGTGGTGCAGAGCATCCTATTGAAATGAGGATTTAGCAGAAATATATGTAAAGGGAAAATAAAGTTTGAAGCTATGGAGTTGGATGTTTTGGTGGAGGAAATAAAAAATAGAGACAGTCAACATCACTATTAGGTATATATTTTTAAAAATATTATCAATGGTTTTCTGTTGTCTGGTGGCTGTTTAAGTTCAGTTTTTTTGTTTCAAAACATGCCACAATGTTGAGGTTCATTCATGCTATTTTTCCTTTTTTTATTAAATAATGGGGGAAAAAGTTATGTTTTGAGTAGTTTACTGCATCCTGATTGAGTGGGATCTGGATATACTTGCTAACCCGGTGTGACAGTATTCAACACTTGGTAACACCAGAAAAAGTACTCAAGGAGACACTGGATCTAACTTTGCTGGTGTGCTGGGATGATCCGGACTTTTTAAAAAAGCAGCGCTGCAAGAGTTTTCTACAGGAGATATGGCATGGCTTCTTTTTGTGACTGACACTAAAACAGCCCTTAGCTCGTCCAGCAGATCACTAATGGCATTACTTATTAGAAGATATGTCTCTACTGTTTTTATTTCTTACAGTCAAAGTGTGTCAACGCATGCAAAGGAGATCCACTCTCTCCCTTGTCTGTCATGCACCTATGCCTTGCTGTGCCAGTTTGCACCTGCCTTTCAAACGTGCTAAACTTAGGCACAAAATCACTAACTGCAGTCAGTTTCAGGTTTGATATGAGTGTCAAATGATTACATGGCCCTCCCGGCCAATTTTTTTGCATGTTCTGATAATCTGCATATTCATGAAGGCAGACGTGCTTTATGGACCTCATGTTCTATTTCTCTAATTTGACAGACTCGGTGCACCCGGTTTGAACATCAGCTTTGCATGCACTATCCAGTTTATACATTTTTACACACGCAAACCTTCAGTAGATCAGGCCCTTTATGTTTTGTGCATCTCATTGCTGCAGGTTTTTGTTTTGTGCATTAATCCTCCTCTGCTGGTGTCAGCGAATGTTTGCAAGGAAAGTAAATATGCAGCCAAAATTAGATGATTATGTGCATAATTTGAGTGCAATTTGGTCTTCGGTTTCTCCAAAAAGAGTAGAAGATGCAGCTTTGGACCATGTTTAATGAACAGGAGTGTGTTCAGATACCAAATGCATAAAATAATTGGAAGTCCTGCTTTGGAAAAGATGCCTTGTGCATCTCTTATACATGTTCTCCTGGAAAATTTAGGGATTTCACCAGGCTGAGCTTCAGGCTGCATAGTAGTAATAGTGGTTGTAGTTTTGTTGTAATATGAGTGTTTCCGCAATTCTGAAAACACTTTCTCCACCCTCACAAAAACGTCAATAATGCAAGGGTTAGATCATCCATGCATGTAAAATTCAACATGCTAACAAGCATGAAAGAGAAGCACGTCAATCCGTCATGTCAGCACAGTGATGGACCGCGAACATCAACATCTCTGACATCATAGACAAACTCAGATCCTATTGGCAGAAACTATTAATAAAAGAGTCTCAGGAGAGAGTTCACAAACCTTCATCTTCCTCACCTCCCTCCACATTATCTCACTATCCTCCATCTCTGTCTGCAGAGAGGATGAATTAGGGATGACACAGCCTCTGTACAGGCTTTTAGTGGAGGGGAAAGGGGAGGGAGGGAGGGAGTGAAGCGGGTTAACGGAGTCATTAACACATGATGATTTAACCGCTTTGATTTAGTGCCACGCTTTGCTTTTCTGGCATCTTGGGCTATCCTCCTGTGGATTGGTGGGGAAAGAGTTTTCTTTTCTTCTCTCTGCATCGTCCTCCCTTCCTTCCTTCCCCCCTGAGGAGATCTCCTCCATGTGTGTTAATACAACCTCTCCTCCTCACCTTCCCCTCCCTCTCCTACATCCAGCACCCCTCCCTTCCTTTTTACCACCTTCCTTTCCTCTTATATTCACTTCTTCCCATTTGCTCCCTCTCCTCCTTCGTGTTCATTTGTATAAAGATTTAATGCCCCCAAACAAGCTTTCTGTGTCAGCCCACTGAGAGTGTCAGCAGGGGCGCTCTGTTCCCCCTTCTGTCTCTGCTGTGAGAGTCACCCAGACACAAACTCACACACACACTCACACACACAGTCTCACAGGGCGCTTGTGTTTTGAGCTCAGAAAAACAGAATCACACACTTTGGATCAGAGGTTTTTACGTTCAGCGCCTGAGGACAGAGTCACACCGGGCTCAACCAGGCCTTATCTCATCCCAATCCAGGAGCAGCAAACAATGCACTGTTGGAGTGTGTGTTTCCATGTGTGTGTGAATGTGTGTGTGTTACAACTCCACCAATCACATTTCAGCTTCCCCGTGGTTCCCTTCTCAGTGGGTGGCCGGACTCCCTGCCTGACCATCAAGAATTAGATCAAGCAGCATTATGAGTGGATTGGAGCTTTGATAAAACACCCACACACACACCGACACGCACACACATGCAGGCATGCAAACAAACATCCCCACTTATTCTACTGCCTCACTGAACACCCTAAGGTGCCACACGTTATGCGCGAAAGCAGAGCTCCATAAGGACGCTCTTCTTCTCCACTATTTCCCACAATTACCCAACCTCATGGGCATACACACACACACACACACTCGCACACTTCTCATGCACATTTGCACACACAACTGACAGAAACTAGGACAGAAGATGTAGCTCTAATCTCCATCTTCATCTCCGTCTCCTTCTTCTCCTCTTCTCCCTCTTTTTCCCCCTTTTGTTTTCTTTTCTTCCAAAACCCCTCCATCACAGGGACCCCCTGTCCCTCCCTCTCTCTACCCGCGGGGCGTCCCAATTCACCGACCTGGTGAATAATTAATGCCGGCAGGCCCAGTTGATTAAAATAACACATCAGGTCTCCTTCATTGGGAAGAGGCATGGCTCCTCTGTGATATTGTTACAGCCTCAGCAGCGGGAGAGTTATTCCTCATATTAACCTTGATTAAGATTTGATGGAGTTAGGCCATATGTGGGCTCATGCTGACTTCTTTGGAGGCTGGTTCTGGTGGTTTGGAGCAGTTTGACACAAGTAATAGGAAAAAAAGGCTTCAAAACAGAGCAGAGCACATTTTTGGGGGTAGAAACTGAGTTAAAAGTGGTTTAAAAAACTGACAGCAGTTGATGTATATTACCTTAAAGAACCTCCTCTGAAGAAAGTTTCAGTTTCAAAATAGTGGAAAAGAGTCCAGACCTGCTGTGGATCACTCTTGAAGCACTGCTGAATTCTCATTTTAACATAGACCTCAGCTAATCCTCGGTTGTTGAGAAGATATGTAGACTCCCAAAGTCCCAGACTGGTGCATTTCCTGGTCTAAAGCTCATGTGAAGAGTTTTAATCAGGAGTACCAGGAAGTTCTATTTCCAGGATTTTCCCCATGAGCGACTAAATGGTTCCTGTGTCTTACTGTTGTCTGCAAACCAGCCCCTGACCAATGCAGGTCTAATAGAAATAACTGCACTACTCCAACAGACCATCAGGTGGAAGTAAGTAAGAGAAATGAATGACGTCATTTTAACAGTCTTGCCTTAGTGCGTGGTCCCTATCACACGGGGGACAAACTGGAGCTCCGAGTGCCCGAAGTGCAAAAAAAACAGGCATTATTCATCACATCGAGACCACCATGTGATGACAGTTCCTTGAGGTCACATTGGGCAGAGAAGAGGAATCGTCGAAAACAGTAATATTTTAAATGGTATAAACAAATCCAAACCCCTTCTACTCTAGTTTAGTGCTCTGATAGACTGGTGTTTTCGATGCACCGCCCCCTGCAGTTTGGGAATGGACGCCAACATACGTCATGTGGAGAGAAAAAAAGATTAAGGCCACATGCATTCTCTTATGTGGATGTCAAGCATCTTTTTTCTAAGTGTCTCGTTCGTGTGGGAGCATAACCCAGCTTTCGTTCAACACAATTAGGACATTCAGGTACAAAAACATGTTGTTGGGTAGAGAACGTCGACACCACCTGTGAAAGAAGGCTCCAATGAAGTTGATGGACTTTGATCTGGTATTTCTTGGGTTATGACAGCATAAGTTCATTTTTGAGAAGTCTGTTAAGCAAAGGCATAAACTTTTTAACTCAAAGCACAAAACCAAGTTTTATGTCAAAAAATATTTGGCAACAGAGTCTGTCAACTTTGTCAGGAAGTGACTCAGACTTACTTGAAATATAAAGACGCCAAAACACTGCGGTGGGACTTTAAACATAAGTACATGATAAGCTAAATCCGATGATGGATCAGTCTGGCTTTATTCCTCCAGCTTCCTGCCAGAAGTCTCTGAAAACTAACAGCCTGTCACTATCTCTCTCTTCCTCTTTCCTCCCGCGCTCGCTGCCTCTTTGCGTCCCTCTGTTCTTAAAGTTTTAAATTGAAGCAGATGGCATTCAAGGGCGACACATGATGCATGTTCATGTTCGCTAATGATGTCTTTGCCGTGCTGTTGGCCTGTCTGCTTTGATTCCCTCGCTTCGACAGCTGTACAATCGCTAGTGTCACAGCCCTCTCCTTACCCCGTCTTTGCTTTTTTTTTCTGTGCTTTTATCGCTGCGGAAACGGTTATCCTGCTGGAGCCGTCTTTTATGAAGAAAATAGCGTGGAATAAAGGGAACCGCAGACGTACAAAAACAAAGGGATGGTGTGTACTTTCTAATCAGACATGTTCCTCTTTGAATTGCTGTGTCATACCGTGTGTGTGTGTGTATAGAGTGGATGCTCAAGTGGGCTTGTTTACAATTCTTAGCTGCTGTTAGCTGTGAGGGGCTGACTGGCCAAACACTCCTAATGAGTTTCTCTTCAACCCTCTTACACAAACACACACACATACACACACACACACACTCGTGTCTATGCTCCAATCTACTCTGAAACATAGCTGCAGCCACTGGGGGTCATTGTTCCCCAAAGCTGATGCTCAAACTGTTGTCAAAGTTCTGTGGTTGTGTGTTTGTGTGTGTCTGCTCCAGCTATAGATGCTCTAATGTCTCATCCACCTTTATGTCCTGATACATGAGCAATATTAGCTTTGATTTTAAAAATTATTCCTGGATTTGTTCCCCGTTCAGAAAATGTCCTTTTCCAGGAAGTAGGAATCTTAACCTTCATTCACAGACACTCTTCTCCTCTCTGTTTTTCCATCCAATCTCTCCTCTATCCGTGTGTTTTCCCTCATTAAGATGCAGAATCCCACTGATCTCCCTTTCACCTATTTCGCCTCACGCTTACATGCTTCTCTCTTTTGTTCTTCCACTTCTCGCTTTTTTTCCCTCTAGTTAGAAATCTCTTTCAGATCCGCGTCGACTCCCTTTGATGTTACCCCTCCATAGATACAAGTGGTGTAATTTAAGCTTGTTTGGAGTTTAGCCAATAGACTCTTCTGGCGTCTATTGGAGCTGAATTGGCACAGTTTAAACGAAACTTCTTGATATCTGTGCTTCCACTTCACAAAGTCACTGAGTATCAGAAGTTACCTGACCCAAAGAACACCTCGTCAGGTGAGTTAGACGGCCATACCACCTGTTAATGGGATCACAGTTTGACCTTTGACCCCTGCAACTAGCTAGTTAAGTACAGAGCGAGCACATGATGGCTGGTGGATTAATGCCTGATCCCTGGATATAGTTAAGCTTGTTTGGTCAAGATACTAACCCTGCAACTGCATATGGAGCGCAGAAACAAGCAACCAGGGGGGGTGTAAGCACACACACACACACACATACAGACGTAAAGATGTGACACTACCCCACACACACACACACACACAAACAGCCAGCCAGGAAGCTAACTTACATCAAGTGACCGTGTGTTGTTTTTACAATCAGCTTTCTCTGGATTGCGGCTTAGACGGCCCTCCTCCCCATCTCCGTCTCCCTCTCTCTCCCTCTCTCTCTCTCTCTCTCCCTCGCTCCGATCACAAAGGGCGGCTACTTTACGATGGTCTGGTCGCAGTAAAAGCCAAGGGCTGTGGGCCACGGGGTGGGGGCAGGAGGCTGTTGGAGAGGATGTAAATCACAGAAATAAAAGTCAACACTGGCACTGAGTTTCCCCAAGAGAGACAGAGAGTGAGAGGGGGAGACAGTTTGTGTAACTTCAGAGTGTAAGAAGGGGAGGAAGAAAGAATGAGAAGTGATCATTTGATGGAGAATTTGCTCAAAGATTTAGTCTGATGAGAATGAAGAACTCAGAGTTTGAAAGTTAGCCCAAACTCAAAGGAGGTGTCCACTTCTGTGCAGACGACTCCCCTCTTCCTGAGACTTTCTGCCTCCACCTCCACCCGCCTCGGTCTTCTGTGCTTCTGCAGGAGTCAAAAAAGCACCCACTAGGAAGTTGGGTGTGCGTTACAGAGCTTGAGTTATTTTAGTAGCTCGCCAACGTTAGCAATGAGAGGAAACCTGGCTACAACCAGAGTTTCCTGCCCCCGAAGACGCAGGGTTGATAATGCCACATTGTTCCTGTACTGTAGGGCACACGTGTGTTTGCTTGTGTAGTAATGGAGTAATCTGAGATATAAAACAACTGTCATCTATGCGCTTCGTTGTGGAAATACTTCCTGGAATCTTCTATCAAGCTAAGCTGTATGAGCCCATTCAAAGAAAGAATTTCTGATATGCAGTCACTTCCAAACTGCTCTAAGAGATTCCTGTGTAAGCCACTCAATCTGTGTCACCAGAGAGGGGCAGCTGGCTGCTCGCTCTCTGCCGGCTGCAGCGATAATCTGAGCGAGTCCAGCCGTGTGACCAGCAAACCTCATGGCAGGTCAGCACGGTGGCAGACGGCAAAGCGGTTAAGTTGATTATATAGAGTTGTACATTTCCTTCGGGAGGTGAGGAGGAGCTGGGGCAACATGGTGGAGGGAAGAATCAATTCAATGGGAAGGAATCGATCGGGTGCAAGATACAAGGGGAGAGAGAGAGGGAGAAAGAAAGTGGGAGAAGTAATGTCAGAGACAGAGAGGAGATGAGAAGTGAAGGAGGTGAGACGTAGAGAGGAAAGATCAAACGACTTCTTGAGTCTTGACCCGTGAACACACGTCACCTTAGCCGCAGAAAGTGGATTTAAGACCTGAAGGAATCTATTCAATCCAACCAATGCAGAGGTCAAATCTGCAGCTACACAGACTAAACAATGACTGACAACATCAGGACAAAAATGCAAAAATGTAGTTTCAGTCCTCAAATAAGTAAAAATACACAAGGTTACAAAACAATGACAGAGAATTTTACCAATCTCAGGCAAACCAGGATAAAAATGTAATTTTGATTGGTTGAATCTCCTTGGCAACAGTTATTAATTCTATTAAAGTGAGCTATTTGTTCCTCCACCTCCTCCTGTGAGCAGTGTGTGTCTGCAGATGCAGAGGCTGCACATTCAGGACCACATTTCTGGGAATTCCACTACTACACATCTAAAGCTTCCTGAAAGGGAAAGCGACAAATGCAGGCAGTTAATCTGGATACCACACAAGAGCTTTACTCTGTGGTGAGCAGTTAAACTTTAAGACATCTAATGTGGAAGATGGTTTGACGCCACTGAGCCGTGTATTTCAAGACTCCTCTGTGGGACATTGGATCGAGACTAGAAATAAAAATGTAACGTTTTAGCTTCATGCTAAAGAAAATGGACAAACTGGATTTTTATGGAATGTTCTGTCATTAAACTCCATTATTCCCATTATTTGTGGACCCCTGTTCTGAGAATTAAGCGCTTACTTCCTTGAAAATAGACGTTGCAGCTGAATTGTTGTGTTTCTCAATACAGGTTATCATGTAATTGCATTTGTTGCCATGTCAACAGAAGTGTTTTAGCAGGGAAGTATGTTTTCAGTCTCCTGTTAAATGTTTTTGCCCTGCATCTCAAAATAGTATGTGGTTTTAAAGCTAACCCCAGTGAAGCCATTAGACCATGAACTGGCACAAACCAAAGCTTTAGAGACTGGACCAGCATCTGTTGGTCCCTAAGGAACGACAGCATCTATATCTTTCACTGCTAGCTCCATAAGTTATGCATCAATTCAACATTAGAGCAACCTTAGCTCAGTTTAGCTTTTATTTTTATTATACATGCAAATACAGTTTATGTAGAGTCTCTGAGGTCAGTAAACATTGTGTGCCCAACATCAGCCTTCAATGCCTAATAAATAGAACCAAATTTTTTCATTGGCAGTATTTGGTTCTGAACACCCAGGCTACCGTTGTTTTGTGTGTGTGTACGTGCGTGTGTGTGAAAGCTGTATTGTATGGCTCTGCTTCAGGACAACAGAAATCCCCTGGATGATGTGTCGCACTCAGCTGTTTTGCCAGACGACTGGCTTTTTGGCACATGCAGACACAGAGTGTGGTGTCTATTGTTGTCTGCTTGCTGGAATCATCGTGCACCTGCATGTTGCTGATGGGGGGGATTTGCTGCACAGATTGTGCGTCAGTGTGTGTCAGTGGTGGACTGTAACAGATAGAACGCTTTATATTGATGGCAGCTAGATGTTACGTCTCCTATCTGACAGTTTTAATACATTTCCATTTATTTCTTTAAATGAAGACGTCAGTTTTTTCTGTTGGTATGGCAAAAGGAGGAAGCTTAAATAGCCTGCTACATTTTAATTTTTATTGGCTGCATATAAATGTTTACAACAGCTTTACTTGACCTTTAAGTGTGCACATGACTCATTTCTTGAACAGTCAGGAGGCCTATCCCCTACCTACCTATTCACTCAAATACTCATCTACTTACCTATTCACATCCCTATCTACCTACCCATTCACTCCAATTCTACTAACCTGTTCACCTGTCCATCCCTGACGTACCTTTCCAGCATCCTACCTACCATGCTTCTTTCATAACCACCTACCTACCTACCTACCTACCTACCTACCTACTTACCTACCTTCCTACCTACCTACCTACTTACCTACCTTCCTACCTACCTACCTTCCTACCTACCTACCCACCTTCCTACCTACCTACATACCTACCTACCTACCTACCTACCTACCTACCTACCTACCTACCTACTTACCTACCTTCCTACCTACCTACTTACCTACCTACCTACCTATCTACCCACCAATTTATCTTCTGGCTTGTCCATTTTCCCACCTACCAATCTATGGTCCTACATACTAACCCATCTACTCATATTCTCACCTACCGTCCCACTTCCCCACTTCCCCACCTTCCACTTTTCCTTCCGATCCCACTGAGCTTTTCACTTGTCCAGCCCCCCACCTACCTTTCTACTCACTCAGTTACCATCCCGCCCTCCTCCCTACCTAACAATCCATCTTCCAGCTTATCCATCTCCCTACCAACACATCTTCCTTCCTATTCTACCTCCTTATTCACACTTCTCCCTACATACCCACCTACATATCCAGCTTTCCATTTCCCCATCTACAGTCCTACCTACTGGCCCACCTTCTTACCCACTTTATTACAACCTTCCTACTTACTTACCTGGCGTTGCACTTCCATTCTGACCAACTGTTCTTGGTACAGTCCGACCTTCCCACCTTCCCACCCTCCTACTGTCTGCTATGCCTACCCTCAGTTCAACCCACCTTCCTACCAACCCTCCTACTTCTCCTTTCTCTCCTTTAACTACCTACCTAGCTACCTACCTTACCATCTTCCTACCTACTGTCCTACCATCCTGCCTCCCCACCTCCCCTACTCTCTGTCATACCTACCCACAGTCCCACCCACCTTTCTACCAGTCCTCCTACCTATTCTTCCTCTTCTTTTACTTACTCTTACCTCATTATCCACTTTGCCACCTTCCTACCATCTCATCTACTGTCCTACCTATCTTGTGTCCTACCTACTTACCCACCTTCCTACCACCATCCTACCTCACCTTGTTCTTACTAATCTCCTTAGATTCCTTCTTCCTACCGACTGTGATTTCTTGCAAAAGAGAGACAGATTTCCTTGTATATTTTATTGCACTTGAAGTTTGTTTTTACTATTCCATCTTTCTTTTATGAACTGCTCTTATCTTATTTACATGTTATGAGTCAACAAACCGTCTGATCATTAATTCCTTAGTGGAGTGTTTTAACACTTCAACACAGAATCTCTCAAGGTGAAACTCTTGACTTTGTTTGTCTTATAACAAAGACACTGTTAAGATGATATAAAAAATGATGCATGAAAGGTTTAAAGAACATAAACGTGTAACTGCAAATCTTCTCCTCTTATATCTTTTCTTTCATTACCTAGAGATAAAACTTCTTTTCTCTTGTGTGTCTCACTCTGTCTGTTGTTGTCTTCTAATTCAGACCATTGATTGTTTGTGTGCACCTATTGACTCCACCTGTTTAATTATCTCGTGTCTCTCTTGATACATGGAACTGCCTTTGTGTCTGCCTATGACCTGCATGCACGTGTGTGTTTGTGTGTGTGTTCCAGTGTAAACATTAAACACACACTGCTTGCATTCATCCAGTATTAGGGAGCATCTGCAGCATCTGAACTTGCTCATCATTGCTTTTGTTATCCAGCTGAAGCCTGTCTGACACAAATTATGATTATCCCTCAAAGTGGAGCCTGGAGCACTCTGGCTAACTGCCTGGTTTGACTGTTGAACCCTGAGGTGTAGTCTAGCAACTCCCTCTGCATAAAGCCTGCAGGGCATCGTATAGATTTGTGCGTGTGCTTGCAAATGTGTGTGTGTGAGAGAAAGAGATGGGGCAAAAAGAGTGTTTTGTGTACAAGCTGGTTGCCTAACTGGCCTGATCAACTGATATCAGGCTATTCGTGCATGAATTAGAGCATATGCACCGAGTTGCTCATGAATGCTTTCTTGTCTGTCTGTCTGTCTCTTTGTGTGTGTGTGTGTGTGTGTGCCCCCATTTGACTGCAGAGTGTGTATTTGCATTCAGCTCAGCACTGACAGGCTTTTTTAATGTGAATTTTTTGGGACAGATGAATGTCAGCAGATCCATTATCCTTTATCTGAACCCCCCAGAGCAGAAAGAGAGAGAGACAGAGAGAGAGTGGATGAGGCCGGTTCAGTAGATGGATGAATAGATGGATGGACGGATGGATGAGCGTCAGTGTCCTATGACACACTCCTGTTAACTGTCGCTTTCTGTCCTTCATGAATTATTCACTGCGTTTCTTCACATGTGGGAGCTGCTCCTCCTCCATTAGACAGACTCTCCCTCACACTTCACACTTTTTATTTCTTTTTCTTAAACACTTAATGTGAGGCAATAACAGACCTTCATCAATGCACTGACACCAGTTCTGACCTCTTTTCTATAATAGGAGAGCACTTTCTATTCAATCTTTAGATAAAATATGTTTTAGCTGACTCTACTTTCCTTGATGCAATGTCACAGGCTTTCAGGTTGTAAATATGACACATTTGTGTTCTCTAGGATTCATTTAGCTCTTTTGACTCTTACACTGCTGAAAATAAATCCAAATTTTACGGTCAGACTACTCCAAAATCGTCACAATTGCTATCCAGACGTGTCTTTTTATGGTTACCTGTCTGTAGAAGTCTCAGTGTAATGTTTACAAGAGATCAAGACTGGGAGGTGAAGCAGAGTCGTAAAACAATGTCAACAGTTCTTTGTCTTTATAGTGCTGTGTCTTGAATTTAAATTTACTCACAGTCTGAACAAAGGAGTTAAAGAGAGTGAGAATGAAGCAGTTTTATCATGAAATTACTCCTCAAATGCTGACAGAGAGTGATCCAACTGTGCTTCTGTTATTTACACCAAACACCAAGAAATGACATGGAAGGTCTAAAAACTGCAGTTCAAAGAGTGTCCACTTGAGGCTGGCTCCAGAAGTACTGGAAATTACATTAATACTCAGCCAATGAGGCAGATCTTTACAGCAGAAACAAACTTGTTTACAGCCTGGGTCCAATCATAACTTAAGTCCATATAGTCAGATTGATTTTACAGCTTAGCAGTTAAGAAGATATTTAAGGGGGGCGCGGATGGCCTAGTGGATATGGCTGCGCACCATGAGGCATGCCCTCAAGCGGGCGGCCCAGGTTCGAATCCAACCTGTGGCCCATTTCCCGCATGTCACTCCCCACTCTCTCACCCCTTTCCGACGCTATCCACTGTCCTCCTCTATCCAATAAAGGCACAAAGGCCAAAAAATTATCTTTAAAAAAAAAAAAAAAAAAAAAAAAGAAGATATTTAAGGGACGCTCTAAGTGATGGTGAAATCTGGTTACATTTTAATTAACCAGATTAAAGACCCACTGAGATCGAGACCTCTTTCACAAGGATGACCGGGCTAAGAGGCAGCAACACACGTCACAGTAATCAAAAGACGGATAACTATAAAAAACAAACATCAAAAATATAGTAAATACAAGCAATTTGATGAATAAGTTTGAGGTATTTTTGAAGTAACAATTATAGTTTCAACTTGACTCATGACTCTTATGTGCATTTTCAAAATTCAAGGTGAAATGTCCTTCATTTGTTCTGCAAATGTTGAGGTAATATTTTTCACCATATATGCTCACACAATCAGAAAATTCTCACTATGCAGGTTACCATTTGCTCTAACGACATCTTTTAGAGTACATGAAGAATGTGATGTTGTCTGGTTCTCATTGGTATATAGAAAAAAAAACATGCTGAGGTCTTTGAAAGTCGAGTCTTCCTGTATTCACAATGATTCAGATGTACTTCTTTTGTGTTGTTTATCAAAGTGTGAGTGAAAGAGGAAAAATGTTGGTGGTTATTCGAACCAAGGACGCACAGATTCAGTGAATCAATGGTGATATTGAGTGCAGTATCACAAACGGTACTCAGCTGATGTTCTTTGCAGTAAGGATTTTTTATTGAGTTGCTGTTGTAATATCACAGCCTGATAAGTTAAATCTATTTTGAAAGACATAAATACTAAAATTATATTAGATCAGATGCATAAAACTTAATAGATGCAGCAAAATATGAGCTCGAAATAGTTAGTTTAATAGTAGATATGATGAAAATTCAGTTTTTTTTTTAAACTTGATAGATTTATGTCACAGAACTCTTGAAGTTTGGTAAAACATGAGGTTTACATGACATGGATTAATTAATGTAACAGGACAGATTTAGCCACAGGGATGTGAAAAGGCAGATTGTTTGCAGAGAGGCTGATATTCATCAACAGGGCAGAGTTTCACAGTGTCCCTGGCTTCTCTCAAAGCCGTGTAACAACCTTGGTTTGAAATTGAAAGGGAAGAGATACAGCGAAGCATTACCACACTCATTCCCACACATCAAAAAAAACACAAAATCGCGTGCAAGCGCTCACCATATCAATATAAGGAGTTTTGCAACATGGGGAAGTGACAGCAAAAGGAGGGAAGTGCAGAAAGCTTTAGTCATGACTGTTAGCTTCATGTGTTTTTAACATCTCTTACTGTAATTATTGCCAAATATGTTTCAAAATGCTGCAGTTTACCATTAGAGGATGTCTTACACACCCTCCTCTCCTTAGTTTTGAAAAGATAAGTCAAAGAGGAAAGATTATGCTGTGGTGAAAACGAGTAGTAGTAGATATTTTTCTCCTCAGGCATCATTCTCTTTTTTTAACAAACTAATAAAGTACTTTGTAAATGCAGTGGAGCAGAAATAGCAGCTTTAACCTGTCATGAACCCGACCTTATCTTTAGCAACAGCTGTATGGTTAAGTCTGAGTTTGGATCAGGATGCTGCACAGAGAGAAAGAGTGATGAACGATGCATCCAGAAAGAGAGGGAGATAAAAAGAGACGGGCTGCAGGCCAACTAGGTTAGAGGTTTTATTGTTGATGTCCGCTTGGTTGCGTAGAGACTACCTCAGACAAACACACACACACAGACCTGAGAGCAGACACACTCGTGGTCAACACCGTCCAGACAGCCCGGCGCTTGGCTGTGTGCTGAGTGAAACATGCATGGTGGGATGTTTATTCTCTGCCAACACAACAAGATTTGTAAATAGATTTGGGAACACGAAGAAAAGAGATCATCGTTGAATTTAGAAGCAGAATCAAAAGATCAGGCAAATCAAAGTGATTATTGGTGCCTTATTAAGCATAAACAGCTCTCTGTTAGCTCGGATGTATTTCTACGCAGCCTGTGCCACTCCTGTTCTCACCTCCAAGCATTAGCAAGCTCATCATACCTCCTCCACCTTCCTATGTTTTAACACATTTCACAGCTGCACCTTATTTTCCCCATTAAACATGCAAACACTGATACGCAGAGATCTGTGCCAAAACACCCCGACACAAACACAAACAGACAGACGTATGCACACAAGCCTTCACCTCCTTACATCGTCTCTGTGGATTAACCTTCACTTCTCCGCAGGAACAGAGAGACAGGAGAAGCTACAGAGCAAAAGAGCAGAGAGAGAGAGAGAGAGGAGGAGGAGGAGGCAGAATGGGGCTCTCCATCATGCTGTCAGTAAGGTGCAGCTTTAGCGTTAGCGAGGAATAAAGAGTGTTTTTAAAAGGTGCTGCGAGGTGCAGCGAAGATGAGTCGGATAAATGACTTCTCTTTTTCATTCAAAGTGCCCGGTAAAGCCCACAGGGTCACCCTCTGTGTCTGTGTGTGTGTGTTTGTGTGTGTGTGGGTAAAGGGATAGAGAGAGAGACTTTGGGTGCGAGCAGAGGAGAGAGTGTGACAGCCTGCATGCCTCAGCCTTGAGTTTGAGAATGCATGCAAAAAGGCAGACTTTTACCACGGCCGGCTGATGTTTTTGTTACTCCTGACACTTTAACGTATGATGTTTTTTCTGCCTGCTTTCAGCGCTGAGTGGGAAAAGTAATGTAGTTCAGGGGGGGCATGTTAGCCGGAACAATGGCTCAAAAATATTGAATAAGGAGTGAAAGGCAGCCGGGTTCTTAATGACAATAGGCCAGAGCTGGGGCTGAGGAGTGATGATGTGGGGGGTGGTGGGTATAGATTAATGATAGATCCTGGCTGGTTAAATATTATCAGGCTTCTTTTTTCATGTAAGCACCCCTCCCTCCTGTCGTGGTACCACACGGAGAATGGTAAGATGAGGCCGGCTAATGATCTGCCCATCTGAGCCTTTCACTTTTTGTATTAGCCCATTTACTTACTATGGAGACACTCCCCTCTCTGTGGGTTCACAACACAGATGGTTTGGGTCGCCATAGTGACTGAAACACTTTATTTGTAACTGTCTAAGCCTCTATGTGCTCTTCTTTAACTCTTGGAACTTTTTCAAATGGACCCTTGCATTTATACCAAACTTTTCATGTATCCTCTGATTGTATAGCAGAGTTTAAAGTCCTGCTAATGTGTTTATTCCAAATGTTCAAGCTCTAATGCATGAATTATATACTCTTAGACTTTTTTGTACCTTAAAAGAAGTTGTGTTATCTGTGCTCTGTAGATGAGACTTTAAAGCAAATGGATGGCTGAATACTAGCTGTTTGCTGTTAGCAGTGACTCTGTTTTCTAAAGCCCTGTTTCCACTGAGCAGGTCAGTTCGGTCTGGGTATGTCATGCGTTTTGTGGTGTTCTCTTTGACTAAAACCGCGACAGGGCCCTCACATTACCAACACATATTGGTACCCTTCTGTTCGACTCCAGGAGTTGAAGCTAGAAACACTGTTGATTGGTCAAAATAATCATCGCTTACCATGTAACAGACATAACAATGAATGACACTGCCATATTTGAACCTCTAGATGACTTAGTGCAATTTGCAACAAAGAGCCACGAGCCAATCACAAATAAGACCAATTGCTGGGTGACTTCCATGGTTGCTTTTTTCTTCTTTGTTGGATTTATTGGCTAGGTACACTATGTTGCACTGCTATGTTGTTGGCACGTTATGTTCTTGGAGGGAGACAACTTAAAGAGATTATGTCCACAACATACCTGCAGTCTGCAGGTCCACAGACTCCTCAATAAGCACAGTACATTGTGACAATTCTATAGCGCAGTCTCTCTGTAACAACTGTGAGCTTTCACTGCCACTTGTGCGCCAACATTCATCGCTGCACCACGTCCCGACCAGCTTCAGGGTTACATTCTACTTTAGAAATTCTTGAGTGATCTCTCCATTGTCTGGTTTCTTTGGTGGTTTTCCTGTAAGCTCTTTCACGTCACTCTGAGGTCCAGTGAAAGGGGATTGAATGGGGACTAATATTAACCAATGTGAAATCAGCTTTGGAAGTTAAGAATGTCAAGCTGACGTTTGGGGTTTGCTTTGGATTGAACAGAACGACAGTTGATACTTAATGCCTGTTGAGAGGTACAGATCAACGTCAGTGACTGAAGTTTGACAACAGACTGATGGGCACTTTAGTCCAGTGAGTAAGCTTAATGTGGGTGTCCAATGTTTACAACATGTAACATCATGTGGAAGGAATGAGGACATAGACATGAGACATGACTATCTTCTACTTTTTGCATCAGAGTTCTTTGAAGTAAGAGTGTTCCATATCCTACCATCTACAATTATACTGGTATGAACTTTTGATGATAAAACTATGTCGAGATATTTTCACTGTAGGGGCATGATGACATATACAAACAAAAATAATGGCTCAATAATTTTGAGATGGTTCTGACTCAAAGTGTCAGATGACCAGCAGCAATTCATGTTCTGTAAATATATGCCCTAAAGTAAGTTTTGATTGATATGTGACTTTTAGCTTGTTTGGATTACATTGTTGGTGTGTTGCACAGCTTTTTTGTTTTGTGTGTCGGAGCAATGTGGCAAGTCATGACAATAATTCTGTAGAATCTTGTTTACATCTGATGATTTTATTCAATTTCTTTTTATCTAATTTTGATGTTCTTTAAACAGAACAAAAAATGCCTTGAAATTTCCTGTTTTTTTATGAAAAAGATGCATTTGACTGTGTTGTTCTCTAAATTTGTACATTGGTTTTTGAAGTTTACAGTTTACATTTGCATTCTAAGTGATAAAAATGGTTTCATTAAATATTTGTGGTTTCCACATTAAAAATTAAAAAAAAATCTTTCCTACTCAGATTTTGTACCTTTTTTTCTTTTGAAATTTTAGGTCCAGTGTATGCGTTGAAGCATCATCACAAGACCAAGGCAAAATATTGAGTTATATATTGCATTTTGCAATATGGCTAAAAAAAATGGATGTATGAATACCGCCCAGCCTTACTTTGAAGTTTATTTTCATGCAGTTATCCCAGAGGTCTATGGTACATTTCCTTCCTCCGTGTGCTATTTTCGATAAGGAATGTATCTTCTCAGAGGAGGATACGCATAATAAACTACTTAAGTCTGTTTATATTTCAGCATATGAGAATAAAAGTATTGTCCTTTCATTTTTAGTCTTTTCTTGTTTCCCCTGTGTGTTTGTTTTTCTGTCAATTTCTGTCACAAAAATCAAGGACAGGACAAGCAAGAGCCCGAGGGCCAACGCTCTGACATCAATATCAGCTTTCACAGCCGCTCTCTGTGTCCTGCTGCCCTTGGCTTAAGCTGAGGGAAACCCCTTTGACTGCAGAAACAACAGCACAATAAAAATCTGCGCTGTGATAAGACACTTTTCACTGTCACAGTCGTCCCCAGCTCTCAGATGGAGTTGACCCATGTGTACCTCTGGGACTTGTGGGTAAAAAGGGGCTGCCTCTCATCCAATTAACTCCTCTCTTTCATCCGCATTAATGTATATCTACCCACACACACACACACACACACACACACACAGTGAGGCTGGGGATGGGGGACAATGACGGACAGGGTGAGGGATGCCAGAGAAAGGGGGAGTCGCTGCTCCATCTTCCAGTCCCTGTGTCCTGCTCTTTTGAAATGCTGATGACTCCTCCCCTTTCACCCTCATTGCTCTGCTCCCTTCTCTTTTAATGTGGCCGAGTCATCCATTCCATTAACCCTCCTCCTCCTGCCTCCCCCAGGTTAAAATGAGGCAGATCCCCCATCTTTGCCTTTCCCCCCCAAACTCCTCTAAAAGGCAGGGTAACAGAGGCCACAGCGGTGACGATGGCAGGGGCATTTGTCATGCTCCGAGCCGCCGCAGTCTGTTGCTCTCCCGTGGGCCTTTGTTGTCCCCCAGCTCCCAACTTGCTGGCTAAGCAGGGGGATTTCACATGTTTCATTAACATCTGAACCAGCTTGGCACTTTTGTGCTCTCACACAGCTCCACACACTCAGAAACACAGAAAGCAGGAGTAACAAGCAGAGGAAAAAGAGGCGGTGTTCTGCACACACACAAATGTTTGCATGGCTGTGGCGTGCACATCTAGCCTGCAGTTATCCAACCTCTGTGCGCTTCATGTGTTCAGTCTTAAACGCAGCAATCAGCGTGCCCTGCCTGGCGCCGGTGGTGGGGGCACAACTCAAGTAGAGGTCACCCTCAGAGGCGTTATAATGCTTCGGGCCGGGCACAACAACACTGAGGGCAATCCACTTAAAGCGAACCAATAACACCCCCTCCTTCCACCTCCTCTCGTATCCCCTCCGGGCCACCCTGAGCATCACACTTCTGAATGGAAAACGGGAAATCGGCCCTCTGCAGCACTTGACATACTGGAGAAAGAGAAAGCAGCGAGAGGGAGGGTGGGAGACAGGAAAACACTGTGAAGACGATGGAGTGAGGAGGAGGGGTGTGTGTGAGTGATACTGAGAGGTTTTTTTGAACACCCGGCGCAGACAGCAGCGCCTGAGAAATCTGTTAGAAGAAGATGAAACGACTTGAGTTCAGGCTTCACAGACAAAATCAAAGCTTTGAGACTGTTTTGATGAAAATGATTTTTTTCCGGCTCCGTTCCTCATTTTTTTTCATTCTGACTTTTTGGTGAACTCTGAGTTGAAGCCAGGAGGGCAATGCTTCACTCAAAGACTGGGATTATGGAGGAAATGGAGAAATGAATGGGATGAAAACTGGATGTGAAATAGAGCTGGAGTTGTTACTGAATCAGTGATGACTGTCAGTGAAGATCCTGAGTCATGATGAGTCAAAGTGAACTCAACAGACTGCTGCACTTGGTTGAAGCTCTTTCAGACATTCTGCCGCCATTGAAAAAGTTCTTCCTTCATCTCTGTGAAACAACTTTTACCATGTGTTTTGGTGTTGTTGTGACTTTGCGTGGTTCAGTGCATGCAGCAGCATCCTCTTAGAAATCCTTCATTCCCAATGACACTGCAAGGACGGAGCTCGGAACAGAGGAAAATCTGCAGACTCTGTTATGTTCTGTGCTTTCACTGAGCCTGAATGTAGTTTGTGAAACAAGTTGTGAGGAGGTATCTGTTTGTGATCCATGGGTTTAGATGTAGCCTCAGGTTGTAAAATCCACGGATGATTTTGGCTAAAATTGATGCATAACTTTGTGTTATTGGTGCAGTTTTACATCTAAATGCAAAGGTGAGTCCAAAAATCAGCTTTCGATTCAGCATGTTTGGTATCACTTTTTCAGACTGATAATAGTTCATAACATTGAAACAACCCATTTCCATATGAAATGGATTAACCGACTTACATTCCCAGATTGTGTGCAAAAATGTGCCTGTTTCTGTCTGGCGTTTTCAGCATCGGTTATAAGCCTTCAAGCCCATTCTGTGGACATGTCAGATCATTTGAACTCATACTTTTATTCTAAAAAAGGCAGCAGTCACTCGGCCATTAAGTCCAAAACATACACAAACAACTCTCTGAGTTCACAGTTTGTAATGAATTAACAAAAGTGCGAAATAAACTGACATTTCTCAGAATAGTAGTATTTATTTGAATAAACTCAAGTGCAGATTAAAACAGTTGAACTGTGAACTCTACATGAGTTTCATTTCAAGATGCAAAATTAAGGCACACAATTAGAACAAAGCTTTAACTCAACTCTGCTTAACTTTCTAATAATACGTTTTTTTTAGGCTCTCTATAGGTGGCTGGCATTGTCAGTCCCTCGAAGTACTCGATACAATGAAATAAGGCTGGGATTTGCGTTCGTATTCCTTACTTTTAGGAGACGACACAACATCTAGACGGTAGATGCAGAAATCTCCAGATCTGTAACACACCTGTGCTGTTTAATCCCAAGAATATCACCATGTAGCTGTTTTTCACATGCAGAAAAACGTTGCCTGTGATGTATGATGCTGGATCGATTCATTATTGGAAACACATTTTATAACCCATTCTGTTTCCCTCAGGCTCCTGTTGTCTTTGCCCTTTGATTATTCGCTCCTGACCTTGTATCCTCTCCACCGTTCACCACAACATTCCTTTAAATCTCTCCTGTCTTTGTCTCATTCTCTGTCCCTCTTGTCGTCTTTAATAGAATTAGCCGTGTGTCCATCTTGACGTACTCGACATCTCCGTGTTTCTGACAGCTAATGGGGGCCATTCCAAGTCCGGGATGACTGATATTGAGATATCCTTCCTCCGGGGTAACATCCACAGCAATTTCCCTTTGATTTGCGGAGTGACGGACTTGGTGCAAAGGAGCATAGACCTAATGATCATTGTGCAGATGGACCCTCTTACTCAAGGCCGCACTGTGTGTGTGTGTGAGTGTGTGTGTGGACGATTACAGGCCATACAATAAGCTCCGTCTCCTCCCCCACTCCTCTCTCTCTGCTGAGGTATTTCCAGAATGCCGCCGGCCATGATGGATTTATGAGTGAGCCATACTTTGGTAAACACCGATGGTGGGCAGCTTTGTCCTCCCCCCTGTGATATAGTGAAGGTCCCCATAAAAAATGGGAAAACCAGGTTACGGCCACCATAGAGCGGAGCTAAACAATAAAAGGCTTTATGGGCAGATATAGGCCTGTACCATAAATGCTGGAATCTGTCTGAGGGACATTAAAGGGATAATGACGAGGGGGGAGTGGGAGGAGAAAGGGGGTAGCTTTCACAAAATCCCTGCAGCTATTGGAGAGTCTTTTTTGGAAGTCACACACACATGCAGAGGATCAGAAACACACCAGAGCAGAGATCTATAGAACAGTTTAACTTTGGGTCAGGCTCAGTGTGTGTTTGAGTGTGTGTGTGTGTTTGCAGCAGATTGACAGAAAGAAAAAGGTGTCAGCGGCGCGGTGTTCGTCGATAACTGCAGCTTGTTCTCACATCGAAGGGTCGGGCCCTCATTACACGTTGGCTCACTGTCGGGGAGCACAGCTGTTGGGTTTGGCTGGCGCTGCCTGTACGCGCTGCACAAAACCAGCTGTGCAAACAAACACACACACACACACACAGACGCAGACACACAGAAACTGTAATTGCAGCAAGGGGGAACGGAGACAGGTTGGTGGAGTTTCAGGTAGACCTAAAAGCAAACATGCGCCACAGCTCTCACACACGCTAACATGCACCCAGGGGAGACACACTCCTGCATAGAGTGGCATGAAGATGTGGGCTGCTGGGCCTGTGCCACAGTGGGGCGGGGGAGGGAAGGATTATGCTGCTTTATCATTGGGATAATGGTTTTGTCATGCAGACAGCATATTTTTGCCCCACAGTGTGACACAGAGCAGGACATCCTTGGGGGGAGGATTGGTAAGGGAAGCACTTTTTACTGCTTCCTAACAGCCCTGATTGCTCGACGAAAGAAGCAGAGAGGGGGCAGTAAAAATAGTTTGACACCCTCAAGGTCCAGGCAGCAATCTCCTCTCCGCCCTCCCTCATAAAACTCTTTGAATTCCCCTCCTCAACCCCCATCCACGCTCCCCTCCATTTCTCAGCTGGACTTTCAGCTCCTAAACAAGGACGTTTCCCCCTCATGCATCCCTTTTTCTGTGCACTTACATAACCGTGTGTTTGAGCGCAGTATTTACATCTGAATGCAGCAAATCAGGCCCTTCTATCAGATTTTTCGGATTTACCGGGACGAGACTTTGAAGCACGAGCCAGGAATCCAAAGTGTTGCCTTTGAATGGGAAATTTGAAGATTGAGATGTAATCTCGTTTTGTCAGACTGTCTTTCCTCTGTGCCAAAATACTCTCTTATGTTCTCACAAGGGTTGGGGCCCGATGGTGCAGCAGCAAGAAGAACCACCACGATTCAATTCAGTGAATCTTTTCTTTCACTTTTCGCTTCCAGCTCTCAGAGAAACGTTTCGAGACTTGTGACCACCCTGTCTGTGCATGAAAAATATGATTGTCAAATGACTGCACTTACAACCTTTTTTTTTTTGTTTTTGTTTTTTTTTTTGTTTCTAAGCAGGCAGTGTGACAGTAGAGTTGAGAAACTTTGGTTCTGCTGCCCTGTTAACAGGTTTCACCAGAAAACACAAAAAACGGTGAAAAAAAATTGTACTTAGACAGAAACGCTGAGGGACTGAAAACGCCATAGTATGGATGTAAGGCCTGTAGCTGGTGATATAACTGTGGATGTTGTGGATACTACAACTGTTCACAGGCTGAAGCAGAGGTGAACTGATCATCCTGCACTTGATACTGAATGATCTTCATCAATTGCAGGAATGGATAGATGCACATTTGGTTGAGAGGCAGTCAGCAGATTCAGCAGCACAAGCACAAAATGATGGTCTGCTGGTGTTGTTGTTGTTGTGTGGTTCATGCATAGCCATGCATCAATAAAAGTGTAATACACACAAGCAGAGCGTGATGTCAGTGTTATAAGTGAAGGGACGTTTCAAAAAAATTCAACACTGGAAACCCTTTTCCAAGGTTTCTGTTTGAGGTTGACTTAAACTCTGTTTCTGTGTAAACGAGAGGCTGAAATGCAACATCTTTGCGTTTCATCCTAAAACCGTTGTCTTGTAATTGGGCCCTGAGTTGAGTTTGAGGGGTCCAAGTCTGAGTCAAGTTTTCAGAGTCTTACACAACTCCACTGCCAACTGTTGACTTCATGAGCCATGTCTTTGCACCTTTTTTTCCGATGCAGTGACATCACAAGAGCAGGTATTAAATGACCTCAAAAACACCTTGGACTTTGTGGTTGAGTCACTTTGGATGCTGTGATGATCTTTATCTCACTGATACTGGTGTGAGAGTTCTTTTAGCATCTGATGTCGTAGTTTGAGTTTCTCCTCCTCTACTTTTCAGTTGTCCTTTTACATTTTGCACATGCTGCACTGCACTTTCTTGCATTTGCAGTAAACCATTTGAGAGAAAAACTAACAATACCTGGCCCCTCATGAAAGCATATTGGCAGGAATTGTTTCTGCATGCTTTCATGCCCATGCAGTGAGTTCCACTGCAGAGTCTTATCTGGTTTTTATGCAGCGCTGACTCAGGGCTCAAAGATCACAGCTGGCTCATATTGGTTTCTGACCTATCAACTTTTGTACTGAAATTTTCTTCAGATCCTTTAAATCTTTGAATGATATCATAAACTACCGATGATGAAATCCTCACACTCTGCAGATTTGGACATTCTTCTGAGATTGTTTGACTATTTGCTCATGCAGCCTCTCACAGAGAGGTCAATCTTTTTTCCAAAACACAATAAAAAACAGATCAGCGTGAAGTGAGAGCAACTTTCAACAACTTACATGTTGTCTTTGCAGCAGTTCTGATGAAATACAACGTTTAAATTACTTGCAAACCATCAAATCCTGTTTTATCAACATTTTTTGCAACTTCTTGCATAGTGCCTACATGTTTTGGGATTAGGGTTTCAATATATTCACTCCCTAAACCTTTTTAGTGCACAATCAATTTCTCAGTGAAAGTGAAAAAGTACCTTAAAGTGGATGTCAGAGTTTAAGAAATCTAAGGGAGAGGTTCTTGTTTAGGTCATTCTTCCTCCCCCCGTAATAAGCAATGATCAACAATCTGTTATCTCTCCGCTTGTTCTTTGCTATCACAGAGTTTTACCCCAGGATGAATGCTCTCCCCTCTGAGAGGAAAACAGAGCCCATGAAATTAACATTTTCTGACATCCATTACTCAGAGGGCTAATCCTGTCAAGGAATGTGTGGCTGCGCTATCAGTGCAAGCTACGGGGTCACCACGGCCCAGGCCTGCACACTGAGCTCTTATCAGGCAGGGTAAACACACCGGGGTCTGCATTAAATAAGTGTCACAGTCAGTGGGGGCGGAGCAGGCTGAGCCCCCCTGCCAGGCTCCATGCAGATAATCCCTCTCAGAGAGCGTGTTGGTCAGACCCAGCTGTGGCCTGTGGCTCAGGTGTAGAGAAAGTGGGGGGAGGAGAGTATTGTTCGGGCTCTGGTGTAGATTACAGAGTAAGAGCTGCAGACTATTGGCCACAAACACACAAGGGCAGATGCCTTTTTATGAGACAAATTAGAGAGATTTAAGCCAACACTGAGAAAGGAAGAGAGTGGATGATTTATGGTTTTTGTTATCATTAATGATTCCACAAAGACAACTTAAAATGCTTGGCTTGAGCCACTATTTTTGCTAAGTAAACTGTTAAAAACTGCAGATTTGGGGACTCTCAAACCATTTAGAGGGTCTGAAGAATTCTGGATAAGGCTGAAAACTAACATTGGATGTATGTAACCTTCACACTTTTTGGCTGCATTGCATTAACCTCCAAAGACCAGAGCTTTTGTCTGGGGTGCATTTCTTATCTCTCTTTGCTAATTGAAACAAGTAAGACCTAATAAGTATAATATCTTTATTTGTTTTCAGTTATTAATGTTCTTGTGCTGAACTACACTGTTTTCCTACTGAAATGGGAGTCATGTTGTGAAATCACTACAAGATAATGTGGTCAGTGTCCCCTAATGTGGGTAATAGGTCAGAGTTTCTTTCCTCAATATCAGCGTGTTTCTGGAATAGTTGATCTACTAGTATGTGCAAGTTCTTTGATTTAAATGACATGTTTAATGCTAAAATAGAAAAATGGTTGATATCCATAAATATTCAAATTCACTGTTCTACAACAAAAAAATTAAAGCACATGATTATTTTCTGATTGAAAATTGTGTTATTTACAGAAACATTAGTTTTGGTGATGGTGTTTTATTCTTGATTTATTTTGACAAGCTGCTTTTCTATGTAAAAAGTTTCCATATCTGAATCGATATTGTTGATACTGGCCTGATTTCTAACTGGTATTGGAGTGATACCAAATTTTGCATTATTGCACACCACTACTCTGAACGCTAACATAACATTGAGTGGGCACTTGGCCTTGATCCTCATTTCAGCACATGCTTGAACAACTTGAGCTCTCCACAGATCACATGATAAGCACAGGTCGTCTCTTAAGGCCCAGTTCACCTGTCAACACCTGACATGAGACAGGTAGAGTGATTGTGATTCTGGGAACGTGATCGTAACCTTGACTTTATTCTTTCTGCATTTATGTTTTCATCACCTGTGTCAGAAAAAGGAAATGGACTGATGTCTTTATAGCTGTGCTTAGAAAGTCTTGGCTCAGAGTCAAACCTGGATGATGACACAGGTGCGTGTTTGCATAACAAGTTGCAACAATGTTGCTTGGAATGTTGCAGAGTAAAGGTGGAGTAACATTTTATTAGGGAGGTGGTGCAAAACAACTTCCTATTCTCTGTCCAGCCCAGCTTCAGTCCAGTGTGGGAAAAGTGAAGTGTCAGTTACCCGGGCTGGGTGACTTTGCCACTTTAGTTGCTTTATGTGTGCTGGCTGAACCGCGGCGCCTCTCTGGGCAGCACTCGAGGAAAGTGTAATGGTGTTACTCTGAGTGTACAAGGTGGGAAACCTTGAATAATGTGGGATGAGAGCGAGCCAGAGAGACGAATCCGAGTCAGCCAGTGGGTCACCAGGAGGTGAGGCTGCCTACTTCCCTGGGTTCAGGAAAAGTTCAGCCGCATAGCATTAGGCAAATGAGGGAGACAGGGCTGGGGGAGAGAAAATCTGAGGGTAGGGACTGATGAGAGCATGGGGGAAAGGGTCAAATTAGTTGGAAGGAGGAGCCCAAATAAAGAGTGAGAACATGCACTGGAGCTTCCAGGAAAAGAGAGCGAGAGAGATCCAGTCTGGTGCAGCTCTCATTATGTCCATGAACTGCGTGTAAAGATATGAGAGACTCATTACTGAGCTTGTATAACTTCATCATGTCCTCAGATGCATTCCTATTTAAAGCCCCCGCACCTAAATCTGAGAGAGGGCGGGGGGCTCCCCCCCTCACAGTCCCATGCAGGGCCCTGCTGTAGACAGAGGGAGATCCATGGTGACGTCCCTGAAGGGGTTAAAGGTGGGCGGAGCCACGCATGAAAAGAGCCTGATGAGGGTGGGAAGGAGAGAGAGAGAAAAAAAGAAAAAGAGTGGAGTGGAGGAGGAGCTACAGCCCTCAGCTGCTGTGCCTTGTCACATTTTTGCAGAACATGATAGCGGCTCGGTGTGGTGTGGGAATGATTTAGGCTTCGCTCTGCAAACACAAACAAGGCGCTGCTGCTGCATGTTTCATGCGGACCTGGATGTCAGAGAGCGGGCTGTGAGTGAGGGGGACGCCGCTGGTTGTTGTAGCGCACGGAGGGAGACCGGTTCATCCACGGGGGCTGACAGGAGTCCACCCACGGCGGGCGCGGACGGGACAACCGAGCGAAACCCAGAGGACGAACTGCAACTAGACGGAATTTCCTCTTTGATAATCGCGCTTTCATCCTGCTCAAACCCCTCTGCGCTCCTCACCCGGACTTGGAGATTCGTGTCCTCTTTTCTGGGATTGTATCGATTTCTTTTTTTCTTCATGGTCTGGATTTCGCCTCAAATGTTGCCCTCTGTTTGAGCAAGGCCGATATATTCCGCTCAAGTTGTTGAGGTGTTTTTTTAGTGTATTTTTATGCAGATCTCTCCGGACACCATGCAGAGTGTGTTTTTAAATTACGTTTTCAATTTGAGCGCAGCCGATTAGGCTTTTCCAGACTCCGGCTCACTCCTCGGGTTAGTTTCGATCAATACAGCTCCATTAGATGATGCCAAATGTTCACATGTCCTCTCTGTGCTCGGATCTACCACTTTTCCTTTGATTTTAATGCACTTTCCTCCCCGTTTTGCCCCCACGGTTTCTACCTCCTCCGGTGGCGAGCTGAAAAGCCCACGGCTCGTGTGTTCCTGCGTGCGCCACAATAGTTGGTTTTTGGACAATAATCCCCTGCTGTCGCCCTGCTCCGTATGATGTACGAGAGTGTGGACGTTGTGGGACTGAATCCCAGCCCGAACCCGTTTTTAATGATGGATTACTACAACCAGAGCAGAGGATGTTTGATCCCAGAGAAAGGACTGGTGCCCGGAGCGCCCCATCCCTACAGCACGTCCATCAGGAACCAGCACTGGAACGGCTCCAATCACTGTAGGTGCCTTTTCCTGCCTCTTCAACTCCATTTCAATACTATGGGAAGTTTAAACCCTCGTGCTTGAGTGTGCGCGCTCATAAAAACGTCCTCTTTCATATTCTGACATCAATTCCTATCACACGACAATTGCGCCAATAATCGATGTTTTACGGCCTTTAATCCTGTGTTCTCAGCCTGTTTTATCTCAATTATTTAAACCCTTAAATATGTGCCAAACAGCGTTGCATGCTCCCACCATCACTGAGCTTCATAACTGCATTATATATACTTGACCCACTTTCGTCTCTCTCTCTCTCTTTCCTGCCTGACTGTGCGCTCATGCTCTGGGTCTTTTTTCTCTGAAACCTCGGTGACTGCGGCGCTTTCATCCAGGCCACGCTCCCCGGCGCATTTTCTGTCCTTTTTTTTTCTTTCTTTCTTACATTCCTGAAATATGCACTTGATAGAAATAAGATTTTCCAAAGCCACGCCGATCTTAATCAGATCAAACTTTCCTGCCAGTGTTATCCCTCTGGTAATCTGGATAGCTGCGCCTACAGGCCACACTTCTGAGCAGCTCAGCCTGGACTGAACAATCCTGTCTGTTTTACACTCAATTAGGCTTTTTTCCTTATGCATAAAATGTATTTCACCCCTGTAAGTAGGAAAGAACGAGTGCAGTTGTATCACACTGTCCTCTTGATGGTGAAATTCTCCTGTTTTGTGATTTAAACTGCACATTCATCTTCATATCTTGACATTTCTGTCAGAAAATGCACCGTGATATTGTTCAAACCCTATAAAATCCAGCCATAAATAAACACCAGAGTGCTCCTGTGTCAGATAGTAAGGGTGACAGCTTTTCTGCCATGTCTAAAAATAGCTCCTCAGCCACTGATGCTGCCTTTAAAATCCCAAAGACGAGTTTGGATGGATTCAGTGTAGCGCACGTGCACATGTTGAGTTGATAATCCACAGTCAGCCATGAGAGATTCCGCTTTATTGATACACTATCTGCTAGAATAAGAGAGAGAGACAGAGAGGTTTATTGCAACAACAAAGTATCAGTGAGGCCCTTCCCTTTCTTCACCTCAAAGGAGCTGCAGTGCACAAAGCTCACTCGGGCCTTTATAGCAGGGATGGTTCTGTTGTCTTTCACAGCTGAAGGAGTGTAAAAAGGCAGGAATCTCCACAGGCTCTTAAGGGCCAATTTCCTCCTGGTCTCCAGACTATAGAAGCACACCACAAAGGGGAAAATTTAAACAGGAATTTCTGATGTTTGGCAGCTACAACAAAAGCAATCAGAGGCTGTTTATTTTTGCGCCGTAGTCTTTCCTCTCCTCTCATAATTTATCCGCTTGTTTTTCCAGGTCAGATAAGATTAAAAAATTCCTCCTGACTTTAAAAAAACAACTCATGCACATTTTTCAAAGCAGATATCCAGAGAGCTTGGTAGTATTTATCGAACCGGCCCACTAAAGCACTCTAGTGGCAGCATTGATTCAAACCATGTGAGCTCGTCTGAGGGGGGGGGGCGCTGGGGGTTTTGGCCCAGGAAGAGACCTCTGATCCCTCGCTCGACTCCACATTGTGTTGCTCAAACGGAGGAGTTTCAGGGGGAGCATGTGTGCGCGGTAGGGTGGGTGGGTGGGGGGTAGCATAGCATAGCTGCTCTTTGCTTTACTGCTCCAATGTAATAAAAAATTTAGAGCACAACTGGGGAGCGGTGGCAGTGGGAGGAGGGTTTTGAGTAGAAAGGCACAACATCCGTTAGTGTCATCACGTGGCTCGGGGGCTTATTGGATCATAGCGGCAGAAAACAAAACACAGCAAGATTTCTTTTTCTCCTGCAGGTCTTAAGTAGGAATCCAAAGCAGTCAGGCTCTAAAGCACGAGACAATCCCAAAAACATCTGCTGGCTTCGTCTCTTTCTGGACTTTTTTTTTTTTTTTTTTTTTTTTTTTTTTAAGCACAAACTTCACAGACAGTAGTCCCATGGTATGTTATCCTCTGCACGTGGGTTTAGAAACAGATCACTGCTGGAGCTAAACATTTTTTTACCCCCTCTGTTTCTTTTCTTTTTTTTTTTTTCCTTTTCAGACCTCAGTTTTTTTAAGCCTCTCCACATTTGGTCTAACTATTCATTACAGGCTCCGTGGAAGAGCTCTTTGGCTCTAAGAGCGCACTCAATGGCATCTTCAATGGAGCTAACGGCCTCCTGGACCCATTAAGGGAGCAGGCACAAGACCAGATCATATGGTCCCTTTATCCCTGATGTTATTGTTCTTTACAGATACTGCTAAGCTAGTTGTTGAGTCCCTGTGAGCGTTTTATAATCTGATCAATTTCAGAGCAGCACTGCAGAATCTGTATGCTAAAAAGGCTCTAATGTTGCAGATTAAATGAACTTGATTTCTTACTGAGTGCCTGTCAGAATCCATACAGCAATTACGGGCTCATGCATGAAAAGAATGCGCATGGCCCTGTTCACATGACTGTCACACACTGGAAAAAAAAAACGGGGATTGCATGGGGTGGGCTCAATTGCTCACCAGCCCATACGCTTCTTTGCACTTTGTTTTTCCTCTCAGGCTGCCCACCGTACGAAAGAAATCAGTCACCAGGGATTTCCACAGAGAGTAGACGAGGCAGAGAGGAGGGTGAGCTGTAGCTAGTTTGTCTTCTGAAAGCAGGCGCTGCCAAGTGGGCTACTACTGGACACCACCGCTGTGCGTCTGAGGGTCCAGTGACTGGCAGCTTAATCTGACTCATGTGGTATTTAAGTGCGGAAGTCCTTTTTGCCTGGCAGGAGAGGAGGCCCATGAAAAAACAGATGTTTTTTTTATTGTTTTTGGTGCAGCAGACTGTAAGAGCAGGAGCAATTTGGGGCAGTGATGATGATGGGAGAGGTTGGCTAAGTGGATTTTTTTTTAGAGGGAGGTAAAAAGCTCTACATTTAAGCTCCTCTTCCCATGTGGTTCCTCTTTCTACTCATTGAGAGGTTTTTTTTTACATCTGACAGACCAACAAGAGTGTCACTAATTACGTGAGCTGTTCATGAAACGTGGAAAACTGTCGGTGTGTTTGGACTTTCAGCTGGCCAGTAAATTGGTGCTGTCCTTGCGAAAGAACAGTGACTATCACTTCCTCTCTCTGTTTATTTATGTATACAGATTTTGTTTGGCGAGAGTGTGCTGAGAATTGGGAAAAGCTTGAAGAACAGAGTGTAAACAGACTGAGGCTCATCCTGTCCCTGAGCAGAACTGGCTTGTCGGCTCTTGACATTGAGGAGAGGTTGCTGTTGTAAACAGCTGGAGAGGAGGTCATCTCCTGAGGCAGATCACGAAGTATCACATTTATTCTCCTAATCAATCCACTCAGGATTTCTCAGTAAAGCTGCTTAAACATTTAGTGAAATTATAGCTTTTGACTTTGTCACAAATCCCTGAACTGCAGCTTTTGTCCCTGATTCTTGTAAATTTCATCTCGCTCTTTAACCTCCGTGCACCTGCGAGCTTTCACGGTCAGGCTGATGAGTGAGCGAGCTTCCCCTCTTGAGGCTGCTCTGATCGAAACTTGATGGAAGTGGCAGGATGGATCGACAGCATTAGAGGCAAGGTCCCTTGTTCATCCAGGCGGGGGGAGCTTCACGCAGGATCCTGATTGCGCCACATCTGCCTAACCCCTCTCCGCCAAACGGTGACAGTGATTTAGTGTCCTTAAAGAGAGAAAGAGAGAGAAGGATCAGTATGTCCACAGAAACACGCCTGCTTTCACCTTCAGGTGCACATCAATTACACATTTTGTCATCAAGGTATGTTTGTAATAGCACAGAGGTGAAGGGAGTTCAGCACCGCCGCCACTCTCCTGGGAAAAGCCGCGGGGCAGCATTTCACAACCTGCCATCACTCGCTCCCTAAAATGCCACCTTATTGCCAACCTTTAACACGTTCTGGGCTTTTAGATGTGGTTCATGGTTTACTAAATAAAGACACCCTTTAAAGAGATGCTCCCAGTGACACAAGGTCAGACAGAGCAGCAGGGACATGTTCTTCTGATGCAACCTGACATCTCACCTACGGTTTTTTAAAAAAAGGTGTGGTCCATCACCTTGAACGTAACCTGAGAACAGGCTTTTAGACACACAAACAATGCTACAGCTGACAGGTGATGTTTTTTCTCCTGAGGGTTGCAAATTGCAGGGTCATTCTCTTTTGAGTATGTCAGAAATTCAGCATATTTAGAGCAGGCTTTTTTGTGTGTATGTGTATGTGAACACACACCAACACCCACCGACGGGGCCCCAGCTTGTTTGTAGAGAGAATTAGCCGGAGGCATCAGTCAGAGTGTACCGTACACCGGTTTGGTTTGACGCTAAATCCCCAAACAAGAGCTGGTGTACTTTGCAAAGCCCCGTTTGATGAGCAAAGCGGCGCAGACAAAAGAGCCAGGCGGTGTCATTGATTCATCAGAGCTTAAAGAAGGCAGCTGATTCCAGACATTGTGACATAGGGTTTGTAATCTCACCATCATTAATTACAGTTGCCCCAAGTCTGTCCTGTGCAACACACACACACATATACAATCACACACACACAGAAACACACACTGGCACAAGGGTGAGAGGGGGATCGAAACAGTTCAGGTTAAAGGGGGGTTCCACCCTCTAAAATATTCATAGCTTCTTCATTTAAATCAATTCAGCTCTTCGGGGCCGCTCAAGCGTCAACTGTCAGAAATTGAGCCGGGCCTCTTGTAATCACTTCTTTACTTATCTCTACAGATGGCTCGCTCGCAATGGGCTCTGCATGGCTAGCTCACCATCACACTCGCTCTTTCCCATCTCCATGTTTCATCCCCACCCTCTCATAATGGAACACACATAAATTCATCTGGGGTATTGAACCAGGCACATTCATCACCCCCCAGAATTCATCTGCGAGGCATTTTCATTCCCAAAGTGTCTCCTTTCTTTCTCCCACTTTATCTCCCTCTCTGTTTCCCATCTCCAACGTTTGCATTCTGGTGTGGGCAGTCAGTGTCACGATTAATCTTTAATGCTCGCCTGCCCTAATTTTTCCTCATATTTTACAAGATTTCCTGCCCTCCAATCCCCCTTTCACCAGCATCTATATATAGAGTGATTACATGGAATTGTTGCCTTGTTTCATCAGTTGCAGAGGGCCAATACCTGCGCCTGCCTCGTCTGCAGTCCACCACGTGCTCCCTTCATCTCTCTCACTCTCTCTCTCTCTCTCTCTGTGGCCACTGAGAGCTTCCACCAGCGCACTCGTCCCCAGTTTCCCTTTGGGGACCGGTGTTAACATCACATGCATGACGACTCTCTTCACCTCAAGCAGTACACACACTCACACACAGATGGAATACCCTTCTATTTACAGAGTGGGACAGACAAGTAAATAGGCTAGAGGTTAGTCTACTAAAAATACAAGAGCCTGGCACTTCTCCTGCTGTCTGGGCAGAAAATAGCACCGTGTTGCTGCCGCCTCAGTCAGCTTTGTTAACTAAGCAGCGAGCAGGAACGCTCTGCCTGAGGTCATGTTTGTGTAAGAAAGACGAGGTTGCTCTGAATCACTCAAATTTACTCTTATTTGTTTGCGCACACCAAAACAAAGTCCCCCGGGCTGCAGCTGGTCTTTTAATAACTCGGAGAACAGCTCAGTGAAGATATAAGACATGTCTTATGTGCGTTTTAAGGGATTGCACTCACTAAGTGGAGTCTTAACTTGTCTGGCTTTCATGATACCTGGTGTTGATATCTTCTACATGCCCCAGGGGAGCAAATTGGTTTTGTTTGGAGAAGACAAGCCTGGTCTGAATGTCTTGATTTATTGAAGTAACATAAGCTATCTATATTGTGTGTCCTCTCAGTCCCAGCCAAGCTCAGCTCAGCCGGCCTCAATCTGGTCCCACTTACTGACAGAGGAGCTGGGTCTGTCTGGACTCCACTCTCATCTCTTTCCCACAGCCCCTCAGAATCATTTCATATTCATTACGTGTCTCGGCTGGAGCCCTGCCTCTGACATTTGACTCTTAAAAGCCCACCTGGGACCGCCATGAAATAGACTTGCCAAGAGTACGGTGGAGGTGGAAAGGAAAGAGTGGAAGCACGGGATGGTGATGGATCGGACAGCGTGTTCGTCTGAAGGAGGCTGACAGGCTCGGGTTACGGGCCGCTTGTTCCCCTGTAACCCTGTTTGTGATATTAGCATTGTGCGAGCTGAGAGATGCCCTGTAGCCGAGCAGCTACAAACACGTGTAGGTTAAGAGAGGTGAACGAGGAGAGGGCCAAACAATCAGATCCTGTTTGTCATGAATAGAGCCTCTGTGTGTCAAAAAGAGAGGCACTCTGAAGCTGAGCAGCGGCTTCATTTCAGAGAGATGTATTGATGGATAAATACACTGTTTATCAGCGTGGAGAATTTGTTTCAAAGCATCTCACGACATTTCACCACAAATACCCAAATGTCCCTAAAGGGCTTACCCATATGTCAAACTCCTCAACCCATCACGTCTTTGTGGTATAAAAACTAAGGTCTTTTTCTTCTAGAGTTGTTTTTGATAGAACAGATATCAGTCCTACTCTCTGATACTCAGAAATGTATTTCTTGCATCTGAATCTGCTCTGTTCTCATACCTCAGCCAATCATTTCCAGGCAGTACTGGCTTACACACTGCCTGGCCACAAAAAGGTTGCCACCTGGATTTATCTTAGCAAATAGGTACAAGATGCTTCATACAGTGCCTACTGTACAAGCCTGTGGGGCAGTGCTATGATCAGGGGTTGCTGCAGTTGCTCAGGTCTAGGTTCAGCAACATTTTGTTCCCAAAGAATGAGGTCAGCTGACTACCTGAATATACTGAATGACCAGGTTATTCCATTATTGGATTGTTTCTTCCCTAATGACACAGGCATATTAACAATGCCAGGATTCATGGGGCTCAAATTGTGAAAGAGTGGTTCAGGGAGCATGGGACATCTTTTTCACACATGGATTGGCCACCACAGAGTCCAGATCTTAACCCCAAAAAACAGTTCCACAGCCAATGTGTGCTGTAATCAAAGCTAAAGGTGGTCCAATCAAATATTACAGTGTGACCTTTTTTTGGTGGTGACTTTTTTTTTTAGCCAGGCAGTGTATTTGCCCCAATGATAGACACCTATCCACTGGCACATTCTGAGCAGCTGTAGCTTAGTTGGTCATCTCTTTATAAATGGTTTGGGGGTTGGATCGTAGATCCAAGACACTTGACCCCCTAAACTACCCTGTGTAAGCAGTAGTGTGAGGATGGGATTGATATTGATAACACACTAGCCTCTACATTCAGTGTATCAGTGTGACATGAGTGGTTGACTGTGGTATGTAATGTAACATAAAAGCACTTTAGGTCAGAGGACAAAGGAAGTACTTGGTAGATACAGTCCATTTACTATGATTGATGCGTTTTCACAAAGGGGTCTGATAGGGTACAGTAAACACTGACCCTGTTTGTATTTCCAACCGAACCCTCTTAAATCCACCTTTCCTCCACCCTTCAAGACTCAAGCAATTGGTTCCCAAACATAGGGGAACCAAAGGAGTATTATGCTTTGTATTGGTTATCATGATACCTTTCCAATATTGAAATCACAACGACTAGAAAACCATTTTCTAGTCTCCTTAGTTTAACTCTTTGCATCCTGTACTTTCCTAATTGCATCAATTTCATGCTGAGAAGTTGGTACACGTATCTGCTGATCCAGAGGACAGTTTCTTTGTACAGTTTTCACTCCTTGTCACCATTTTTTTCTGTTCTTTGACCAATTTTGCCACCTTAAACTTAATTTTACTGCTACTTCATCCTATCTTTGCCATTTAACACCAAAGAAATATTGCACTGTTTGTGATTAGAATATTGCAGCAGGTTATAATGCTTTTCAATCTAATTTGCAATGAATTGCCCAGCCCTAGTATACATCCTATAAATGGTATCTATAGGGATAGACTTAAGAGGGATCAAAAGACCAAGGGTTATCTTTGATTGGCTGATCAAGTGTTGTTTGCCTTCTCCATCTCTGTCTTTTCTAACCTTTTCTGGACCATCTCGTATCTTATCAAGCACATTGTTTGTGACACAGAGAAGGAGATAGTCGCCCTGTTGATGCAGAATGATTAACCGATCATGTCAAATACGACCCCAGTTCCCAAAAAATGGCTGAAACCAAGAAACTTTTGGAGCTGGAAACACGTTTTAAATAACGTTGAGACTGGAAGAAGAAATGGAAAGGAGGAAGAGCTGTTTGCCAAAAAGACTGGAGAGGAACATCTCCAACTAGTATGGTTCAGTAACAACAGGTCAGAAATACATCAGGGTAAAAAGAAAAGACTTTTCATCGATGATGTTCCAGCCAAATGGTGTTTCTGAAAGTGTGGTATGAAAAGGGAACTGGGCTGAAGCCCTCAGGGTGACATGGGTCATCCTCTTTGAATGGAACTTGACATATAAATGTCTTTTTCTATTCCTCATTCCTTGTCATCTTTTTTTCTGAAGCCCTGCCAGCCCGGATGTTTCTTCAGATTTAGCAGAGGGGGTCGGCTGATGCAGAAGTATGCAGCCGTGTAGCACTTAGAGCAGAGAGGGCACATTCTGTTATTGCACGGGATTTTTAACAGCAACCCGAGGAAAGCTTTTTATAGTGGGCTGAAAAGACCAGGGAGGAGGATGAATGGAGGCAATGCTGAGAGTTTTGTCGTAGACGTCTTTCATTTTCTCGGTGGTGCATTTGCTTTGGTTTGACCAAAGTCTGTGAGTCGCTGTCTTGATGTTGCACCATCTGCAAACACAAACCCATCTTTGTTTGTTGCTCCAAATGATCAGAGAGGAAGCTTCCCCTGTGCTCTGTGGAGATAAAAATCTAAAGAACAGGACCCTCTGACAGCTCTGCTCCCCCCTCCTCCAGACAGGGAGCTGACTAATGGAAAAGGTGACACACTTTGAACCAGACTTGTCGAGTCTGACTGTGTAGTAACTGGTGACCGGCCCCTCTTTGCTTGTAGCGCTGCTGTTCTGTGCCACAGCCACCCTGATTTGACACCCCGCTCTGCCCTCACGCCATACGTGGGAAACCTCTGCACAGTGCCGCTGCCACTGTGGCGGTTCCACAATGGAGCTGGATTATTGTGTCTGGGCTGTCAGCACCTCTCAGCTGAAAGAGGGACAGAAGGGGAGAGAAAAAGAGAGATCTCAGGCAGTGGGAGAAGAGGAGGGAGGGGGACGAGGGGAGAGCTGGCATTTTCAAACAATAATCTCTGTGGAGCTTTCAGAGGGTTTAATGTCATTTTTGGCTGCTGGATTTTTGCCCTTTTCTCCTTTGAACAAAAAGCAGCACAGAGTGAGTGAGGAGGAAAAGAGCGACAAAATAAGTGAAGGGAGACAGACTGACTGAGTGACTGGGGAGGGTGAGGCTGGGTGACTGATATTATTAGTGTTATAGTGCAACTGATGGAGGCTTGGCCTGCATCCAGTGGCTGCCATCAGACCAGTGTTGGTGAACTGAACGTGGTACAAGCTGACCTATATCACTGTCCCATTTAGCACATTACAACATTTGTCTTCATCTTTTGTATTTACACTTCCTTCCTCCCCTGTTTCTTTTATTGTGTCAAGAGTCACAAAAAGATAAAAACAATGTTTTTAGTTTCTCATCAGGGCTGGGCATTTAATTGCAAAGTAGATTAAAACGCAATATGTCCAGCTGCCATATTCTAATCACAGACAGTGCAATATTTATTTTACCTCAAATGTGTCAGAGCACCAGATAACATTTTTACATTCGTGTTACTTAACCCTGCTCAACCAAAGAGCCACATTGTTGAAAACTGCCTTTGCAAGAGAAACAATCTAAGTGTTGAAAAGTGGCAGAAACAGCCAGAAGTAGCAATCAAAGTTATTTTGAGGTGACAAAAATGATCATAAAGCAGCACAAGTTGATGAAAAGGGTCTAAGATTGGGAGAAAACATGGAAAATGGTCAAAGTAGCAAAAGTTTTCAGAGACCTGACATCCCTATTTACTTATCTTATGTAATAGTAATTTTGTGAGACACTAAATTTTGGGTTCTCACTATCTCTAGGCTATAATCATCGACATTTCAAGAAATAAAGGCTTGAAATCATTCACTATCTGTGTAATGAGTCTGTCACATCTAGGTTTTACTAACTGAAATGACTGACCCTAAATAATCAACTTTTTCATCATGTTCTAATCTTTTCTAGATGCAACTGTGTATACAAACAGAGTTTCTTTTGTGGATTTTTTGTTGCCCTAAGACAGAATTCCTTCTTTTCTCCCCCATGTATGTTTTTCTTATTTAGAATAACATTGAAAAACAAGATCATTCACCCCTTCAACAATTGATATTAAATTTGTCATATGAATCACAATAGCTTTTCTTTTTTGAAGTTATTTATTCACAGTTTTATTCATCCAATATGGTGCTTTTTTAAAATAAAGAGTGATTTATTGCTTGTGTTTGTTTAACAACACATCAGATGGTATGGTAGATAAATTGCAATAAAGAGGAGAATGATCACAGTTAGAATATTTTTGCAAATAGTTCAGCTCTATTTTTCAGTTGTATTTGATGCTTTGAAGTACGTAAGGGCTCTGCACAACCTGCTTTACTGTGATCTGTAATCTTTGAGAGTCCAAATGAAATCGTGAACACTCAGAGCAGATAAATGGCATCTAAAACCCACTACTACTTTTTTTTTTAACTTTGTTCCTTGCGTGCAATCCACATGGCTGCCCAAATTTGCTCCTTCTGGCTACAGGACAAGAGTGGCATCACTAATCTCCCCTCACTGGTGTGAATTATGGATTGGATGTAATGCAGCGATTAGACACACGCACCTACACGCACGTACCGCTGCAGCTAGATTCCCTCTCGTGCTCTCAGTAAAGGGTTTCCCTCCCTGCACATGCTCACCTGGCCACCCGGACTCATCCTGACCCCACACAGCTCACCTCTAAGCAACCTCCACCTTTACGGTGACATACATCCTGAAGCTGTCACAATCCGCTCTGGCACATATGCTCGCTAAAGCCTTTCATGGCTGTAATCCCTGACACCAGGAAGAGATGCATGGGAATCTTAGTCAGCTGACTCCGAGGAGGGAGGAAAGGATGGAAGAAGTACGACATCCAGGGGCCCCCCTCCTCTGCTCTCTTCTCCCCTCCTCTTATGTAAAGCCTGCTGGGATGCTCCTTGGGCTTGACATAACCCAACCCCACCTGCCCTGGCTGCTCAGCGGGAATCTCCATCACTGGCTTCCCCTGAGCTGGCCTACTTGGGCGCGTTTGATCTTATTGTGGAAGAAGGCGAGCTCGCCCGCAGCCCGGCAGGCAGAGAGCTCCTTGATATGGAGGGGTTGGGGAGGTGGAGCAGGCTTCAGTGGAGAGGCTTAATAACTGTATTAACATCGGTGGCTCCCCCAGGACCCACGCCTACACAGCGGCGGGAGGAGGGTGGAGGGTAGAGCTGCCTTCTTGCGCTTTAAATGCTCTGCCCTCATTTTCTCTTTTCAGCTCTGCTCTTTTAATTCGCCTTGATTTATAAATCAAGATTCATTAGAGAAACCAAATTAATAGTAAATCTCTCTCTGCCTTCATCACACTCTTTTATCTCACATTCCTCTTGTCTAAATGAGTGTTTCTCTCTCTCATTTTCCTTCCTATCGCTGTCTCCTCTTGTTTGTCTGCTTAATTACACCTGGCGGTTATTTATTCATCACAAACTGATATTGTCCAACCCCCTGCTCCACACGAAACAAGTTGCCTATATCACGATCATCCTTGGATTGAACGGCACTCGTTCCTCACCTGTGTGTGTGTGTGTTGCTATTCAGTGAAGTTGCTCGTATCTGTTGAATAAATCATCAGAAGCTGTTAAATAATAAATAGGCCCCACTTAGCTTAATGGACAGAGTTAACTGGGAGGAGCGTGCGTTCCTACTTACAGAGGAACTGGGTCGCAGTAAACGACAACCAGTCACACCAGCCCCCCCCTTGTTCCATCCCGGGTCACGATGAGGCCCGGGTCACTCGGCAGAGGGAGACGAAGCCGCCGGCAGAGGCCAGTCAGGGTTAACTGGACCCTGGAGGGATGGAGGACAGGAGGGGGGAGGAGGGAGTGTTTACAGCGGCTCACCTGGGGGCTCCTCTCTGATTACTGCCTCTCATTGTTTTTGGCAGCAGTGCTCACTATTGTGTGCATATGCAGCAAGCTTTGAGCCACCGACGCACAATCTAATGTATGCCCTTTGTTATTAGCCTCACTCTCACTACCTGTTGAACTGAGTTCAAGGATGGAAATTGCTTAATTTGTTAAACTCACTGCCCAAAACAAAAAGACTTTTCATTTACAGACTGTGAATGAAAATCCTTGCCTCCATGAAGTTTGAGTTCATAACTGTTGAAAATTACGCTCATAAAAGTGATCAAAATAGTGCAATAACATAAAGGTCAAAGAGGTGTGCTCAGCTCCAGGAACAACAAGTTTAGTGAACTTGTATACTCATATGCCTAATAAAAATCTGTGGTGGTGTTTTGTGGAAAATCATACTTGAAAGAGAAAGTTCTGCTTATCTAAAGTCTGCCAAAGAGTCACTACTGTACCACTCAACTACTGAATTAGAGCCAGCACGGCCCTTGTTAAAAGAAACAAACCTTACTTGCTTCATGGAAGCTAAGCTAGCTGTTAACTATGTCAGATGGGGTCACCCACATTTTACAAGTACTTTCACCACTTTACCTCCAAATTTGAAAACAGTATAGGTTTTATTTCTACAAGTCATCCTCTTACTGAGTAATCTTCACTCCAAACAACTCTTTTAATTTAATACTTTGAATTAAAGCTGAAGTGAAGAATTTTTGGTCTCTTGTTTTTGGCGCCGCCTGTGGAAAAATCAGTCTCTTTAGATTTTGTCTTAAACAAAAACACAAAAAAAACTCATCTAGCGATCTTTTACCAGTCAAATGCATGAACTAAGAATCTCTGAATCTGAGGTATTCACCTGGAGTGACGTGTACCCTTTCTCAGTGGTTTCTTTCATTTGAGATAACTTTATAGAAATACCGTCTACTCAATTTTGGTGTTCTTGTTTGCTTTTAAGTCATAAAAGATATCAACTTTAATCAGTTTGATTATGAGATAAAACCTACCTGCAGGTGCTTTAATAAACAGCGGCCAACGGTGGCACAGTCAACACGCAATAAGTAAACCGCGGGTTCCATTCTTGATTTAAAAAATAAACAAGCCAGACATGAATTTATCCATCAGTATTTCTATACATGTGTCACTGAAAAGTTAACAAAAGTCGGCCCAAAACTTTGCTAACTGTGAATCTGTGTTGTGTCTTAATTTTGTTGGATCTACAAAAAGGTTTTAGGTCAAAACCAGCACTTGATCCAGTCCACTGACTGATGGACATCACAGCGTATGGTGTGTTTTCATCTCTGTGTGGGTTTGTGTCATGATCAAATGGCTCCCCTCAGGCTGCACTGAAAGGTCAGGGATCCATGCAGGAAATTAGTGTCTGTGGAGGCACAGGCAACACACACACACACGCGCTCATGGAGTCACACACACACAGAAAAGGGAAAAGAACAGTTCAAACTCGAGGAGGCTAAACATGTCCTTCATTAAATTCACCCAACATCCCACTGCGCTCCCTTGACGACTCTGCCCGCTCATCAGCCGTCGCTTTCTAAGCAAGGAGATAACTTAACCTCCTGATGTGAACACCGAGCTCCTCTCTTTATTACTTTATATCTTTTTTCAACCAAAGCGCTGACATTAGAGACAAATGAGCCTGCCTACTCTGTTCTCCCCTCGCTCTGCCCAAATCTTCCGCTAAGCAGACCCCTGACACCTCGCATCAGACAGCTGAATCAGATGTGTGTCATCAGTCATCATTAAGGGCCTGCTGGAGGATATGGTGTTTAAAGCTACAAATGTGAACATTGTAGAGCTTTTTTAAGAGGTTTTTAGGTCAGGTATGCGTGTTGCAATCTCAGCCTGTGGATCCATAAAATAAATCCATATTTGTATGAACGACGGTCACCCAGAGTGTTTGTTTTGTTTCCAATCAATGTGCAGTTAGCTTGTTTTCCTCTGCGTCTGACCATTCTAAATATGTCAGCTGTCTCCTAGGGGTCTTTAAGCCATTTTAACCCCTTTGCTGACCTAGTAACCCCCTCGGGTCCCGGCACCATTGAGCTCTTTAACAGACTAGTGACAGGATAATGGCACGTTTGCTGCATCTTGTGCACCACACCTTCTGCAAATACCTCCACTTACACACATCATCGTGTGCCTTCAACTCCAAACGCTTGACATCGGCACTTTGAGCTAATTTATGAAGGAAACTGTCCTCATTATGGGTTTCGTGTACAGTACAGGAATGCGCCGTTAGCCTGCTGAGGCTTGACGTGAAGGTAAATTACAAGCAAGTTTAACTATTAGCTCTAACTCACCTTGACGAGAACATAAAGTGACAAAGCTAAATGGGTGTCTCGAAGAAGGTACATTGTATTTTGCATAGCTGAACACACACTCTCCCATGCACACACACTTGCGACCTCTCCTCTACTTCCACACTCATGCTCCTCATGCTCCTGCTCTGTTGGGGCAATCTAACTCTGGTAATCTATTCCCCTGTGATTGACTATTGTGTCATCCACAGAGAGGGCAGAAGGATGGGGTTTAACATGACAAAGCCAGTCCCTGGTGATCCTCCTCTTCTCCTCCCCAGATCCTCTTCTCGCTCTCTCCCCTCTCTCTTGATCCCTTGTTCCCCCCTCTCCCTCCTCCTCCTCCTGGTCCCTCTTAGTCCACTTCAACCCTCTAATGCAAATAACCCATTTTGCTGCCTCCATATTTATGACCCGCTTCCTTCACTGTTAAATATGCGCTTAAGAACTGAGGGGGCCAGTCACATTGGATTAGTGAGTATCAATGGGTAGATAACCTCTCTGTTAGAGTGAGTGAAGAGCAAACACTTGAGCACAGGCATTCATGAAGGTCTTTTGGCCTTCAAACACTGTGTGGCACTTAGCCCAATAAAGATGAATGGGGTCTGGTTAATGTGTACGGACATGATTTGAGCTGAGGCAGAAGAACTCATCGGGACTGTCATGCATTTCCAATCATCTCCTCACCTGTGGTTGCGTTTTCCTTAAATGCCGAAGACAGAAATTCTTAATAAATGTCCAGACTAATTGTAAAACAGTCAAATATTGGCTTCAAATGATCAAAAGAGTACTTTATAAGTGATCTTCAAAAAGTCTCTGATCATTATCTCGTTTAAAATGAGATTATCAGCGCAAAAGTAAGTTATTTCTAGATGCTTATTCCTAGCTTCCTGGTTTGGGACTTGGCAGGTTAGGCTGAACTGTCCAACAGAAAAGTGACAGAAGAGCAGAAGATGGCTAAACAGGAGAGTGATAGCGCACGAGCTAAAGGCTAAAACATGAGCTAAGGGCTGAAACAAGCTAGGCTGTCTGTGATAACGTTCATTCCAACCCAGCAGTGGTCTGTTCAAACCTGAGAGGTTATCAAGAAAATAAAGAGCCAAGCTACTTTTGCTCTGTTGGGTAGATAAACACTGGTAGGACATAACCAGGATTCACTCATGTAACTTGTTATGGATACGTGAGAGTATCAGGCTGTAGCTGCATCTAAACTACGCTAAAAAGTCACAAAGTTTGCTTTTTTCCATGTTTCAAACAACAGTACTATGAAAATATTGATGAATACATAACTTCATTGCAAGTAAAAGTTGTTTTGAACTGGCGAGAGTCGCTGCAGTCCACTTCATACAGATTCTCCTTGCAGTCACTTTAAATGTCTATAGTTAAAAACAGACTCATTTTGCCTGTCGAGGACCCAACTCTACCCAATGATCTCAACTTCCTGACACTGCACCCAACAAAGGGGCATTTGATGGTTGCTGTCATGCAATTTCTAATAATACCCAGGACAGTGAGTCAGAATGACAGAAGGAACCAGAAGGTCTGGTAACTCACACATTCATTTCAATGAGGAATAAGAATTTGCTCTGATCCCCAGGTCAAAGTTGGCATTACCCATACTCCTACACTGTAAGAAGTGATGCATCGCTGGTTTTTTTTTTAAAGATATAAATGCAACACTAAACATAGCATTAGCAAGTGCTGGACTATTATGGGCTCAAACTTCCCCTAGCTAATGCACAAAACCCAGTGCGAAAGAGGAACAATAACAAATAAAAATAATAGAGGGGAAAACAGACAATTAGCTGAAATTTACTTCTCTCTGAGTTAAATGGCTGAAATAATTACACCTCACATCCTCTATTGTGAGTGAGAGCTCATAAGAGGATCTTTGAAGAAGACCTGATAACGTTTTTTTTGTGCTGAAAATTTGATTTTTTTTCTCATTATTGTTATTTATGATATCTCACTGTGTTGTGTTTCATTGTGTCGTATTATACACTGGTGCACAATATCTCATCACATTGTGAATTATACTGCCATCTTCTCTGTCCCTGTCCTCCCATCATTCCCCAAAGGTCACAGGACTATATCCAACCCTCTGACCCTTTGACTTCCTCTTACTGGCTGCTTGTAATGTCATCGACCTCACATTTTACGGGAATGCTGGGAATTGAGGCTTATTTGGCTGTTGCACTCATCCTAAGTGGCTGTGAAAAAAGAACATCAGCCAGACGAGTGACGCGGTAACCTTTTAAAAGGCTTGTGTTAGAGCGCGTGGTCAGGTCCTGGATGGGGGGTAAAGCCTCTGCTTTAACTATTGCTTCGGCACCCTCCTGTCTTCTCGTATGCATGAGTGCGGTTTGTAATCACAGAAGGAAAAAGCACGCACACAATCACCCCATCACGCACAATTCTATAATTAACTGACGCAGGCACTCTGTAAAAAGGAGGCTTAATGTTTCATGAAGCCGTTTTCACAGTCAGAGCAGGGACATTAAAGAGCGCTTTGTAAGAGGCTGTGGTTTCACTCCTGTGTTCATGCTATGATCCAATGATGACCTGGATCTTGAATCGAGTGTCGTATCACAGCTGTAAGTCACCCTGGGGAGGGCGTATTAGTTCATATTGAGAGAGTTTACAAAGGGCGTGCTCTGTGGTTACACCTTCTCCCTTTCCCACAGTCGAGAGCGTGTCGAGAAGCAAACATGCAGTCGTGCCCGGCTTTTATTTAGAGGTTTTGAAATGTTTGTATTGCATGTCACAGTCCACCCCCGGCCCTGTCCTTCTCCTCAGCTCCTCTTCTCCTCTCTGTTCCTCGTCCAGCCCCTCCTCTTCTCCTTAATGTGGGTCAGTGATGTCGCTCAGCTGATGGCGTACAGCTGCTGTATGCGTGTGATCAGCTCATAGGAGATAAATGAATGTTCAATGCTTGATCCGCTGAAGACAAACATCCCCTGTGTTTGACATTTGAAACCTGAAAAGCCGTGCTCGACAAGTGAAACTGCCTGTCTGTCTTGTCGCAGTTATTAAGCCAAAACTAATACACACATTTAAAGGCAAAAATACTCAGGCTCCTTTTATAATCCAATATGCACACATTTCCACATTCTTACACAGCGTGTTACATCAGATATCATGTTTTCATGCTCGCACAAGCCCAGGACATGTGTTTAAGGCGTCCTCTTGATGCTTTTTTTGCCCCCTATGTGCCCAGCGATGCATCCCACACCATCAGCTCATGCCAAATATCTTCGGTCACCCTGGGGCAAGTGCCAGCTCGCTTCGCCCCACTGTCAGTCAGCAGGCACAGACAGCTGCTGGGTAGAGTTACACCATGTTACTCGGGGTTGCGGGGGAGCGTTGTTGCCAGGGAAATTGTGGTTCAAACAGGGAAGATAGCTGCCTTTTGCTCCCTTTATGACTGAGTGCTCCTTTTATTACCAGCATTTTTAAAGATTTATGCAGGGTTCGGATGTTCTGTGCTCATTATTTATCAGGAACACACAATAAACTCTGCCAAAGGTTAGCATGTGGCTGCAGCAGCGAGCACTAAAGTTAGCATGGTGCTGCAGCTCCAGTGCGGCCCCTGTAGACCTCACCTTTGCCATCTGCTCCATCCCCAGCCATCCTCCACCTCCTCCCCTCTGCCTCCCCCGCGCTCTAGTTTGTCCACACATGTTCTCAGTTCCGTCTCCATTTGCCGGGGCAGCAGTGATAGAAAAACCTGGTGTGTTGTTATTTCAGAGGCCTGGCAGCATGGAGAGGGAAGTTATCTTGGGCCCCAGGAGAAGGGGGCTTGGGAACATGGAGGGGGCTGCCGGGCTGATAAAAAACAGGCCTGGCTTAGACAAGAACATGCTGACATTCACACGCACAATGTACCCTGCACATACATGCAGCATATATCACGCATCAATGTGCAAAGACGCAGATGCTCTCATCTCTTCTTCATTTAATGTCTCCTATTAAACAGAGGAAATGCAAACATTTACAACGTGCTAAGATGTAAAGACGCCATAAATTACCTCCCACTAAACACAACCTGGTGTTTTCCCCGCTCCTGGCCCACCATTTCCTGGTGCTGGGATCGTCATAACAGCCAAGAAAGACTCCTTACTCTGCAGCAGCTTGCCCTTTGGCCTCTGCCCGGACCCTCATCTATCAAACATGTATATGTGTTTTTCTTGCCGCAACACGCTACATGGGGGGAGTTAGTTGGCCCCAATTTGGAAAACAACTCATCATAAACTGGGTCTTGGAGCAGCTGTAGCCCTCTGAAGTGAAGTGAAGTCCTGTAGGAAGTCAAGCTGTCACATCAAATTTTGCTCTTTCTGCAAAATTTAAATATTTGCAGTGGTTGCAGAACAGCAAGCTGTCATTTCTCTGAATTGTTCGCAACATACATACACTCCTACGCAGGAGCGATGTGTCATTCCAGACTGAAAATTGCATCAGAATCAGATTATTCTCCAAGTTTGATCAATGCATTTCATTTCCTGACACTATAATAGTTGCAGTGTGCACAAAGTGACGTGTTTGAAGTGTGTTTTAACTCTGCCTGGAAAGCATTTAAGATGCCAAAGCTCAACTTCTCCTGAAGTGACGTTACTGTAACACTCTGCGGCTATGATCTTGTTACTTTGCTTGGAATTTTGACAGAAAGTGAATGTATTTAATGCCGAATGTGATGCAGAAGTGATTACCTGAAGGGTTGGTCAGTTAAGAGTGAATTCTGTTGTTATGTTTTGTCTGTTTTGTGAAGCCCAGTTGAAATATTTGGCTCAACACAAACTGACTGACCCCTCAGGTCATCACTTCTGGGTCATGTTCAGCATGTAGTACATTCCCTCTCTGTCATTATTGTGTAAATTTGTTTCAGGACTTGTAAAAGTGCTCTGCCGTTGGTAAATTTGTCTCGATGCTTGTAAAAGTGTTTCCATAATGACATTTTTTTCATTCTTAGTAAAAGTGTTTTGTTAATTTAATTTCATTAGTGTTTCAAACTTTGCAATTTTGGTTTGCGCTTTTCAGCCACCGTAGTCAATGGTTGCAGCACCCTTGATTTCCCTGCATCTTTCTTTCTGCCCTTTGACACTCTCCCTCCCTCTCTGCACTTATAGCTCGCCCTTGAAACACACACATTGATTGTTGTTCGATGCTACAACTCACAAAGTGACAGATGTGTAGGCACAACAACAAAGTGTAGGATCCACAGCGCTCCATAAGATGATATCAGGTTGTGTTTGATCTGTTGTGATTTTTTTGCATTCAATGTGGAGACTGCACCAGGTGTCTCTGAGTTTTGAATCCTTTGATTTTAAGGCCGACTGTTGCCAACATGTCGAAGGATTTAAGATGTTAACCTGTGACTTGCAGCATGTAAAGGGTTAACACTGCACAGAGCAAAGGCTAGAGGAGAATGTCAGACTTAGAAAGTGGGGCAGGTAGGAGTTAGAAGGAGAGATGAAGGTGGAAAGTGGCGGGAGTGGGGGGGTGTAAGGGCTGGATTTGGTTACAGTGAATATGGGAGGCGTGAGGCTCCCTGTCTGCTCTCTTGGCCTATGTTAACCTCCATTCGCTCTCCTTCCTGTGTCTGTGCAAGTGTGTGTTTTCACTTATGCCTGCTTTCCCTGCCACCAGATTCCTCCCCTCCTTCCATCCAATAACTGTTCACACTCAGTGTTTGAACACAAACACACCCTGCTGTCGCTCTGCTTACAGCTGTCAGTCTGTGCGTGCCTGCTGGTGTGCGATCGCACACACATGACGCCCTGGTCGCCGCTCATGTTAAGATGGCGTGTGTGGCCTCTGCTGTCAGTAATCAGTGTGAAGGCAGCGATTGGAGGGCCCTTCCATTTTCAGCGGAAAAACGTTACGAGGCTCTGTGAGAGAATGGCAGGATTTCCCTGTGAGCGAGGAAGTGGTCCCATTTCCCCTCGCAGTAATTGAAGAGTGCTGACAAAGCATTCCCGCTCGTGTGTGTTTATCGTTTTTCCCTACTGCCTCTCACCCACATTCCTGACAGAGAAAACAGAAATAACACCTGAATATTTAGCAAAAGTCAAGCACCATGCATGAGTGATGGCGCTCTGATTCGCTGCACTTCAAAGCTCTTAAGTTGCTGCCAGTCGTTTTCATGGACATGCATGATGCATCAGCTGACAACTCCCAGGATTTTTGTTCAGCAGTCTCGATCCCTGAGGCTCTTCCATCAGCCGTTCCTGCTTCATTATTTTAAGGAGACTTCAAAGTGAGCCTTAATGCGGTCGCCTGTGGCATGGTGGTCTGTGCGCTCTCATCTCCTGCACACTGGTTGCATGGAAAGACAAATGGACCTTTATATGTTCCTCCATGTATTTTACACATGGCCAGCATGTGTGTGCGTCACTCTGTGCATGTGTGGCGTGTCCACATAATCTAATAGAAGTCAGGGAAACACAATGGTCTGTGACAGAGTAGGATTCTACTGAGTCCATCCCCTCTGCCTTCATTTTCTGCAGTTTTTTACCCACAATCCAGCCAGGCAGCAGAGCAGCCAGCCTGCTAATGTAGTTAGCTTCCCCCCTAATGATGCTCAAATCTCATTAATATGCTTCACAGCTGGGCCCAGTAACCGGTGGGGATGAAGGTAATCAAATCTCAGAGGACTAACCTAAGGCTGAACCTCGAGAAATACTCAGCAGCACTGGGCCGAGACAAACCAGAGACTGGAGGCTTGATAATAGCCAATAGGCTCATGTGTGTGTGTCTGTGTGTGTGTTGGTCTGTGGTCTCAATGCCTTTGAAGTGCTGATGTTAGCCAGGCCATCTTATGTCAGTATCAGCTCTGGGGCCAGTTCATCATCAGAATAGATTTCATTTCAGTCTCGTGCATATTTGTCTGTGTGAGTCTCGGTATGCTCGCGGGGAGGATGTGTCTGCAGGGGCGCGGCTGCTCTAAGTGCACTTGTGGCTCATGATGTATGCAAAGTGAATCTGAAGAGCGACATTACAGACCACTCACACTTGAGCTTAATTAAATCACCGGTGCTTTGGCTCTGAGTTGGAGAAACACCACGCTACATTAAACTATTAGGATATCTGAGGCATGCTTACACACACGCTGCGTGTTTGTGATACTTTGTCTGTTAATGTTAATATTAAAGGGGAACTCTGGGTACATGACTGTGAGCAGCTTATTAATCTCACGGAGAGAAGCAGATCGCCGCATAACGCAAGGAAAACAATACTGCGACTATTTGGACTTCAGTTATTTTCCCCTTTTTGACATAATATTGTTACTCCTAATTGTTCCAGGGTTTTGTTCTCATTTTAAAGCTCATGTGAGGATTTTTTTGCTTACTATGAAACAAACTGAACTTTACGCTGATGCTTCCTTATGACCTACAAAAGCAAACTGGATCATAAGAGACAAGATTGCCTCTGTACACTCAAAGAAACAATTGAACTTGTACATGAAATATCATTTAAATGAATAGCAGCACCACTTTGTCCACAGGGGGTGCCCAAATTACAAGCCTTAAGTTCCTCACAGGAGCTTTAAGTTCTCATCAGTAGGGAAAGTGTTTTAGCTTCTTGCTATTTTATTCTTCTTCCCTGTTCTTTTTTTTTGCACCAAAGCACCATGAAAATGTATTGTATGTACAATCCTGCATGAAAATTAAGGTCTGTGTCCACTGGCAGCATTGCCCTTGCCAAGGTTGCGCCTATTTCTTAAAAAAAACAATGCATTTCACAATTTCAGTGCTTGGTCTTGAATCCCATTTGTGTTGGCTTTTTTTGTTGCTTCATTTAGGATCCCAACAGTAGAAAACAGTTGAACTTCTGGGAAGAACATTGTCACTGTTGTCAGTGTTACTCCCCCAGTGTTACTTTGTGACCAAATACTATCAAGACGTAGACATCATCAAGGTTTTGGTATCATTTTTGTTGACAAGAATGTAGCTGAGAAGTGCTCTAAAATTTAAGTTATGGCAACTGCTAGCATAAATAAAGCAAATAAATAAAGCAAATAAAAATGCTACTAGTGGCCAATCAGAAGACTAGACTTTCATGCCACCACCTCAGCCAACAGGTTGAGTTTGCAAACTTAAGACATTTCTATTAAGGTTTTATGATTTGATTGACCGTGAAAACACATCAAAGTGGTGTTTTCTTTTGTCAAAGTCTATCTGTAAGAAGTCTCCCCTCTCTGCTCTGAGGAGCTTTAACAGTATCAGTTCATCTCCTTTAAATGGACTTTAACTGTTTCAGTGCAGACCTGTTGTGCCAGGTTTGTTTTTAGTGTTACACCTTACGCTCTGTGCTTTTTATTTCCATTTCTGGGACTGGTCTAACAACATGCCAGACTGTATTCTCCAATGTGTGTCTGGTTAGCAACAACTGCGGTGACCATACGCCCTGTGTGGTTTGGGTTACTTCTCCCTGCAAGAACACAATGGATCCTTATCAGTACCTCTGCGCTGTTTTTCATTTTAACATTATTTTCATGGTCACGGGTTCCTGTGCCTGTATCCCAAAGCAAACCAGGCTGTTATTGTCTATTCATCCTAGCCCTCTCTTGGCTGAAGGAATGATATTCTAGCTGCAGCTTGAGTATTAGTTACTGTGGGCTCAGGAGGGGCTCCGGCCTGGAAAACTTTGCAGACACACAAATTCCCAGCGTTAACATGTTGCAAGGATATCGAGGGAAGGCTCTCCAGGCGAGCGTGAGTCAGTTCTTCCAGTGTTTGTGCGTAGGATTTGGTGGGTCACACAATAGGCGGGCTTGTGTTGATAGTTGGTGTTGATCAGATGCAGGCTGGTGTTGAATAATGCCTGGATGAGGGCTGCTGAAGAGCTAAGTAGCTCTGTCCTCCCTGCCTCTCCATCCACAGGCCTGCCATTGTTTTGCTCCATGCCTGAGCTTGACAAGGCTCCAGAAGCCGGCCATTGTATTTAATTACAGTCGCCGGCCCCCTCACAGACTCTTGTCCTTGTGTCCCAGATTTCCAATGGGTGCTCTCATTAAGACCGTGTATGTTTATGTGTGTGTGTGTGTGACCGATGAAGCTTTTTTAATGGTTGTAGGAAAACCCTCGGCCTGTGTAAATCTAAGCATGGACGGTATTTTTAATGTGTGGATTTCCTCGGCTGGATGGCACATCTGTTTGTCTGTGCATTTCTAATAAAGGCAGCCTTAACATGGATGAATAGCTCTGCGGCCGCACTAATAACGCTGGCAAGCAATCACTCTGCGTCAGCGGAGGCAGGAGAGCGAAGAAAAACCGTGAATGGTTTTGTGCTAATGAGAAAATATGCCATGTTATGTAAGAGGCGCTCTATTTAAGTTTAATTTGTTTGACACAAGTGTGGTGAGTGCGATGCCCAGTGGCATGAGCAAAGACAGCCGTAATGACACCAGTAAGACGGCAACGAGAAACAGAAGACAAACGCCCTTATTTTCTTTAATATGTCCTCCTTTTTCTGCTCTAACTGAATCCTTTCTCCTCTTTAACCACAGGGAAGTGCCTCCTTACTGCGCTTTGCAAAGCTCCCAGATGGAAAATAATGTAATTCTTAAATAAGAACATATAATTCCTGCACACTCAAGTTCTTGTTCTCTCCTGTGGAATTAAAATCTCACATTTTTTCACTCCACACAAGAACATGTTGGAGGCTTTGTGTTGAATTTTGACATATGTGCATGTGTAGATGAATCTATAACTGGAGGCAGGACACACAGCCTCTCCTGTGTGTGTGTGAGAGTGTGTGTGTGTATTTTTATCACCGCATCTGTTTTGTGTTTTTGTCTGCTTATTGCTCAAACACACCACAGCTCTGTCTCTCCCACATCTTTGTGCCTCTCTGTTTTCCTCTCATCCTTCCTTTTCTCCACTTTCCCACTTTATTACACACACAAAAAAAAAAATCCATAGCCTTCACCGAATAATCTCAAATCAGCGAAGATAAAAAGCCCTCCTGTTCACATAGAGAGTCTTTCACCTTGAGGATGAGGTCACAGTGTTTACAAGATGCTTGCACCCTTACACCCATACTGAGCCATTTGCACCAGGAGCAGAAAAGGTCTCTGCAGGTGTGAAAGCTGCATGTAACATTCAGGCAGCTCATAAATGAGATGTCTTAATAACCTCAGCCTGATTGGGTGTCACTGTTAGGTGTTGCAATGTGAGCTTTATTGCTGTACAGCTTAACTGTCCCTGTCACCCGAAACCCCTTCAGATCAGCTGTGTGAGATAACCCGCAGGCTTTGCAGAGGCTGTAGTTTTTTTTCTTCCTTTGCACGATGTGTCTGTTTTGTTTTTTTTGTTTTTTTTTTTCCAGGAAGTGTGGAACATATCTGGGCTCAGGTTGGTTTATTTTGGTTGTTCTGAATGTAATCTCCTCTTGCACCATCTGCTGCATGGAGATTGGCAAGCTGAGACCTGACACACCGTCTCTATAAAAGGATAGGAAAGAGTAAGAGAAAGAGTAAGGGAGGGAGAAAAACTTGATCCTTGCTTTATATCACACAATGTGCTGTGTGTGTCGTCACATAGAACGTGTTCCCAGCTGTGCCGTGGGCCTGTAGAATCGCCCCACTCTGTTAAATATAGACGGCTTATTTACACTCCAGTTCAGAGCTGCAGGCGGCTTCTGAGCTGCTCCTCAACCTCTATGATCCCCACTTTACAGGGGAGGATGCTGGGAAGGGAAACAGGGCTGTGAAACACACCTGAGTGTGCAAGATCTCAAAATTAAGGCTGAACAAGTCATTAAAGTAACCTAATTGGGATTAATCTTTCCTATATTGTAATTTCAATTTTTTGTGCAATTATATCTAGGTTCCCATCTTACATGATTCTAAACAAACATATTGAAGGACATGAACATTACATTAATTACAGAACAACAACAACCCACTGTGACCACTTTTTGGCCAGTTCAGTCACTTCTCACTTCTTTTTTTACCACTTTTAGACCATTTTTGATACCTTCTCTTTATTTTCTAGGTTCACACCCAATTTTCTTGCCCATTTTTGCCCATTTTTGCCACTTTTCACTCTTTTTGCTGCTTATGGGCCATTTTTGCAACAAACTGACTACTTTCAGACTTTGATCCCAACTTTCTTGTCATTTTTGTTGACTTTGGCTGTCTTTACCACTTTTCATGTTTTTTTGTCATTTTTTAACTATTTTTTTTTACTTTCTGAATTTTTTCAAGTTTCCTACAAATATTTTCTTACTAATTTATGTTGCCTTTTGGCCATTTTAGTCACTTGTCACCCTTTTTTTCACCACTTTTGGACCCATTTTTGCTACTTTTTGAGTATTTCCAGAGTCTATCCCAATTTTTGTTTCCTTTTTGGCAATTTTTACGACCTCAAACTAAATTTTATTGCTACTCTTTGCTGTTTTTGCCTCTTTTTACCACTCAGATTGTTTCTTTTGTAAAGGTTATTTTTTAAGTTTGTTGTTTTGGTTGAGTAGTGTTGAGTAACTACTCTAAAGCAGAAAACATCTGCTGCAAAAAATGTTGCTGATATTTTGACACATTTCAGGTTATAGAAATATTACTCTGTCTGGGATTAGAATATTGCAGCAGGATGTATTTGGATTTAATTAAATTGCCCAGCCCTAGTCAAAGTGGTTTCATTATTTCACAGTAGAAGTTTGTCTGTGAGGAATCTTGTTGACATTAGTTTAAAAACGGCCAGGACAGGACACATGCTAGCTCATTTGCAAACAGGGATTATTCACTTAAAGAGTCAGCGACAGGCCGCGGGGTGCAGCGCTCTGCTGTGAATGTGTGTTTTTATATTTGATTAAAGCGCCGTGTTTGGAAACACACAGGATATTGAGGTCAAAGTCCGATACATATTACATGAAGGCAGCAGCAGGTTGCTTCCCAACAATCCCGGACCACTTTGTTTACCATGTAAAGCCCATAAAAATATGGGAGCTTACAAAGCGCTCACATGTTGTTTGGTTTGTCATGTTAGTGCTCAGCGGATGAGTGTATCCAGCCTCTTTCTGTTTACTGTTCTCATATTGAGGAAGAGTCTCCGAGGTGTGTGTGTGTGTGTAATGCTTAGTCGACCTGTCAGATGGCTTTTTTCTGACACACTGTGACCTTTATCCTTTAATGTTTTCAAGCTTTCTGCCTTAAAAAAGCACAACATAAACATGTATATTAAAGCACGACTCAAGGCTTTGCATCAGAGGAGAAAACCTTTGTTTGAACCCTGCTGGCAAAGCCGCTTTTGGCTCTTACACACACGCTCACACACGCTCACACACACAGCAGACATAATTTAAGCGGTAAATAAGAATATTCTGCAGACGCTGGTTTCTTTTCTGCTTTGATGATCTGTGTGTGCGCACGCGTGTGTGTGTGTGTTGTTCTCTGAAGACGTTCCTCTCTTGTAGTGGATCAAGAAGAATGCCAGAAATCAAGAAGTAGTCCTTGCACTCGCAGTTCTTTTATTTAACGTACTGTTACAACATGAGTAAGTCCCTTTCTTGCTGATCTGTATTGGAGAAGTGTATCTAGCTGGACTGAGCTGTCAAAGATCTTTGTATGTGTGTGTGTGTGTGTGTATCTATACACCTGAGATGTAGTGTTTATCCCACTGATATCGATTAACACTGCGTGTCTGTCTGCGTTTCATCTGATAGCGTCCACTAACCCCTCTGTTGTTGCTCTTCTTCTCTCTCCACAGCGATAGAGACCCAGAGTACCAGCTCAGAGGAGATAGTGCCAAGCCCGCCCTCGCCTCCCCCGCCGCCCCGCGTCTACAAGCCCTGCTTTGTGTGCCAGGACAAGTCCTCAGGGTACCACTATGGTGTCAGCGCCTGTGAGGGCTGCAAGGTGAGACTCCTGGCCTTCCTCTGAAACTGCCGAGCAAGCAAGATGTTCATCAATCTCGTAACCTTCGTGTGATTCATGCTGGGAAAAAATGGATGCACTCAGGCTCTCACAGGCTAAGATGAGATGATAAAAAAAGATAAGGCACGGCATTTGGAAGATTTCACATCCTATTGAGTTTTTACAGTTTAATAGTGGAACTTGACACTGGAGATGAGCCAGGACTCAGAACGTTTACTGTCTTCATTGTTTTTATCAGCTTATTTAACACTAGGGAGAGGGGGAGGGGGAGAGAGAGAGAGAGAGAGAGAGAGAGAGAAAGAGCGAGAGTGTGAAGCTATTATGAATATCAACACGCAATAGCAAAGGAGATGTACTGATAATCTGTGCGACTTCAAGTGTGATTTAGAGCAGCTGTACCAGCAGCGTAAAGTTGGAAGTGACTAAAGATTAGACTTTTTATTGCAGGTTTAAAAAAACAGCTACATTTTCAATCATTGTGTCATGGATATGAGATTTAAAACTTTTTGGTACTTTAGTGAGACCAGCTCAACTCAAGGGAGCCCAGGCAGTTTCTGGTCTTTTTTTGCTTCTGTCACATTTTTATGCACTGTGGTCTCATTTTTCTCTACAAAGTAAAGTCCGGCACCTCTATAGATCCAAGAAAACCATGACTATAAACGGATGTAACTCAATAATGTGTTCATGCAATGAAACAAAATTTAAAAACTATAAATCATCAAGAAGAAAAAGTAGAAGTGAAGAAATTCTTTTTTGTCCATATGCAGCCAGGTATTTGGGAAACTACAATTAATTTAATATGTTAAGGCCTGTCATCTACATAAAACCGCAGTTTTACGTCACTTTAATCTTTTGTAAAACTCCGGCCAAAGTAAAGACTGGAAATCTTCAGTTTCATTGTGTCCTATATACACGAGTAACAAGAGTTTTTATATCTTCTAAGTCACACCTTGTGACGAAAAATCGATTGACGTCACATATATGCCACTTTATGGTGAGCATTGATATTGTGGGCATGTTGCTTTTAAAATCTTTTCTTCAAGTGCATCTTACTACTTATGTTGAAAAGCAAACCCCTTTATCAATCCAAACATGAGACCCTGGTGCCATGTTCAAATCTCTGGCAGAAGTAGCAGAATGATGATGATTCATTCTGATTGGCTGGCACAAGCTTCACATCTGAAAATCACTACCACCTATGGGTCTGGATGCATGTTCTGACGGATTTGCTGTTATGTGTGGGCGACTGTTTTTATTAAAAAAAATCATCTGCGGACAACAGTATTCTTTGAAATAAATGCCAGTGGGTATTCATTTTTGAAAACACCAGGCTACGTGTGTAGCAAAGTGATGTTGATGAAATCCTCCTGTTGGCTTTGGCCTGTTACAGCATGTGGTACCTTTAGAAACTTGAGAGTTTGATGACTGTGCCAGTTTTTTTAAGTTTTAGATTGGACAAATGGTTCGTAAATGCCAATCATGAAAAAAGAAAGTGTTATTTCATCCTGCTGATGGGTTTGGGATCCCAAGAGTTAATGAATGAGGGCATAGACCAGTTAGTGTATACTTAACACGTATGGTTAAAATGACCCTTGCTGTCATACTACACATCAGTACTCATACAAATCCTCTTATCCAATCACTTTCCTCAGTCGTAAGCTGATCTTCATACCCAATCTTTACAAGTTCCAATCATTTCTATCAATTCTTAAAGCTGCCGCTTGTATCCGCCCAATCGTAAAAGCAGGTAGCATATATAAGTTACCTCCTCCTTATCATGTCCACATGTACAGTGTATGCAACTTTTCCATCTATAGAGTGTTGCTACAGGCATCAGTTCTGCTGACGTGCCCACATTCAGCTGCTCGTTATCAATACAGCCGTGTTCCACAGATGCTGAGGAGGCCACATTACCTCCATCTGCTCTGTTATCAGCTGATGGTTATGGAGCTCATGCATGCATACATGCTCTGCTGTTAGTGTGAGCACACAGACTCCTTTATCTTTCTTCCCCTCAAGGTGAGGAGCTGAGGTTGTGTAAGCTCTGAGGAGCGAAGAGATAAAGACGGAGGGAGGATCTGAGAAATATCATGTAACAGTACTGCCAGGTGCAAACCACGTTGATCCATGGAGATCTCAGGAACTGTTTTTTTTTTCAGAGCAATCATGCAATCTTCAATAACACACAGAAGTTTCTCCAGGTTGTGGAAATCCAAGTTATAATATCCACACTGCAAGTTTTCTTCATGACAGCTTTTCTGTGCAGTAAAAAGAGAACAGGGAGTGGTTTGATAAAGGCAGGGAGGGTGGTGCTGTTTGTGACAGGTGCCTGCTAGACCCTTTGACTTATTGACTGTGCAGCCAATACTGTGTGTGTGTTTCCATATGTGCAGAGAGGAGGGGGTGGAGCAGGGAGAGGGAGCTGTACCGAAAAAAGGGGGGAGGTAGAAGCACTGAAAAACAAAAAAAATGAAGTGCAAGGAGGCCAGAAACTCAGGGGAATGTAGAAATTCAGACAAAATGGTACAAAGATGGCAGAGACTGCAGGGAGCGAGGGAGCAGACTGTGCTCTGAGAGGCATGAAAAAAGCCCGAAAGAGAGGAGTGGGGATGGTTGGAGGGGCAGCAGATTAGGGGGACAGGGTACAGGGGCCACAGCTGAACTCACTGACACGACAAGAAAGACGGTCAGTGCATCAGAGCAGGAGGGGGGAGGGGAAAAAACACTAAAGAATGCACAGGGAGGGAAGCTCAGGAGAGCTGGGAGTCTGGCACACACATAAATACAAACACATAACTCTTAAAACACAAACCCTCTGAGGGCTCCATGAAACACAACCTGCTCCAAATTCTGACTTATAAAAGTGAATAAAGAGGAACCCCTGAGCTGGTTTATGGGCACAACAAAACTGCTGCAGCATGTGCTCCTGCATGAGGCCTGTGGCTTTAAAAAAAACCCTCCAACCTCTAAATCTAAACCTCTGATCTTATTCGTGACAGAACGTTGTATATGAACAAGCAAACTCATGATACGTAATCTCAGATAACAGAAGTTAAAAAGTCTTAACTCTGGTTTTTCTCATGTAAACAGAAGCATATTGATGATTCTCATGATGCTAACTGTGCAGACAAAAAGAGAGAAGGATGGAGAAATAGAAAAAAAATTGGTGTGCACAAAGAAATCATACTTTGCGTCAAGAAGTTGAAATTGTGCAGTGTGATGCACAAAATGTGTCCACACAAAGTCAGTTGAATGCTTTCTGTGATTGTGTTCCCATTTTGTGCCCAATGCATGATGGAATGTGTTCTTTTACTTTATATTTATTCCACCAGGTTTTTATTTTGACCTAGTCTGTTCTCAATTTTGCATTTTGTAAGAATCTTCAGTCTCACAAAATGTGCAACAACTTGCAGCATTTTCAATCCCTGAACCACTTTTATTGGGTCCATTTAGCATTGCTCCCTATCGCCTAATAGCATCTGATTAAATGGGGTAGTACCTTTATTAATAAGACTTAATTTACAGGTCCCTCTGAGAGTTTGAGTGTGGTAGTGTTTTGGGGGTTGTGTTAACCAAGTCCAAAAAATGAGGCTCTTATCTGAGGTTGGCGCACGGTAAAAACTGAAATCTGAGCAAGTTGTGTTGTTTTTTTAGTAAAAACTGTCTTATTATTCTTGATACGTGCCACATTTAACTAACGAGTCAAGAAAAATGTCTTATTTCAAGGTATTTAAAGACAAAAATGAGGTCTGAATTAGGGCTGAACTATTTGCAAAAATAACCTAACTGCGATTGTGTTTCCCTTTTGTACAATTGCGATTTATGTTGCAATTTTTTGATGGATTGACATATTGAAGGACACGATACGCAGACAATGAAAACACAAAATTCAGTGTATATTTTTCTTGCCCTATTTACAGATTTTTTGACTCGTTACAAACAATTAAGACCTCCTTTTTGTCTTAAATTAACTTGAAATAAGACATTTTCTGGCTTATATCAGGAATAACAAGACAACTTTAGATAAAAGATGTAATGACTTGTTTTGAATACAGTCTTTGCAGTGTGTTGTTGCGTCATGACACCTTCAGTAAAGACATTAGATGTGGACTTTAATGTTATCACCTGAAACCAACTATGTTTTAATTTGAGGGATAAACTTTAATTCGTGAGTTTTTATCTTTTTTCATGGCAAAGGTCTTCAAAACTGCCCCAAAGATGTCTTATGTTATCAACAAGAGTCTTACACTCTCTATCAGAAGGTTAAAAAAAAATCAGTAACTGTGATAAACAGAGTGAGGGCAAACAATGGATGAGCTGTTAGCTTGAGTAATTAGTTGTTTCTCCACTGTGATCACAGTGTTATTCTCTCTGTCAGCTCAGAAATAGTGTCAGAATTAACTCTCTAATTAGCTTTTTTGAGGCCGTTGTACTGCGGGGACAAAGCTGATGTTTCAATTCATCAGCCAACAGATACGAGTCGGTGCAGAAATGTTCTGAAAACATTCATAAACAATAGCCGGACGCATACATTTTTACAGTGCTGTGAAACGGCAGAGCGCTGCAGCTAAGGTATGCAAAAAATGTCAGCTGTTTAATCTAGGATTAATTTCATCAAATATTTCTCCATGAAGCCATCAGCGAGCTCTGCATTCCTCCTCGGCTGAATGTAATGAGTTTCCAAGCTATGGCTGAAGAAGGTTATTCACATGAATCCAGATCAAATCCGAGCAGCAGCTGAGTTAAATGAATGTAAGCACTTAGATCAAGCAGGGATGGAGAGGCGGCTGCTTTTGAGGCTTTGTGATGAAACCTCCAGATTTTTATTGAATGGAAATGAACTGATCTCACATTGATTTCAAATAGTTCTCTATAATCCATAAGCAGGTAATAGATCTGGACGGTAAAGTCATCATTAAGTGTTGGTGAGTGTTTGAAAAGCACAAACTGTGTATGTGAATGAAGTGTCTGTAGACTGTGCAGATGCCATTGTGTCACAGAAACTCAACAAAGCAGTAAGTTTTGAAATAATCATCATAAAGAATGTTGATAAAAATATAAGAGCATCCAAAGTTCAACAGTTTCATCCAGCAGTCCCCTCCATCTGAACGCCGGCTGTCTGCCCGCTTCACAGCCGCAGTGCTAATTGAAAAATTCAGGATGCCTTCTCCGTATCTCTGACTTCAGAGGAGATGACTTGGCATAGCACACTCAATAATTCAACACTACAGGCATGTGAATGTATATGGTTGTCTCATCTGAGACTGGGGTAAGTTGGGGGTTAGCAGAGTCGGTTTTGCTGCAGCTTGCCAAACTACAAAGGCGTTTCCTGGGGGCTGCAGCGAAACGGAGGAAACAGAAGGGGGATGTTGAGCTGTGCTACTTGGAGACAGCTCATTCGTTTGTTGTTTAAGTTCTAGCGCTTGCACAAACTCACCGGCGCTGCACTTCTTTCCCCCTCAAGATATTAACTCTTAGGCATTAAATATGCATGCCCGCCCCCTCATGTTTATGTTTTTGTCTTGGAGGCACAGCAGCGTGGGACTGGCAATTTTTCTTCCTGGTTTCCACTCGACCAAAATCCCAGACTGCCAATTCCAGCCGGAGTTTCCCCCTTTTTGCTGCGTTTCCAAATTGCTGTCTCACCCAGCATCAATCTCCAGCTAATGTTTGGGCTTTGCTGCCTCGCGAGCGCACTTGTGCACACACACACATGTGCACAAACACAGTGGGAGGCTGGGAACGCACTCTTAATCTGGGCACAGTGTGAAAGTCACGTAAGAGAGGATTCCTGTGCTTCCCCGTGAACTTACCAACCCCAGACTGCCTCCTTCTTAATAATTTTCTCACATGCATGCAAAGCAGATCAGAGCGCGCTGACACCCTCACAAACGCTGAACAGCACACATGAGTCGGAAAAATGCAGTCATTGGTTTGTTGTCACCGTTTGCTCCTGGTTTTCCTCCCTCGCTCTCTCTCCCTGCTCTGAACACTGCAGGGTGGCTGACAGGCCCGCTGAGGGCTCTTGTCGCCGGGCGGATTAAGTGGTGATACAAAAAGAGGCTTAAGGGCCGCAGGAAGCAATGACTCCTAAAAGAAGGAGAGAGAGAGGGAGCGAGGGGGGAGGGAGCAGGAACAATCAACGGACTGGATGCAACAGCCAATCAGGAGGTGTTGCAGGAGGGCACCTGAGCGTCATGTTGTGAGGACAGAGTGGGTCAATCCTCTAGTGACACCGAGGTCAGGGTTAGGGCAGCGTAGGATCAAAGGGGACATGATACACACCCACACACACAGGCGCACACAAAGAGCACAGACTTATTCCCCCACATCAGCAGCACGTACTTACGTCAAACTATAAGCCTTGTTTACTTTAGTTTGTTGTTTTGTCCTGGCATCGTTCTCTGTTTGGAGGCGACGGGTCCAACTTTCAGGCCTGGACAGGTGAAGGCAGGTGACTAACTACTAGGACTAATTGCAAAGTAGATTAAATCAAAATATGTCCTTTTGCAATATTCTAATCACAGGCAGTGTAATATTTCTTTAACCTTAAATGAGTCAGAACACTAGATGTGTTTTTTGGAGTACGTGTTTCATGCTCTACTGTATTACTCCACCCTGCTCAACCAAAGAGTCACAATTGTTGAACACCACCTTTGCAAACGCAACAATTTAAGTGGTGAAAAGTGGCAAAAATCGCAAGAAGTAGGAATCAAAGTATATTCAAGGTGGAATAAGTGGTCAAAAAGCAGCAAAAATGGGTTCAGAGGGGTAAAAGTTAGGAGAAAATTTAGATGAATAGGATCAGAAAGTAGCAAAATTTTAAATATCCATCTTTTAGTGATCTCTTGTAATGTTCTGCTTCTCTAAACATACACTCTGACACTTGATTCTGGGTTGACATGATCTGTGAGCCAAAATCATTAACATTTCAAGAAATAAAAGCTTGAAATAATTCTCCCTTTGTATGAAGAGGTTGCTCTTTATACAAAGTCTGAAATGAACGACCAAAAATATTGAACTTTTTCTTGATATTCTATTCTTTTTTTTACTTATAACAGTAACACAAAATGATAAAATTCATCCCCATGAATATAGCAACTGATGTCAGCAACACATAAGATGTGGAACTTAAAAATTAACAAAATAATTTGCAATTGCTGTATAGGGGAAAATAATCACAACTATATGATTTTTGCAAATTGTTCATTTTTCATTGTTTTTTCTCTGCCAGGAGGTGGATTTGTCATATGTAAACAATTTTGAAAAATGTTAAGAGTCATGAGAGAAATAATTTGTGATTGGGAGCCATGAAAGGTCACCTTTAGAGTTTTTGACCTTAATTCATCTCTACCATCCGTCTGGAAAGTCTGTCATGAGTAATCCTGTTGGTACTCTGCTCAAACACAAACGAGAAAACCGCTCACACTTCCTCTTCTTACTTCACTCCACGCCTGAATCACTTCCGCTCTGTGGCCGTGTATAGGAGATGTGAGAGGAGCCTGGCGCTCTGGGGGATGGACCAATGGCTGATTTTAGGACCACCGGCCATCTGTCGGCTAGCAGAGCTAATCCCCCGGCATGGGATGGGGCTCCCTGGCAGCTTCCCCGCCACACCACACCACACACTGCACCATACTGCCCCATGCCCCGCCCTGCCTCCCTGCATCCCTCTGAAGCCACGCCCTCTCGCTCACCCATCAAAGCATAACCAATGTCCCACTGAGCCGCATCAATACAGACATTGACCTGTAATACATTTGTTGGAGCCCTGCTTTCTGAGGAGCCAGTGAGTTGTGGCTGATGTGTGTTAACCTCTTTTTATCTCTCTGACACATGCAGGATGCTTAAACAGAAAGGCCACAGAGGTTAACATTGATTTTATTGTGGCTACATGGAAATTACCCAGAATACAAGTTGTGTATATGGCTTTACAACTGGTTATGAAAGCGGTTAGAGTCTATAGGTTTGAGCATCTTTTCAACATCTTGTCTTTCATGTCAGAAATCCTGTCTGTTGATTTTATCCACAGACTTTGACCTGGAGGTTCTCAGGACTCAGGATTATAAATTCTGATGCTTTTATTACTTCTTGATCTCCTTTGATCAAAGGGAACAGGCTGTTCTCTGTGGCTGTGTTTTACTTTACATAATCAAAACACAGTTAACCCTCCAAAAAGACATCATATTACCAAGAGGACTTTGTTATCGTTTGTCCTCTACCTTCAACACATAGAGTCTGAATGTTGGAATGTTGTCATGGGCAGAAAAGAAGAAATAGAAAGAAATAAAAACAGGAATTCCCTTTTTGTTGTTACACAATGCTCTGTGCTTATGATCTCTCTCTCTTGTCCTCTATTAATACACGCCTGTCCTGGATCTAGATTTGCTTATTTCTGGCAGAGTAAACTAGGCCACGGTTATGTGGCACCCACTAACCTCTGTGCCTTTTGCCCCAAAAGGCTTTGGATGTCAAACCTTAGCACAAGCTTGTTTTTCATAACAGACCCTTAGTGGATATTGCTGAGGAGGTGGGCTGCTTCATAAGATAGTGACGGCCTGACTATTAGACTCAGTCCAGATTATGTCAGAAAATAAGCTCTTTAAGGAATTAACTGTTTGATGGTCCTATGCCTTTGAAGTGCAGCTGTTATGGCTTTTCTTGAAGGCTTCTTTTCAACTTCATTTGTTCACCTCATGAGTAAGTTGGATTTATGATCGTTGAGGGATCAGAGTGAACAATGAAACTATTAGAAATATAAGATTAAACAAGGATAAATACAGCATGTTATACAGGCATGATCAGCATATTTTTGACTGATAACTGGGTTTGTGGGAGTAGGAGATTATACATCGTTATCCCTCTGACAAACAGTGTCAAACTAGCTGGTAAAAAAATAAGTCGTTCAATTGAAGGCCCAAAACACTTGTCATGTTGTGTCCGAGCTGCAGATGTGGTTCATAACTACTGCTTTGATGTATGCACGATGCTTGGAAATATTTTATATATATATTTATATATTTTTTGTTGAGGAAAAATAAACATTTCATGTTGGACAACCGTTTTTATTTATTGTAACGTGGCTTTTATGATTACTGTTGTTTCAAAAACACATTATTACGTTATTACATGTTCTCCACTGTTGATGAACTTGCTTAAGCACAGTTGAAGTTTTGCTTGTCATGGCATTGGTGATACGTCCATAGAGATGATTTATGTCTCATATCTTCACCTGATTCACCACAGCATTCTGGTGCCAGGGTATCTGGGAAGATTACTCTCGTCTTCATGAGTGTCTGAAACATAAAAAAATATACAATGTACATTTTCCTATGTCTGCAAACTTATGGCCCAACCTGTATATTGGGTTATTTTTAAAAGTTTACTCCCTCACTCTATTCACCTGCATTTTTGAAATGATGATGGCTTCAGACTGAGATTAACACACAGATCTGGAAGCTGCTGACTTTGACCCTGAAAGTGTTAAATAAAGCACTTTATTTGATATTAGCTATAAACAAACTGTCAAACTGTCCAAATCCCTGCTATGCTCCACTCACATTCACCGCTCCCTCTCATCACTCACACTGCACGTCACTCTGCCTGACTCTGATAACAGCAGGGGAGATGACAGAGCTCAGAGAAGGTCAAATAACTGAGTTCTGGCATGAAATGAGGTCAAATATATAAATAGATGCTCATTCAGATGTATTCATAATGTGTTTGGTTGTAGACATGTTACATACACCTCTGTGTATTACATACCTTGTGATATGAATGTTAGGATGATGATACTAAAACAATGTATTGTGCAGCCTGACTGTGATGCTATACTACCCAGATGTAAACAATCACAGATGAGGGATGGTGTCTTTGACAGTTTGGCATCAATAGTACAACTTGTCAGGTGTATCTGTGTCTGTCCCCTCCCCTCACCGTCTTCTCTCTGTCCTCACTCAGGGCTTCTTTCGAAGAAGCATCCAGAAGAACATGGTGTACACTTGCCACCGGGAGAAGAACTGCATCATCAACAAAGTCACCCGCAACCGCTGCCAGTACTGTCGGCTGCAGAAGTGCCTGGAAGTCGGGATGTCAAAGGAGTGTAAGTATACCTTACTCAGAATTCCCTGCTCGCGTGACTTTCAGGACTAAGCCCAGATTTTGTCCTGGTTTTTTGTTATCCCAAAGGAGTTAGCATGACTGTTAGCACTGCAGGGAGCCTAAAGCTGCAGCTTTTGTTGACATTTGTTCCTCTACTGACACCATTACTCAGCCACATGTTCAGCTTTGGTAGAAAACATGGGCCTTAATTCATTATTCATTAGATTTTGTCATATTCATGCGAAGATTTAATGCTGATAATATGAAGCGATCCTAAATTTATTTTGAGCTGGAAAGGTTAGCGGTGATGCAGCCCGGCAATAACAGTCAGGGTGTCGCCAGGCTTGGCAGGCCTCTGTGATGAATATGTTCTCACCTGCCGAGAGTGAAAGAGCAGGCGTCTGCTCCCATCATCGCACCCCGGGGGCTATGTGAACACACACTCACACACTTACACACACATTCACACAGGCAGCCAGACTTGATAAAGTAATTGGAAGAGGTGTGACCGCAGAGAGCTCACAGACCAGCAGGGTTTTTACCTCAGCGCGGTCACATGACACACTTTGTCACACTCACCCTGTATCAGTTTACACACAGGCAGAGTGTGTGTGGGACATGAATACTTATAAATGCTCCAAAAAAAGGAAGTGCAGGCAGAAAGTGAAGCAGCTCTCCTCTCACAGACACACACACACACACCTGTTTAAACTCGCATGCAGACAGCTCGGTCCCTCTCTGCCTCCTGTCTTCCCCGAGCTATTTACCTCATCTCTCTGCTACAGTGAGAGCAGGAGAGCGCTCCCCGTGCCGCAGCACTGTGGCTTACAGTAAAAGAAGTTATCCTCTGAGCTCCTTACCTTTGAATGGGGCCATTAATCATGGTTAGAGGGATCACAGCAGCCTGCTCTTTCACACACAGACGCACATGAACACACCAGGGGAATAGACTGGAGTTAGAGAGCCATCTAGTGGTGGAGACGTTGAACTTCACAAGCTGAAATGTGTGATGCTGAAAAGAGCAGAGGCTGGATTTTTCCTTCTGATAAACCCTGAGCTCTCTCATGTTTTAGGGTTTGAATTTAAGAGTGGTTTTGATCACTTTGTGCAAAAAGGTGCAGATTGCTCATCCTGTGTCCTCAGCAGTGACTTTGGCTGGTCACACTGGTCTGTGCTGGTGAGGGAGGAGAGACTGGCCATCTGGGGCCCGCAGGGGGTCTCTGTGCCTCTCACGCACACAGATATAACAGCACGCACATCTAAATGCATAATCTCCGGCACACGCCGAAATTATGCGCACGCAAGGTGACAAACACAAACTGGTAGGAATGCATAAAAGCTCTTTAACAGGAATCCACTCAGACAGCTCCACTTAAAGTCCATACACTCTCTGTCACACATACACACACATTAACACAGAAGGTGGACCCCCTGCTCGAGCTGGGGGGACGTCTGGGTGACCTTGTGTCTGCCAGCAGACAGCTCCAGACGACAGTGCCAGGCCTGCTGCCAGGTGGTGATGCCACGCAAGACGGCGTCAGGAGGAAGGAGGGAGGAAGGGGGTGTTTGGAGCAAGTTGGGGGTTAGGAGGGAAACGCCCGAAAGCAACGGGCCAAATTAGCATCGAACCTAATGTTGACTCCAAGAAGACCGAAAGTAGTGGTCGAAATAGAGGTTAATGGAACAATATACTGCAAAAACTCGAAATCTTACCAAGTACATTCTATTTCCTAGTCAAAATATCTCATCACACTTAATAAAAGACAGTTACCTAAAGGGAAACATGTCAGTCAGATCTTATAACATGTTTCAGATGGATCATCTTGAATGTCTTCTTCAGTGAAACAGTCTTGAAAACATCTTGAGTTCAGTTATTTCTCAGGTGAAACAAGCTTTGATCACTTATCATAAGTTTGAATCAAGAGAACAAGCATTTATTTAAATCTGTGGCTCACTTTAAGCTTACTATGAGACAAAACTTCTCAATACAAAACAACATGGCTAACATGAGTTTTCCCAGCTATTTTTAAGGTCTCTTATCTGATAAAGTTTAAATCTAATGTCTAATGTTCAGATATCTTACCAAGAGAATTTCCATTTGTTCCATTGGCAGATGTTTTTGCCTCTCACAAGAAAAAGTGTCTTGTATAATTGTAATTATATATTACTATATTACTATTAATTATATAACTATTTTAAGAGTGGCTTTTTTTCCAGTGTGTCATAATGTCAAGATAATGACACTAGCATGAACCTAATAGAATAATATTTTTCAACATTTTGAGAAAAGATATCTCCTTTTTTATTTATATCAAGAAAAATGCACTTGTTATTAGTGAGAACACATTAATTTTAAGGTATTTTTGGGTTCATTTAGGTGAGATATTTTCACTTTGTCTCTTGATAGGCCAAATTTTCTTGTTCTGTTGGCTGATGTTTTTTTTGGTTTAGGGTGTTCCACCAATTTTTGCATATTTTTGTCTTGTTTTTGAAGTCTGACTTTTTACAGTGTACGAACACAAGATGCATTAGGTACACGCAAAAACTGAAATCTAAGCAAGTCATTATAGCTTATTCGTAGAGCAATGTCTTATTTTAAGTTATTTAAAGACAAGAAAGAGATCTGAATTGCTTGTAACAAGTCAAAAATTTCTGCCATTGGGGTGAGAAAAAAGTTTTTTGGATTACAACATCTTTATTTTAAGAAACTTGATGTGAAAGTTTCCCTTACTTCATTGGTTGATTTTTTTGGCTTGTCACAAGCAACTCAGACCTCAATTTTGTCTTTAAATAACTTGAAATAAGACATTTCCCTCGACTTGTCAGTTGAATGTGGCTCATACCAAGAATAATAAGACACTTTTTACTTTCAGCATGACATAATGATTTGCTTGGATTTCAGTTTTTGCAGTGTAGAGTTAGGATTGTGCTTTAGTAGGTTAGAAGTTGACTGTTTCAGAGAGAAGCTTAGTCTGTGTGCACAACATGATCGTCAGGATCTAAGTTTGGCAATGAGATAAGAGAAAACATAACAGAGACACATTCCTGCCACAAAACTACAATATTTCACACATTTTTAGCCCTCTTTATTAAAAAAATATCATTATTTGTTTCTCCAGGTCTCCAAATTGAAACCAAGAAGCTAAAAGTTGTTAAACATGAACCAAACGTCACAAGCTGCCTGACATATTTTGAAGAAAGGAACTGCCATGAAATAATATGGTGCCATATTCAGAGCACATTTCAGCTCAGCGTTTTCACACAGAGCACTAACATGTTTCCAGTCTCTTCCACATCATTTGTCTCCGTTACACAATCTTTGTAACTGAATTTATGTTTCTGAGCTCAGACCAGCTCCCTTCATCTCTCCCTCCCTCCTGTTTTTAGCCGCAGACACAAAGCTATCGCTCACTTGTTCCTCGAGGAAGGTGTTATTCAGCGATAGAAAAAAGTAATAAAAGTAAAATAAGATGAAGCAAAGAATGATGGAGAACGGCGCAGGGGGAGGATAACATCAGCCACAGATGCAGCGAGAGAAGAGAAAGATGAAGGCTGTGAGAGGAAAGAGAGTATTGAACTCAGTGTGAGTGGGAATGAAACTGTGGAGTTGAGAGAAAGCAGGTGGGGGAGGGTGGAGGTGGAGAGAGAAGAGAGAGAGAGAAAGGAGAAAGTTTCATCACTGTCGTCGTCTCCTCTGCGCTGCGAGCGGCAGGAGCAGGGGGAACATTGACATTTTTATCTTTCCATTGAATTTAATCTGTGTGATGGACGAGCTGCCAGTGCTTTAATTTTCCTCACACGAATTATCCCTGTCTGCCCACCTCGCTCTGTCTTGTACACACACACACACACACACTCACACAAACACACAACAAATACACACCCAGGCAGCAGCAGAAAATGTCTATTAACTGCACACTGCAGCTGAAATCCACTGTGAGGGGGAATGATTGAGTGATTTGTGTGTGTGTGTGTGTGTGTGTGTGTGTGAGTGTGAGTTTGTGTGTGTGTGAATCTGCGTGCTGTCACTGTATTCGGCGCACGTTACACACTGTCTCTTGTAAATCATTTTTATGCGATGAACACGTAACCGCAAACAATCCAGGATGCAAGTTCCCCCATTAGCATTCTGCTTCCCATAATGCATTTTGAAAGATGCATGGCTTGGAGTGAAGACGCACACAAACATCCAACACACACACACATACACACATACACATAATAAAAAAAAAACCAAGGCAGTATTTCTTTCATTTTCCTCCCTTCGCCTACACCCCCCCTCCCTGTCTCCACCTCCCCCCACCCAGTTATTGCATGTGGCAATTCGCCATGACAGATCGCCAGTCTTGCCTAATAGTTCTTTAATGACTTCATTAAATTGTGTTGTGCGGCTTATGATTGTGCTGCCAATTTGTCAGCGCGGGTAATGTCCGGGCGCAAGGGATGCCCCACTTTTATTTGTGAATTAATTGGACATCGACTATGCCACAGCCCTCTGACCCCCCCTCCCTCTCCATCATGGCCGACGGGATGTGGATTCTTCTCAAAGCCGTTCTCTGTGCCTCAAACTGGACCAAGATGTTTCACTTCTAACTTTGTTTTTTTATGCTGGCTGTTTCTTTACTAAATAAGTCTTAATGAGCTCATCAAAGTAAATGGAGGAGGGAACATTCTGCTGTTTCGCTTATTTTCACTGACATGCTTTAAATAACTCATTAGAAAAAGTAGATAACAGCATTTTTATTTCTCATTTCAAATTCCAAAGGCAGAGCAACAGAAAAGATTACGGTAAATATAACCAAACTTCTACAGCACAACCTCCAATATTTGTTGAGATGCAGTTTTGGGACTGAGATGATGCAGAAGTGATACAGGCTGCAGTTCATAGAGTGTCCACTTGAGGCTGGTCCTGGAAGTAGGGATGGGAAACAAGATCTGGTTCCTGTTAAGAAATGATAAGAAATGGTTGAATCCATCGACATCATTAGCCTTTGTTCTTGACAGTTCCCTGACCGATTCTTTACATTACGCCAGGAAACTCCGAATGTGAGAATACTTGCTGGCAGATGTTTTCCATTAGGAGGATAAAAGAAAAGTTAAGTGCAGGCTCATGGCTGACTTCAGCGCAACTACAGCAAGCTCAAGGTTCCTAACAACTCAAAGCATTGCTACTTGGCCGACTATAGTCAATAAAACAACAAAACGATACATCAGTGTCATGTAACGTGATTTTTACTTACTTTTATTTATTTATATCCAGAGATCCAGAGAGAATAAAATCTACTTTTGGACCATATTTTGCCACTTTCGGGTTATTTTCCAAGCTTTCTCCATGTTTTTTCCAAAGTTTTCTTGCTCTTTGACAATTTTTTCCACCTTAAACTTATTTTCATTGCTACTTCTTGTCAGTTTTGGCACTTTTCACCACTTTGGTTGAGCATGGTTGAGATAAGAATAAAGTAGAGCATAAAACATCTACTGAAATATTTTGTCTGGTATTCTGTCACATTTCAGGCTACATGAAGTACTGCACTGTCTGCAATTAGAATATTGCATCTAATTTACAATTGATCGCACAGCCCTGCTTAGAACTTGATAATTTGGTTAGTTTTCTGACTGTGGCTGTTAAGTTTACCTAGTTAACACATGTTTGAATCCATCAAAATGGCTTCACTATTTCAGGACCCCATAAAAAGCACTGCAAAATCTGAAATCTGAGCAAGTCATTATGTCTCATCTTTAGTAAAATTGTCTTATTTTTCTTCTTTGAGCCACAATCACCAGACCAGGTCATAAAAATGTCTTATTTCAAGTTTTTCAAAGACAAAAATGAGGTCTGAATTGCTTGTAACAAATCAAAAAATCTGCCAATAGTATAAGAAAAACTCGTTTGTGAAGCTTCATGAAATTAGAAAGATGTGTTAATACAAGAACATTTTTTCTTGTCTCATTGGCAGATTTTTTTGACCCGTTACAGTTCAGACCTCACATTTTGTCTTAGATTTCAGTTTTTGCAGTGAGAGCAGAATGTAGAAATGTTGATGATATTTGTCCTGACACATCTCTTCACTTCCTCTGCTTCCTGTCCACGTGTGTTGTTGTGCCCACAGCAGACAGCCCCATGATTACTAATAAACACAGCCCATAATGTATCACCCTGCTCTTTCTGCACAGCGGGGGCGTCTTCATTTCTTGTTGTGGCGATCCGTGCTCAGCAATAACACGGTGCGGCATCAGACTTCCAGCCCCCTCCTTCCTCCTCCTCTTCATGTTCTTCCAGGCGGGGAGGCCTGTCTGCGGCCTGATGGATGAGCAGCAGCACCGAGCTGTGCATCCCTCCCTGGCCCCGGGCCATGCCCCCTCTGTCACACCCACACGCTGATCTCCCATCAGCCTGTGCGCTCTCACCCTTAATGGTCAAGGTTAGGATTTAGACAGGGAAAATCTGATCTTGGGTCAGAGGCTCTGGGAAATTCAGCTACCTGGAGGGGAGGCTGGAGATTGGAGAAGTGACCGAGATGAGTTTAGAAAAGTGGGATGATTTGAATCACGAGAAATCAGATTTTAGAAAGGCGGGTGGTGCGAAATGAGAGGATGAGAAAAAGAAAGTGTGTTGTATAACCCACATAGAGAGAGAGAGAGGAAGGGAGAGAGAGATGGTGGAAGGAGAGAGAGAATGCTGGAAGGTGTTTTTTCCTGCTACGGGCTCAGCAGCCGAGCCCTTTTAAAACCATTAGAGGCAGGATATTTGTCATATTATGTTATTAGATTAGCCGGGACCTCTAATGAAAGCTGTGGCAATTTGTCAGCCTTATGGATAGCTCCATCCACCAGCACTATTTATCAACTGGCACCACGTCTCACCCAATCCACCCCCACCCTCAACACACACGCACACACACATCCAGTCATAGCTAAACTGCTCCTCGGTCTGGATGGGCCTGGAGAAATGGATGAAGCCTGTAATGGGATTCCAATGCTAAACACTCCGCCTAGTGTTTTTTGTCATTTGGGGTGAGCACACTATTCTGAGCCTGATCGCCCAGAGGGAAACGCATTGGATTATTTCAAGGTTTTCTTCCCCCCTCCCTCTTCGGATAGAGCTGTCTCACTACATTTATCTTATAGCTAAAGATAAGAGAAGTGATGCTGCAGCTGCTGTTTGCTGCCGAAGGAGCATCCTCTCCTGCTGTGGACTCAGCCTTTGATCTTGATCCCACTTTACCTTGTGGTTGTGTTTGTATGGGATTTATAGGTCTGAAAGTTGCAACACTTCAAGCTGTCTGCACAGAATAAATTGGCTACAGAAATGTACTTTTCAGTCCAAAAACTGTAATAACTTCATCAATTATGTAGCAGTTTCTCAGTGAGGCTGAAATACGGTCTGAACTGCTTAATTTAAAGTAATGAAAGCTCAGACGTTAAGCCTGCCAGGAGCTGAAGTTTGTTACTTAATCCAAAAGTTTCTGTCACACATACTAATCCTCTTTGCGCCTCTCCTTTTCCTCCCCGCAGCGGTGAGGAACGACCGGAACAAGAAGAAAAAGGATGAGAAGAAGCAGGAGTGCACGGAGAGCTACGTGCTGAGTCCCGACACAGAGCAGATGATCGACAGGGTTCGCAAGGCACATCAGGAGACTTTCCCCTCGCTCTGCCAGCTGGGCAAATACACTACGGTCAGCACGGCAGCACCACGATCTGTGTCCCGACGTGACACTTCTGCTTTTAAACCAGTCTGAAATATCTAAAAATCTTCCTTCTCTCTCCTGCAGACTAACAGCTCAGAACGACGTGTCTCTTTGGACGTCGATCTGTGGGACAAGTTCAGTGAACTCTCCACCAAGTGCATCATTAAAACGGTGGAGTTTGCAAAGCAGCTGCCTGGCTTCACCACGCTCACCATCGCCGACCAGATCACTCTGCTCAAAGCTGCCTGTCTAGACATCCTGGTGAGAATAATCTGCAGTTTCTAATCCATAAACCTCCAAACACGCTCATTTCTGGAGGCAGAAGTGTAACCTCTCCACTCTTCTGTCTGCAGATACTCAGGATCTGTACGCGCTACACACCAGAGCAGGACACCATGACTTTCTCAGATGGACTCACATTAAACAGGACTCAGATGCACAACGCTGGCTTCGGCCCCCTCACAGACCTGGTTTTCGCCTTCGCCAACCAGCTCCTCCCTCTGGAGATGGACGATGCAGAGACAGGGCTGCTCAGCGCCATCTGTTTGCTGTGTGGAGGTAAAGACACAGAGTTCATTTCATTTGAGTCTAACATCCTGAAAATGCCTGAATGTTTCAATGACAGTCTTAAAATTCAGCTGACGCTCTGACCTCCACTCTCTCTCTCCCTCTGTGTTTGGATGGAACAGCAGCGACTGTTATTCCTGCTCTTGTGGCCCCATCTAGTGGCCATGTGTGGTTATTGATGCATCATTTCTAAACTTGCTTTGCCCCCACAGATCGCCAGGACCTGGAACAAGCAGAGAAAGTGGACGTCCTGCAGGAGCCTCTTCTGGAAGCTCTGAAGATTTACGTACGGAGGAGGAGGCCTCACAAACCGCACATGTTCCCCAAGATGCTCATGAAAATCACAGATCTGAGGAGCATCAGCGCTAAAGGTCAGTCCTTCATTCTGCTTTTCATTTTAGCTCCTCTGCTCACTGACAGAATATCAAATTCAAATTCCTTGTAAGCTTTATCAGCATCAAGTTTTCTCTTTAAACATGTTGCCAAAGCCAATACACAATTAAAAATGATTGAGGAAAAGATTACAACTTAACACGTTACAATGTATAAGATGCAAATCCTTTGTTTTGTTTTTTCTTTTAAAAGCATCAACAGTACAGCAGAGTATTAGGGCCATTAAATTAAGTTAGAATTAAAAAAACAAACAAACAACAACTTTAAAATAAAACCAAAGTTTATGAGAATTGGGTCATGGATTCACAAAAATAATTTCATAAATTAACAAAAAGGAAGTCATGAATAAACAAGGAAAAATAAATAAATTTACCAAAATAAAGTCATTAACTTATGAGATTAAAGGCATATATTAACAATAATAAAGTCCTAATTTTACAATATATGTATAATTTCATAAATTTACAAGGATGGAGTCATACATTTGCAAGAAAAAAAATCATAAATTACCAAGAATTAAGTTATTCAATTAAGTTATATATTTCCAATAATAAGTCATTAATTCACAAGAACAATTTCGACATTTATTAGCATAATGTAATACATTTTACAAGAATAATTTCATAAATTTACAAGAATAGTTTTAAAAATTTATGAGGATAGTGTCACAAATTAATGAGAAAAAAAGTCATACATTTACAAGAATAAAGCCAGAACTTCAGGAGAATAGTTTCATATCCCATTGTTTTCTCAGCACTTATGCATCAACCATTCAAGTTGCCTGTTACCACTAGTCCTCTTTGTTCTCCAACTATTTTTCACATAACAACTTCATTTTGTGTGAAATTAAAAAATAAATGCATAAATGACAATAACAAATGTATAAATTAATAAATAAATGGACTATATTTACAATAATATAGATATTTGTTGTTTAAGTTAGTTACAGCTCATTAATGGACAGAATAACTGGTCTCATATCAGACCAGAACAGTTCCTGGTTCTTCAATGACCCTGTTTCTTTTTGTTCTTCTGTACAGGAGCTGAGCGTGTCATCACCCTGAAGATGGAGATCCCCGGCTCCATGCCCCCTCTCATCCAGGAGATGCTGGAGAACTCAGAAGGTCTGGAGAGCGGGGCGGCGGGCGGTCGGCCCAGCGGGGCCCCACCAGGCAGCTGCAGCCCCAGTCTGTCCCCCAGCTCCGCCCAAAGCAGTCCAGCCACACAATCGCCGTAGACGTGACGGCCTGTGTTTTTAACTCCCCCTCACGACGCTCTCTGCCTCCTTCCTTAGTGTTCTACAGAGGAGGAGGGTGAAGGAGCTGGGGGGCTTGAACGTGACTTCTAAACACAGGAAAGAGGCATCATCCTCCTCCTCTTCCTCCTCCCTCTACGACACAAACCCCACCTCCTCATCTGCTTCTCCTCACTCTGGAGCTCTGCCCTGATGTGAGGGGAGGCGAGGCCGGGGCAGGACGGGGGGGGGGCCTTTGAGAGACCACACGGAAAACACTGCTGATGACTCCTCTTCCTCCTCCTCCTCCTCCACTGCTTCTCCCCTCTTCTCCAAAAAACTCATGGAAACAAACCTGGATGCAATGGAGACCAGTTTGAATGGAAGTGAGAGTAGATGGAGCACAGAGGAATGGATGTATGAACAAGGACAAACGTGTGCAGACGGACTTGACGAACACCAGACACTTTTTTTTTGTTGTTGATCTCTGAGGAAGACTGCAAGCTTGGGACTCGAAAAGAAAGACCCTCCTCCTCACAGACTGTGGGTCTTTTCTCTTTTTCCAACTTCAAAAAAAAAAAAAAAAAAAAAACAGATTTCGTACAAAAGATATATAAATATATATAGAAAAAGTTAAGGAACTATTGTGATCGACATGTCCGGAGGGGAACGACGGGCCGACGTGAGGACGTGTTTTCTGAGATTAGAACTTGTTGTACTCCTTCACTGTTTCAATCTTTTCATATACATTGAGAGTATTGAGAGAGACGTTTCAGTTTTATCACATTTGTACATTATTCTAATTAACATGAACGCAAAAGATGTTTCTCTCCAGTCTACACATGCAAACACACACAAACACACGCATACACATAACACACACACACACAAACGTGCACAGAAAACAAGTCGCAATGAATATCACCGACTATTCCAGGTTGGATTTGTTTTCCTTTTTCTTTTCTTTTTTTTTTTTTTTGCTTCCAAGAGAATGGAAAAAAATGATTGTATGAACTTGGTTGTATGATATGGTCACAGGTCCTTTCAAGAAATCAAATTAATGAAGATTCATTATTAAGGTGTATTTTAAGTAGCCTTTGAGTTTGTGTATATAAGCTGTATTCATTTCTTTAAAACTATGAAGAGTTTTAGGCTTCACCTGATTATTATTTTTTTTTAAGAATACCTTTTATGTGTTTTGTTTATAGGTTTGTGATGAGAGCAAAGACATTTTGAGCACATTTTACTGAAGGAAGGTCTTTCATGTTTTGTGTCCTACTAAATACTGGACAGACCCTTAACCAATCACTGGCTGTTCAGGATGTGGCTGTCACAAACGATTTCAACTTTTCCCCCCTTCTCTGTTCACTTTTAAAAAACCTGTTTTTTAAAACAGTAGATAACAAAGTAGCACTCCAGTCGGGGCATAGCTTTTTTGGCCATGTAGCAGAAAGAGATGGTGAAAATGGTGAGCTGGATGCCAGGTGTCAAGTGAGCAGAAACAGCTCCGTTTCAAAGAGTTAAAATGTGAAGAGAGAAAGGTGTACATACGCACTGTATTAAACAGGAGAGATTCTGTCATCTCTGAATGGATTGGTGATCTGTACTGGATGAGAAAGGACTAGAATGTAGAGACCTCTGTGCTTTGTCAGTAGTCAGACAAGTGAAGGTCCCAAATGTGATGTTGGTCAACCAAACCCTCACAGATCCCCGGAAACCTGTGGTAGAAACAAGTATGTGACTTTTTTGCTGACTCCAGAGCAAACCTCACGCCCTGTGACTCACTTTTACGCCAAAACGCCTTCACCGCTAACACACATGTCATCAGAAACCATCGTTACTGTACACACGCCAATGTCTCAGGAAGGAATCATTTTGTGTGCTTGGCCTGTTCTTTGTATTGTTCTGTGCTGCACCTCCTTACCCCTCCTGACACGGATGCACAAACACACACAGTTCTGCTACTGAGCCCCTGAGTTTATTCTCCAATCACTTCATTCTTTTTTTTTCTTTTTTGTTTTAAACCTGGCAGACCAGGACTTGTGCAAGAGACACCTCGACCCCGACCCCCCCCACCCCCTGCAAACGTTACGACATAGGATGCCAGTGTGGAGTCTCTCTGCGTCGTTCTTCATGTGTTCATTTTTATTTGTACGGTCAAAGCTGCTTTTCATCATTTTTACAGTAGGACTTCACCTGTCCAGAACAGCGCACAACTTTTCCCTCCACAGCTAATCTGGAATAGCAACAGACACAGCGTCAGTTTGAGAAGTATGGAATATGTTGCAATTTTTTGTCAAGATTATCAAGCGACTTTGGAAAAAAAAGAAAACAACAAAAAAAGATCAAAAATAAAACCAACATTTAATAATTATGAAATGTGTTTGTGTTGCTCACGTGTCATTCTTTTCACTCTTTCTTACAGGGGCAGTTTATAAGTCTTGTGCTGAAACACACCATTAGTCTTTTCACGAAAGTAAAGCTAAGAATTGATCAGATTCCCAATGAGGGCTGTTACTTTTAATTTTTATAGAAGTGCTGAGGGACTAAATTGAGGAATTCCACATTCCATTAGTTTAGTAGCAGTAACACACATTCACAAATCTGTCAGGCTTTATGCATCTTCCTGCTCTAGTTTGTCCTCAGGGTATGGTGGGCAATTCTAAAAGACCCAAAAATTACTTTATTTACACACCACAGAAAGTTGACAAATACTTGAGCTGTTTGCATTATCCTGTTATACTACTTGTTGCAGCTAAATTGCAAACAGCCCGGTTATAAAACTGAGAAGCTAAATTGTTAAAGGGAATTGCATTCAAAATAAACTGAATATCACAAACAGCCAAGGTTAGGTCTGAAAGTGAGTGTTTAAAACTCAGCCCAGCTTTTATTAGCCAAAAGTGCACCATTCATGATCCACTTTATGAAGGATCATGGAGGAAATTGAGATTGTGCTAAGACAAGATAACACCATGATTACAAAGATATTGAATAGCAACAAAGTTAGGGAGACTTTTTCATTAAATGCATAAATTTCAGCTGTCTCATATGATTAATATGATACATAAAACCATTGTGAGATTAAAATGTGTTTGTAAAGTGGGTAGTGTTGATGCATATTTTAATGAACCCACTGGTGTATGTTAGACATACAAGTCTATAGGACATTTCTGCAATGAAATATTTCAATTCATGTTCACACAGTAGATTACAAGAATTATTACAATGACCTTTAAAAGAGATAGAACCAAAATTATCAAAGGGGACATTTGAAAGCCATCCAAACAAGCTATTAAAAATTAAAGCAAAGAATAAGAACAGCATGAACTGGGTTAAAACACAGTAAGACAATGAAAATATAAGCACAAGAGCCACATTGCAGTGTTGTATGATTAAAAACGTGTATTAAAATATACATTAACCCTTTAACTTGCTTTCTTAAGGTGATCTAATGAAAGGGTTGCTGAAACAGATGAGGTCAACTTGAATTTATAAAAAAAATATGGTGCATGTATAGAGGAAATTATCTCAATGATATCTTTTCTCTGTTTGGGAGTTTCATCAATAAAGAAAACATTCCAAAAAATCATTTCATCCCCGAAATCCGATAATATAATTAAAGTATAGCTCTCTTAATCGTATTGATGACGTCAGATATTTTGTGTTTCAAATTGATAAATGTCTCAAAAGGGGAATCTTATATAGGAAACATTGATCGTGACCAAATATCGTGTGATAATCAAAATATTATGTTCCGAAGCCTAAAACCCAGCGACATCCTGAATGTAACAACGAAAAAGTGGAAATTGGTAATATCCGCAATGAGCATGATTTGAACGTGATTTCGATAAAGCTCGTTTATTAAAACTGATTTGGCTTCGTAGAAACCGGCCACGCCTCTTAACTGAGACCGTGACGTTTAGACCAATCACAATCCTTCGCGCGGAATTTCAAACATTTTTAAACCAGCTCCCATTTACGAGTGCACGATTCTTCCGCCAAGTTTGTAAACAAAATAGTCCCTCCATTATGGAGACAGTGTAAACTTAATCTACCAAAAGGAAATTAATAATTTGAGATGATTGTACGAGGCTCACAAAAACGTATATTTCTCACCGTAAAATATAAGCCGTGTTTATCTTTGTGCTTGAAGCGAGTGCGTGGATACTACGGCGGAGTGATACATAACGACAGACACGACAGACTTCATCTGTTGGTTGTGTAGTTAGCTTCCGTTAGCCATCAATCGTAGACGGTAATATGTCGATGGTACTTTTACATGACACGATAGTTGTGTAAAAACCGTCGCTGCAACATCCCGGTTGAACTTTATGGATTGCCAGAAGTCGACGAATCTTTGAAGGGACTTTCAGGTAAGAACAACACTGCAACGTTTTTAAATGTCTCTATTTTTTCTGCTTGTTTGTTTGCTCTGTCGTCTCTATCAAACACGGTGAATTAACCGAGCGTTGGTGTCTCTACTGACACTGTTCACAGTAAAACGTCCAACTCTTGTTGTAAGTTAGCATTGTTGTACATGTCAGTTACATTGGCGTCTTGAAAAAGTAGCGTTAATATCGTAACAAAACTGCACGTGGGCGGTCGACAGAGTAAACTAACAGTGAAGTGACCTGAGACTTGAGGACAACGTTAAGTCTACTTACGCTAACATTATCTAACACTAAACATACGGCATACTTTCTGTTAGTCAGGAAGTCAATAAATAATTCAAATTTTCTGCATTGTGTTGTTTTCTTGTTTGTCGCTATAAATGTGTCCCTCTTCAGTTTTGACATTCACTTTCTCGAATGTTCCAGGTAACGTAATAAAAATGCCTTTACACGGAAAATTAGTCGTGATTAAGCGGAGTGGAGGAGATGGGATTGAGTTCCCACTGACTGCAACATGCTTATTTGGAAGGTGAGAAAAATAAACTTTATTTATTTGCTGACTCTGGCACTTTTTCTGTAGCACAACATTATTTTTGTTATTCCACCAGTTTTTCTGTAGACACATCTCTGAAAAATGTCATATTATTCACACACTTGTTGTGTTGTAAGGACATTTACTATGCCTTTGGTTTTGGAGCAACATGAAAAAATTCTTTTGAATTGGAGGTGGGACTTATCCTGCTGACGTCAGAGTTTTTATTACATGTCTGCTCCTGTACAAACACCAATCACAACTGACTCTTGGCACTCAAACTCAAGCTCTTCCTCCATGTGGCTCCAACATTTGATAAGCTGTGTACTATGTGGCATGTAGTCACACATTTTGATGCGCTTGTGTGTGATCTTACAGGAAGCCTGATTGTGACATCCGTATTCAGCTCCCCCAAGTCTCCAAAGAGCACTGCAGAATTGACATGAATGAGAACAAAGAGGTAATACAAACGTTACCCTAAGAAGTTGTAAGTCATTTTATTTCAACATTAGTATAATCTCTTAAATTCACTGCTTGTGTGATTTAGGATTTTTTTGTATCCTGCCTTTGAGCTTGCCGCATTGTATTTTAAATGATTTGTTTGTTTCTCCCAGATCATATTGACAAATCTGAGCTCAGTGAATCCGACTCGTGTTAACGGAGAAGTGTTGCAGCAGTCTGAGCGTTTGAAACATGGAGATGTGATAACTATTATTGATCGTTCTTTCAGGTCAGTAATGACTTCATCTGAAATCCAATATCTACTCTTTGACTAATTATTTAATGCATAGTTGCCCTCAAAACCAGCTGAATCTTCATGTTAGAATGCGAACAGAAAGTTTTACATATCATCTTTCATGTCCTCCTTTTTAAACATTGTAGGTTTGAGTACCCACCGGCACCAACACCAAAGAAGCGCTCGTCCACTGGGGGGAAATCTGAGACCCTTAAAGTAATTAACCCATTTATCATTCAACATTCCCACCTCCCTGATATTTGAATTTACCCAAACTCCAGAAAGATATAATCATTTCATGAATATAGTAAAGAAAGTCTCCTTTGGTTAGGTTCTTCAAGACCAGCAGAAGGGAGACTCTGAGAAAGGAGAGAGGATCTCTGAGGTGTCCACAGGTGAGACAATGTGACAGCAGTTATTCTCAGTTTGCTATTGGCAGGAAAAATGCTGTGTCATGAGCAGCGTGTTTTTACATTTCAATGGGTAAAATGTTGACTCAACGTAGAGGAACTAACTTTGCTTAATTTTCTTATAGTTGATGTTCAAATACATGCTAGGGCTCTTCTTAGAACATATGAGAGCAGCAGGAGTAATGCCACCAAATTTTAGCCAAACTTAATCCACCTCGCACATATTAATTAACTTGCTCTGCTCTACATCTATGAATTTGTCCTCTTCTATAGATCCTCATCTCAAAGATGGAACCAACCACGACAACATCCAGCGATCCCTGGAGAAAACTCTGGAGGTGGAACCCAAGCTGGATGATAGCCAACTGGAAAACAAGACGGCCTCGCCCTTCAATGACCTGTATCAAATGATCAAGAAGTCCCTGGATGTTAAGACTCCACGGAAATCTTCAGCCAGTGTCCTCCAAACACCAACCTCCAGGTTTTGCACTCCAAGACCTGTCTCAGTCAGGAAAAGTGATGAAAAACCTGTCATTTCCACCGGAGAGATAAGCACTCCCACTAAGAATGAAGCTGAAGTTCCTCCTGTAGCTGATGAGGTCAAAGAGGAGGCAGAAAACAAAAGCAGTGAGACCCCCAAGTCTGTCAAGAAGCAGAGGAGATCCTCCCTGACTCCTAAAGCAACACCTGAGCCTCAGACTGAAGGTTCAGCCAAGTCTGAAACAACTTCACCCCCGAAGAGAATCCGCACTCCTCCTCAGAGGTTCACTGCTGGTGAGGTTGATCAGTCAGGTTCACCAAAGTCACCTGTGAGACGAAGGAGCAAGGAGGGGACACCGGTCAAACCTGCTGCAGCTTCTCCTAAAGCAAATCGCACTCCCAAGGCAGTGATAGGAGGTACTTATTGTTACTCTTAACCAAAATTCGATACTTTTTCAAGGGTGTTTGAGATGTTTCCTCATTTTTCATGTGTGTGTATGATCTCTGTTTATTTCATTTAAAGAGAGCTCCAAAAAACGCAAAAGTGGAGAACTACCAGCCGACCTGCCTAAGTCACAGATGAAGAAGAAGCGTGTGTCCTTTGGAGGTTCCCTGAGCCCAGAGTTATTCGACAAACGACTTCCCCCAGACTCTCCCCTACGCAAAGGGGCGGCTCCACGGAGAAGCCTGGGCCTTATAAAGTCCAAACAGTCTCTGCTACGGCGAGCATCAGTCATTGGCATGCTAACGGTAAGACTTGTCAAGTAGCAACCTGAGATTGACATTGTTCTGTGACAGAGGATTTATTTTTACTCAGTCTCTTGTTTCTTTAGGAGGTTGACCAAGAGCAAGCAGAAAGTCCTAAAGTGCCGAGTGCAAAAAAGAAAACTCCATCACCTAAAAAGTCAACAGCAAAGAGTGCATCTCCCAAGACTCCTACACCAACAAAGAGGTCGCCTAAGTCCAAATCTCCCTCTCCAAAATCAAAACCTGCTTCTCCAAAAGCACAAACTCCTGCAAAGAAATCCCCTAAGTCCAAAACTCTGTCCCCGAAGGCTGCAACTCCTGCAACCAAAACTCCAAGATCCAAGTCTCCTTCTGCAGACAAAATGGAAACTCCTAAGAGTACCAAAAACACCCCCACAACACAGGGCCGCTTCTCTGTGTCACGTATCAGCACGCCGTCTCCAGTTGCAGACGAGGCTGGTGCTAATGTGACGCCTCAACTATCCACCAAGAGGAAGAGCATTATCCGGAAGACTCCAAAGTTGACAAAGAGTGCTCTAAAACTTATGGCCAGAAGAAGTGGAATTTCACGGGCATCCCTGAAAGGTAATTTATAACGGTGCTGTTTTTTATCAGATAGGAGAAACATCAAGTCAGTGTAAAGCAAAGAAGTCTATTCAGTCTTTATGTGAAACTGTGTTATGTAGGTTTCTCTCTACTTTAAGCACCTTTTTAATATGCAGTTAAATCTACAATTATAAAGCAAAGATACAAAGCTGTGTATCTTTCACTGATTTTAATGATCACAATGATGTCAACATGTTTTTCATGACTTGATTCATAATTTATCTCTCTCATTTCAGCCAAGAGCTCCTTTGCAGATATTGTGAAATTTGGAAAAGCAAAGACTCCAGTCGCTGCTCCAACCAAGAAAGCTGTCATCGTGAAAAGGAGGAAGAAGGCACCTGTGACCAAACCACAGGTAAAAATGATACATGTCATGACTCAGCACATTCAAACATCTACTTCTTTTCGTCTCACCTTGTATTTGTTGACCAACCATGGGGCCTGTTTTCTCACATTGTGTGTCAAAATGTGCTTCAATATCTGATTATTGTGGCTGTTCTGTCTCTCAGACTCCTGCCAAGGCTCTCCCTGGATATTTCAGCACTGGACATGCATGTTCACCAGTTACCATCGTGGTTAGCAGAGCTCAGAAACAAAAGCTGGTTCAACCAACGGGAGCTGCTCCACGTGTGGTTACCAACACGGCTGTCCTGAAAAAGAACATGAAAATGGACGAGGACTTGTCTGGTAATCAAGCTTTTTATTACACAATCAGAATCTCCTTCTTGGGTAGAATTTTGAATTAAAATCTCTGATTCCCTCTTTCTCTTTATTTTAGGAGTTTCTGAAATGTTTAAAACTCCTGCGAGAACTGACAGGAAGAGGAGATCTGGTGAAAGCAGCGCATTGAAGACACCAAAGGGAAACCTTGAAACTCCACTGGTCGAACCATCTGTGCTGAACACACCAGAGGAGCCAGGTAAAAACTGAAACTGGGGCAAACTGAATCTTTCTTCATTACTCAATTGACATTTAACTATGGAACTGATCAAATTATGTTTTTTTTCTCCCCAGGTGAAATGATGGTGTCTCCACTCAGTGTTTCATCCACGGTTAAAGACAGACAGTACAACAGTGAGGCAGTCAAACGTCTCCTGAATGTGGATGGAGAATCCAGCTTCAGCGCCGACGTACCAGCCATGGAGACCGAAGACACCAGTGAACAAGAGTGCACGGACACCAAGAGCACCTCTGTCTCAACTCCCAAACAGAAGCCAGAACTCTCAGACTGCCTCACCGGAGTGAAGAGAGTCATGAAGACACCGAAGCAGAAGTCTGAACCCATCGAGGACCTTAGAGGGAGACTCCTGAAGACCCCCAAACAGAAGCTGGAACAACAGGAGTGTCTGACCGGGGTGAAGAGGATCATGAGGACCCCAAAACAGAAATCAGAGCCCATCGAGGACCTGAGGGGGAAGATCCTGAAGACCCCAAAACAGAAACCTGAAGCACAAGAGTGCCTTAGCGGAGTGAAGAGGATCATGAAGACCCCAAGACAGAAGGCTGAACCTGTAGAGGACATCAGAGGGAATCTTCTGAAGACACCAAAGCAGAAACATGAGCAGCTGGAGTGTTTGTCTGGAGTCAAGAGAATCATGCAGACCCCACAGCAGGAGGCAGAACCTCTTGAAGACCTCAAAGTAAAACTCCTGGAAACTCCCAAAGCCCCAGAGGCCGGTGATGCAGAGCAGGATGTGGTTGAGGAGCTCACAGAGACGCCTGTAGAAGCACAAGAGTCTGAAATTGTCACGGAAATGAAAACCCCCACCGTGAAGAGCTCCCCACAGATGTGCCTGACAGGGATCAAGAGGATCATGAAGACTCCCAAAGAGAAGAGTGAAGCTGTGAGGACGAGCTTCGGGATCCAAAGACTCATGGAGACACCAGGAGTGAGTGCACCTGTGGACGACGCTGAGGAGCTGCAGGAGCTTGTGGTGGAGCCTGACAGTGACGATCAGGAGACAGAGCAGGTATAAAAATGCACCTTCATTTGCAATTTTATGATTTTTAAAAAAGGCTGGTGCTTATTGTCTTCACTCTTTAATCCAATTCAGGTTGAAGATCAGCCTCCTGTTGATGATAGTGGAGAAGTTGCAAAAGGTTTGTTGAATCTACCTGTTTCATTTTTAAGATATGTGCTGCATGAATGATTAATCACAATATTTATTTGCAGTGAAATGGTGACATCTTCTCTTTTGTGTAGAACTTGAGTTTTCTCCTGAAGAGATGCAGAAGGAGGCACCAATTGATGTGATCATGGACATTCCCCAAGTTGAGATGGAAAAAGGTACTTTTACCATTTTTTGTATTGTGGAAATTAAATTGATTGATTCTGTCACAGAAACCACCAACAGTGCATTTTTCCTTTATTTTCTGCTCTACACCAGTGTTATTCAACTCTGCTCAACCAAAGACAAACTGTCGAATTTTACCTGTAAAAGTGGCAAAAACAGCAAAAAGTAGCAATTATAAGTTTAAAGTAGCAAACTGGCAAAACCTGATTGGGAGAGAACTTGTAAAATGTTCAGATAGAAGCAAAAAATAGTCTTAAAGTGGCAAAAAAAAAAAAAAGGGGAAAGTGACTAAAATGGACTTAAAACAACAAAAGTTGGCAAAATGATTTGGAAAACTTGGAAAAATGATGAAAAGTGACATTAATAGCAAAAGTATAAAAATGGTTGGACATTGGCAAAAATTTGGAGAAAACCCGGAAAATCGCCAGAAAGTGGCAAAACTTTCCCAATGCCTGATATTTGTTTAAAATCACATTTTTTTTATTGACCTGATGTCATGTTCTGACTTTCTTTGACACTGAATTTTGGGTTTTCACTATCTGCAAGCCATAAAAATATCACCACAGCAATTGGGTTGAATTGCCCTATGAATTGCAATTGCAATTTAGGGAAAACAATCATAATGAGATTATTTCAGCAAATTTTCTGTTTTCTTTAAGAAGCAGATGTGGAAGAAGTTGATGTTGAAGAGCTCCCAGAGAAGACCCTGAATGAAAATATGACAGATGAAACATCAGAAGCCACAGAGGCTGTTTCTGAAACAGCAGCAGAAGAAACTCAATCAGAGGAACTACCCACATTGGACACAGGTGATGAGATTCAGCCTGAAGAACAACCAGACCAGAGCAACCAGCTGCAGGAGACCACATCCTCCACAGTCACAGAGATGGAAACAACAGCTGAAGACAAGGTGACAGAGAGTTTGCCCAAAGTGGAAGAAGCAACCTGTAGCTCCACTGAAATTGAAACAACTGCACAAGCTCCTGAACCAGAAGCCCCTGTGTCTGAGGTTGTACCTGAGGTTGAAGAAGCAGCTTGTGTCGTCACTGAAATTGAAACAAAATCCCCCACAGATCCTGAACCACAAGCACCTACAACGGAGAGCTTACCTGAAGTAGAGGAAGCAACTGTTACACAGACAGAAGCTGTAGAGGCTCCTGTAGTTCAGAAGAAACCTGCTCGAGGCAGACGAGCTAAAACTGTGGAAACCAAAGCAGCCGAGGACAAACAAGAAACTACAGAGCAAACAGAAGAGCCTGAAGTCCCTGCTCCAGTTAGAGGAAGACGAGGGAAGAAAACTGAGGCTCCTGCTGCTCCTGCTGTGAGACAAACAACCAGAGGCAGGAATGCCAAGGCTGCAGAAAGCACAGTTCAGCCCACAGAGGAGAAAAGTGAGCCTCCACCCTCTGAAGTGGCTGTTAAACCAAGAAGAGGCAGAAATGCCAGAAAAGCCTCTGATGATCAGCCTGAAAATGTCCCTGAGGTCAGCGCTGAGGCTGAAGTCATTCCTGAGCCTGAGTGTGGACAGAGTCCTGCTGCTCAGGTGGAGCAGGAGACAGCACCTGTGGAGAAGGCTGTGGTGAAGCCAAAGAGAGGACGAAGAGCCAAACAAGCTGAACCAGAGGAGCAGGAGGCTGGTTCTACTCCTGAGGAAGTCCCCAAGGCTGAAGTGGCTGAAGGTTTGTCTTTTTGTCTAATTGTTTTTTAACCATTTCATGTTTAAATGTACTCAGACCCTTTTCTCATTGGTCTTTTTTTTTTAATTCTATCATTTATTAGAAATATATTTGCTTCATCATTGCATTTCAGATAATTATTTGATGCTTAACTTCTCTCTAATTCTGGATTTAAAAACTCACTTCTTCCTTTTCTCCTCTTTGTATTCAAGAAGTCATTGAGGTCCTCAGTGAGCAGCTGGAGGTGGAGCCCAGTGAAAAAGATGAATCCAAACCATCAGATGCCATCGAAGCTGTTTCTGAGAGTGTTCCTGAGGTAGAAGTCAGTGAAGACACAGTAAAGGAAGCAGCTGTCGTTCAGAAGAAACCTACTCGAGGTAGAAGAGCAAAAACTGTTGAGCCCAAAGTCGAGGAAGCACAAGAGGCAACTGAACAACCTGAAGAACCCGTCGTTGCTGCTCCAGTCAGAGGAAGAAGAGGACGAAAGGTTGAAGCTGCTGCACCAGCCGTCAGTAAACAAAAGACAAGAGGAAGAAATGCAAAATCACAAGAAACTACTTCTGATGAGCAAACTGAGGTGGTTCCAGAGAAATCTGTGGAAGCAATTCCAGAGGTGGAGGAAGTTTCCACTGAGTCTGTGACTGAGCAACCTCCTCCAAACACCCTCCAGGAGGAAAAAGATCCAGCACCACCCACAGAGGAAGTTGTTATCAAGCCTGTCAGGGGAAGAAGAGCTAAACAAACACCTGTCGAGCAAAAAGAGTCGAAAAACGAAGTTCCCAATGACGAGCAGCTTCCACCTGAAGCCGAACCTCAAAAAGCTGAACCCACTGTTGAAAAACCCAAAAGAGGGAGGAAGATCAAAGCTGACACGGTTAAACAAAAGGAAGAGGCGGAAGACACTGTCATCACTGTTGAGACCAAACAGCCTGTTCGGGCTAAGAGAGGAAGAAATGCCAGACAGGACGAAGAAAAGACCGAGGCTGAAAAATCAACTCAAGCTGAGACTTCTGAATGTCAGGAGCCTGTGAGCAAAGTGAGGAGGAACAGGAAAGGAGAGCAGAACCAGGAGGAACAGAAAGAAGTCCAGCCTGTGGAAACAGTCGTCCCAGTTGAGGTTGAAGCTCCAGTTGTTGAGGAGCCGGTCACAGTGGTTGAACCACCTGCTGCAAAACCCAGGAGAGGACGCAAAGCAAAACAAGACGTGGAGACTGTTGCTGCTGAGGAGTCCACTGAGGTCCAGGAGGTCCCTGCTGTCAGCACAACAGACAAACCAAAACGTGGACGGAGAGGAAAACAAGTCACTGAAGAGGCTGAGGTGGCTGCTGTGGTACCAGAGGAGAAACCTGAGGAGAAACCTGAGGAGAAACCTGAGGAGAAACCTGAGGAGAAACCTGAAGCTGAGGAGGTGAATAACGCTGAACCTGAGGCCCCGGTAGTAAAACCAAGCAGAGGAAGGGCGCAGAAAACGACGGTAAAAACTGAGGTTTCACAGGCTGCACCAGTCAAGAGAGGCAGACGAGGAGCAGCTGTTCTTCAGGAGGAGATCAACACAGAACCTTCAGTGATTTCAGAGGCAGTGTCAACTCCTAAAAGAGGGAGACGAGCAGCAGCAAAGCCCACCTCAGAAGATGTCAAGGAGATGCCCAAGGAGGAAACTCACACCGAAGTTACAACCCTGACTGCTGTGGAGGACACCAAGGTGTCTAAAAGATCTGTAAAATGGAAACCGGAGCCTGAAGTCATCCAGTTTCCCAAAGAAACACCAGTCAAGGCAGGACGTGGAAGGAAGACAAAACGTGCAGCTCCAGATGCTGAAAGCAAAAGTGAGTCAGAAGTTGAGAACAAACCTGAAGAGGAGGATCTCTCAGAGGCAGCCGTCAAAGCTCCACCTGTCAAAAGAACCAGACGAGGAGCAAAGGTCACTGATGTAACTCCTGCTGAAGCTGAGTCCACAAGCAAGACGGAAAGTGTTGAAACTGAGGTACAGCCCAAAACCCGCAGAGGAAGACCAGCAAAGAAGTAAAACGTGTACATAGTCTTAATCCCAATACTCCTTTTTTATTTTAAACATTTTGTACTCGTCAGATTTTACTTTGTGGCATTTTAGAGAGAGTAGATTCATCGACTGAAAATGAAGCACTGCTTTTATTCATTTCTGCAGGGAATCTTGTTTTAAGCATTCAAGTTGAAACAAGTTGTATGTTATTTCTTACTTTGATGCCTCCCAGATATTTTTATGGTTAAAAGAGTGGTTATTAAATTTTTGTACCATGAAAACTGTCTGATTTTGTTTTTTTTTATTGTTTTGTCCTGTTAATTTTTTAATGCAAACTTTTGAAATAGTCATGACTAAGATAAAGGTGAAGAAAATGGAAAAAATACTGGTTGGAGTGTAGTTATTGGTTAGTGATCTTTTCACAGTATACAGTGACTTATCAAAAGGTTATGAGTGAATGAACCAGGCAAGCAATGGGATCCTTCATCAAGATTATGCCATCAATAAAGTTTCAACAGAGAACCTTTATAAGAGGTGCTCAATTGCATGTTTTTAATACGCTTTCAGTAAGCTTCAAAAATGGCATGTGGTAGCAGAGTCATTTTCAAAAATTAAGTGTTAATAATTTCATGCATTAATTGTCAAATTCAGCATGTTATTTGCAGTGTAACATAGGAACTTCAGGTGCTATGCCTTTGAACACATGCCATCAGAAAACTAGTTATTTAGTTAAGGCTGAAAACATTTTTGAAATGTTATTTTACCATTAGCTAGGAACAATTTAAGACAGAATAAAAAATATTAAGGACATAACTTCGATATTACAGACCTAACTGTACATCTGCCAAGTATTCAGAGGCAATATTCATATGTCATCTAGACAGTCCAAAATATGATCTGACAAAACTTTCTAAAATTTTCATGAATGCGCCATAACACCGGAACCCTTTCTTCTTGGACCATGACTCTCACCCGGACACATTTGTGAGCCGTACCAGAAACAAACGCAGGTGCTTCGTTGGAGGGAGATTTGAGGGGCGCGTGCGAAGAAGCTGCCGCCCAGCTCGACGGAAGACTTGAGTTTTTACCTTAAATATCTTTCTGTTTATCATCATGGAAGCTAACAGTGACATCAAAACGACGCCGAGGGGTTTTCACTGCTCTCTGTGTAAAGTCAACTTACCCAACAGTAAGTAACAGGACTTAGCATTAGCTGCTCCTCAGTTATTACAACTTTAAACCAAAGCTCCAGATTTTCCTCCTTTTATATTTTCACTGTAAACTGCTCTCATCACCTGGTTTACAGTTCTATTAAACAGAAACATGCTGGCTTAGCTCTGAAAAGTGTTATAACTGTTATGCACACATTTTCAAGGAGTAACGTTATATCAAGACTTTTCATTTTTTGTGTGTATGAGCTCGCGGAAGAGCACGTGAGACTGCTTGTTGTGATTGTAGTGTGTAATAATGTTAATAATTTGCAATACTACTGTAAGGTGACTGACCAGATTCGAAAAACCCCAGAAAAGAAGACTCTACCTGGTCAAAGAGACGACAGAGTAACTTCACAACCCACAAAAAAAAAAAAAAATCACGATGAAGCCAAGTTTTCCCTCTTTGATCTTTTTTTAAACTGGCAGAAATTGGTTACCGTAATAATGCCTTGCCACATGCTTGAATAAAAAGTGCAAAAATATAAATAATTCCTCAAAATCTTTGTTCAATTTCAATTTAGAAATTTAGCAAATTAAATTTTCAGTTGACACAAAGGTGCCAGCTTTGCCTCCCATAAAAAGAGGGACACTACTGTAAATCTGCAGTTTGTTTATGAAAGAGCATGTCCACTTCAGCATTTTCTGTGTGAGAGCGCAGTGTAAGAAGTCAGATGTTTTCCTTCATGCTCAACATCTTGACAGGTTGGTGCATCAGAATAATGCCAGTAACCCAGTGCAGCACTTTATTGTAAATATCAATGTCCTGGCAAAAGAGGAAGGTTGGTCACCCTACTACTGCAGAAGTGACTTACACACCAGTGCAAAATGATGTAAAAGATGCAGTTCTCTAAATCCATTACATAGTCTTATTGGTGTAAATTAGTCTACTATCTGTGTTGTGTTTTTAATGTATTGAATAAGTTTGCTCTATCTCCTACCAAATCAGTCATCAGTGAATCTTTCCTCATTGAAATTTGACACCCACATTTATGTTGGATTTATCTGAAGCAGTGTCTCCATAATGTTTCTTGCAGTGCCGAGCTTGGACCAGCACATCAAAGGGAAGAAACATGTGACGTTAAGCACCGTACGAGCCACAAGGAAGACCCAGATGGAGCACAGTGTGTTTGTCAGCGGCATCAAACCTGAAGTCTCTCAGACGGACATTGCTGATTACTTTGAGCAGTTTGGGCCACTCTCAAATGTTATCATGGATAAAGACAAGGTCAGTCAGCTGTTGAAGTATGAATTTTAAATATCTCAAGCTTCCCACGGTTTTTATTTACAGGGTTTGGCCACAGTGAGGGTGATAACGGGAATCTAATCTATGGTAATCTTCTCTGTCAGGGTGTGTTTGCCATCGTGCAGTTCAGTGAGACTGATGGCGTTGAGTCAGCTCTATCCTGTGTTGAACATCGGATGAAAGGCTTGAAGCTGCGGGTTAAACCTCGAGAACACAAAGAGTTCAAACTGATTGACAAGAAGACGAAAGATCCACAACAAGTGTTTGAGCGTCTGAAGCCTCAGCTGTGTCAGCAGGAGTCTGTAAGTTTCCTCTTGTTCAGGCTTTTGTGCTCACGTTTGATCTGTTTTTATACATACAATATTTATAAACCTGCCTCCCATTGTGAATCGTGTTATAATTTTGATTGAAAAAACTACTTAATTAAACTGCTGCAGCTTCGTTCTTTGTTCTTCTCCAGGTGGATTCTCAGATGCAGCATGTTGTGCAGCAGTTCCAGCTGGGAGAAAATGAAAAGAAAGCCCGAGGCCTGGTGGTTCAACTCCTGCAGGAGGTTTTTGTGGAGTTTTTCCCAGGTGAACTGAGTGAAAAGAACACAGAGCTGTTTCATCTCATCAAACAGACTGATAACTGTGTTTCATAGATTGTGGCACATCAGCTTTCTCTCTCTGTGTGTTCTCGTTTTTTTGCAGACAGCCTGATTCAACCATTCGGTTCATCCGTCAACACTTTTGGCATCCATAACTGTGACTTGGACCTGTTCCTGGACTTGGAAAACACCAAGGTGTTCCAGGCCCGTGCCAAGTCCACAGCAGAACAGGTACAAAGGTTTTCAGTAACTCTCAGGTTTATAAGTGAAGTAACAAGTAATGAAACATGAGGAGATATGGATATTGACTGATCCATCTTTGTGTCTGTGTTCAGGCAGGTGAGGGGATGTCAGATGACGGCCGCTCTGAGGACTCCATCCTCTCTGATATCGACCTCTCCACCGCGTCTCCTGCAGAGATCCTGGAACTTGCGGCAGCGATCCTCAAACGCTGCGTTCCCAGCGTGCACAAAGTCAACGTGGTCAGCAGCGCTCGTCTCCCTGTGGTTAAGTTCCATCACCGCAAGCTGAACCTGCAGGGAGACATCACTATCAACAACAGGTCAGTGGAGGTGCAGTCTCAGATGTATGGAGAAGTCATTTTTTACCATTTGCAGGATTAGAGCACTGGTTTCTGTTTCTCTTGCCAGACTGGCGGTGAGGAACACCCGTTTCCTGCAGCTGTGCTCAGGGATGGAGGACAGACTGAGGCCTCTGGTCTACACCATCAGGTACTGGGCCAAGCAGAAGCAGCTGGCAGGTGAGTCCAAACAGCCTGCAGAGGAGTCCAGTATCAAATCTGAAATTGAGTGTTGGCGAAGAGGCAGTCACTTCTTTATGTAGTCAGCAGAGGGCGGTAGAGCTCCACCTGCTGGCTGTATCATCTGGATCAGTCTGCACTTTTTTTGAGAGCTCTGTCCTGGTTGTAACACCTTAGGCTGTTTGTCAGCTCGGCTTTTATCAAGACATTTTGCTAACTGATCTGCACAGCTTGTTGGTATCAGATGCTTGCATTTCAAAGAGAGTTCAGGTGTTTCTGTATACTAATCTTTAAAGAAATGAAAATATTGAATTTGTGAAGAGAGTTTGGTGCCACCATTCAAATAGCTCCTTGTCTAAGTATAGCCATTATTACATACTTAGCTAATGCTAGTCTAGCTTTCACGTAGACTTGGCTCTAAAAAGGTGTAGGTGTGCATCAGGTAAATTTTACCACCACGATTATGTTTAATTAGTGCCCTCAGGGTTTAGCTTTATCTGTCCTTCTGTTTTTAAAAAAAACCTGATTTCACCAACTTTACAAACAGATACAGCACAGGCTGATATATTGGCGGCTTTTTCTTCCCATTTAGACTCAGACATATAATGGCTGAGCCAGCTGTTTGTCAGAAGTCATCTGGAGAATCTTTTACAGCCTCAATTCCAGTGAAGCTGGGACTTTGTGTAAAAGGTAAAAAAAAATTGTGAAGATCAAATTAAAAGTAAAAGTTAAAAAATTAAAATCTTGTGTTTTATTCTATTGAATACAGGTTAAACAGGATTTGCAATGCATCGCATTCTGTTTCTATTTGCATATTATACAGCATCCCAACTTCATTAGAATTGGGGTTGTAGTTTCAGTCATATTTTAAAAAGAATTCAAACAAGGAGCTACTAGCCACAATTTATAAACAGCAAATCTCATCCCTTGTTTGAAAACCAGTTACAAAGAAACAATGTAACATTCAAAGGTTTTGGAACTGGAGTTTGGCCACATTTGATATTCAAAACATTTGGTTTGAAATTGACCCTGAAGTTATCACCATGAGCCTAAGTGAGGGCGAACATTACTTATCACCAGAACACACCAAATATTGAATTCACTGAATGGTTTCATGAGATAAGGCCTCACCAGAGACTCTGCACTGTGGGGCTGGTATTTGGAAACTCAAGAAAGAAACAATAACACATCTAAAGCCTCATTACACTGCCGCTGTCTGACTGACAGAAAAAAGTACTTTTCCAGCACCCAGTGATTTAAAAACAAAACAGAAGATATGGTGCACAATATCCTGAGTGTTTGTGCAGTCTGACAGACTGAGGAGGATTTATATTTGGAGGTTAAAGAAGAGAGTTTGAAGACATGATGCAACCTGAGGGGGAGAAGAATTGTATGTTGTCACTGAATCATCACTTTCCTCATTGAATGTCTTCTTTCATTGTTCAGGTAATCCTGGGGGAGCTGGTCCCCTGCTGAATAACTACGCTCTGACTCTGCTGGTCGTCTTCTACCTGCAAAACTGTGAGCCGCCCGTCCTACCAACTGTGGACCAGCTCAAAGACATGGCCTGTGAGTACAACGCTCCTCCTCTGATGGATCTGACTTTAGTGGTTACGCTCTGAGAGGTCCCCTCTTTAGTTTTGTCTGGTCTTTATTGTGTCAACATAATGAAACAATAACTTCTGATCTTGCTTCATCCATTTTTTTTATTTTTATTTTTGGAACAAATGCAAGTTCTGGTAGATTTTACGAAGAAAGGCCTAATTTGCATATATAAACATAAAATCTGAAAACCTGGAATACAGTTTTTCCTTGGTGTGACATCAAATCAAATGGAGAAGTTTCATGGTCAAAGCTATTAATTGAACATTTTTTTACTTTTCTACTCAATTTACTTGAAGTGTTGAGTTCAACTTTGGCCTTAATCTTCGTAAAAAAAAATGTTCCACTCATTCTAAGGCAGTAGACTTTTAATATATGATTCAGGAGGGTGTTATGACGAACAAAAACTATGAGACATTTCTTTTGCAGTTTTTTTCAACTAGATTGACTGGTCTAAGATGCATTCTGCAAAAGGACCTTCAAGCTCAGCATCAGGAGTTGAGGCTGTTGAGAGTAGACGCAGTGTGAAAAGCAAGAACTGCTGTAGATTTTTTGTGCACTTGGTGAGAAACATGTAGTTAAACTGCAGATGTACAAACAGCTACTGAGCAGAGAGCACTCAGTATGGCTTTATGTTCATTAGACTGATAAAAAGGAATCTTTATTGACACATGCTATGCTGGGGTTGTAATACAACAACCCCCTTTATCTACGGTGTTTTCAGTCTCAAATTTTATTCTAAGTGACATCAAAAAAGGTCCTGAATCTGACTCGCTAGAACCTGCAGATAACCCGCATTTATCACTGTTTTTTGACATTTTTACGTCTGTATGTCAAATTGGACTTGATTGTAATCATGTGTTGATTTCTCTGCAGGTGAAGAAGAAGAGTGTGTGATCGAAGGCTGGAACTGCACCTTCCCCTCTCAGCCAATCAGTGTGCCACCCAGCAAGAACTCACAGGACCTCTGTAAGTGAGAGTCAAACTTATAACTGATGTGTCAGAGATTCACAGGACGTTATTAAAACCTCTTTACTGATTCTAAGTTTGATCTTGTGTTTTCTCTGTCCAGGCTCCCTCCTTGCCGGTTTCTTCTCCTTCTATGCAAAGTTTGATTTTGCCAGTAGTGTCATATCCCTCCGGGAGGGTCGCACTCTACCAATCACAGATTTCCTCAGCCAGAATAAAGAGGAGGAGGCCATGCAGGAAGAGAAACCCTCTAAGACCCCACACCACGGTCCCAGACTGGGTCCTGTTAACCTCCTGGACCCTTTTGAGCTCACCCACAACGTGGCAGGAAACCTGAACGAGCGCTCCCAGCGCAGCTTCCAGAGGGAGTGTCAGGAGGCCGACAAGTACTGCCACTGCCTGCAGTACCAGCGCAAATCCACCAAAGGCAAGTCCTGGGGTCTGGTGCGCTTATTCACCCCCCATGGAGACACAGTGCAAAGCAAGACCGAGCAGCTGACCATCAGCGTCCCCTTCAAATCAGCCGCTCTCCCTGAAGGGCTGCGCGCTCAGTTACATGCAGCCGGGGACGGGTTCAGGCTGCTGTGGTTTCAGAAAGTCTGCTCAGTGGTAGAAGGAGTCTTTCAAACAGTACTCGGGTGTCACATTTCTCCCACGGACACCGTCTTTGGAGAGGATTCAGCCGTCTGCCCCGGTGAGGAGATGGAAACTTCAACAACTTCTCTGAACACATCACTGAACAGCTGTGATAGCACAGAGTCTCAGAATGAAGCTGTGACTGGCACAAAGAGGTCGCTGTCCTCCAGCAGTGACGCTTCAGAGTCACCTCAAGGCAAAAAACCAAGACTAATGAAGAGGGGCCGTCCTGAGCCCCCCCACTGGACCTGTGTGCTGAGGCACCTGGTGTGGGCCGGCAGGAGGAAGGTGAGACGGGAGCTGATCAAAGACACGGACTCCAGGCCAGAGGGCAGCTGTGTGGAGCTGGAGTGTCAGGTCACGGCTCATATCAGGGAGAAAGAGCCGGAGCTCAAGGAACCCCTGGAGTTCAAGGTTCAGCCGCAAATGGTGGGAGAGACTGAAAGCACCAAAGTGGTTCTCAAGTTTGAGCCCACCAGTGACAAGACAGGAGCTTTTCAGGACTTCTTTCACTTCCTGGAAGTTTTCCTTCCAAAGATGGTGGAAACGCTGCTGGAGAAACAAGCAGTGAGCACTTAAAGAGGGACACATTTCACACGTCTCCTTTAAACTTTCATTTTCTACATTTGAATCAGAGCTTTCAGTATTGCTCTTTGTTTTAGTAAGAAAAAAAAAGTCAACCAGGCACCATGTGTTTATAAAAGCGGCTCTTGAAGAACATGAAATGTGATATTTTATGTTACTGTATGTTTGTGTGTTCACTTACTCTCACGTTGGTTGTTCCGTAAGAAGCCTCCTCTTTTGTTTGTAAGTTTCCTGGTCTTATTAAATTTGTGTTGAAAAAGCCAGACTGATGAAGCTCTGAATGGATTTTCATTATAAAGATGCTCGTCCACATCTAAAGCTTCTGCAAATGAATAAATCTATCTTTGTAAAACCCTTCTTTGTTGTGAGGTTGTGATAAGCGTGACACTAAACAGACATTTACTCTGCCTTTTAATTATCTGTGCCTTTCAGCGTCCTCTTCAATCATTTTTCATAAACAATGGATGATGAGACGTAGTTGCAGGGATGTGGTTTGAACTTGTGGGCTGTTCTGAAGAAGCCATTGAGTGGAGCTTTTATCTGGCTGTGCTTTCTTTCATACAGCTGAGACGGATGAGAGTAATTACTGAGGCAGGCAGACTGCTTTATTACAGCAGGACTGGCAGGAGCTGAGGGATGCACAGAGCTCCGTGTGCTGATTAACATCATTCATCTCAGTTTTAAAGGGAGGAACAGACGGCCAACAGGTTAGCAGGAGCTGTGGAGGTACTAAGGTACTAGTTATAATAAATATCTAAGACTGTAAACTCACATGACGTTGATCTGACGTGTGAATGGACAACAACGCAAAGATTTTTTTTGACTCAGGGTCCAGCAGAATCAGTCAAAATCTACATAAAAAATACTGTAAAAGAGTCAAATCTTTTGATAATGATTGTTTTCAGCTTGTTTTGCACACCCTAATTATTTTGTTTGTTCATCTAACATGAAACTAGTGTATCTTTGTATTTCAGTTGAACCATTAAAATACAAGAAAGTCTTTTATTCATACTTAAATATTTCTGAGTCGCTTCCCTGGTGTCTTCTCCAGGCTTTGAGAAACCTTTTAATCATCATTTCATTTAGAACCTGAGAGAATACCTGACACCTAAACAACACCTGGTACTGAAAGTAATCCACAGCAGAACATCATGATCTAATTCTGAGCCTGTTTGTGTTAAATGATGTTCCTCTGTGTGTGGAATACCCAGCCACAATCAGGGAGTTTACCAAGGGCTGCATGATACGACCCCAAACCAATATCTCCATCTCTTTTGGCCGTAGCTAGATACACAATATTTATCTTACATATTCTAATTTCTCCTCGAAATTATGATACAAATGTTAGAGAGAGCTGGGGTCATACAAGCAGCAAAGCAAGCCCAAATAAGCAACTACACTTTCAAAAACAGTGTTACAGAAGTTGCTTAAAAAATCTTCAATTTCTTTTTGTAAGGTGTTTCTGAACTGTTGTCTATGTTTTATTTATTTTACCTTCAATTGTTGTTCTGTTATGTATACTGTAACATTTGCTCAGGGTTGATAGTAAAACTAATCCCCCTCACATACAGATACACACACACTCACACATAGACAGATGCTTTATTATTGTAATTATTGATGTTGTTATTATTATCCAATACATCTCTCATCATTAGTTTGGCATCATTAGTACTATTTTTGTTTGTTTGTTTTCTTTTTCTATAATCTGAGTTTTTGATTATTCTAAAATAAAGTTCTTTAGACGGAGGCTCTAAATCAGCCCTTTGGCCTTTTGTCTCTCCCTGCACTACATATCACTTGTCTCACTTCTTTTATTTTCTGCATGTTTTTATATTTTTTTATTGCACGAAACAAATAAATCTAAATCTTTTCCCTTCATCTCTTAATACAAAAAACATGCATGTCCAGGAGGGTTTTCTGAAAGGTCAGGGGAGTGAGAGGAGCACCATCAGAGACTGAAAGAAGTGAAACTACAAAGAGATTTACATTCTGATGTCTTAAAACATTTACCTGACAATTTATATTCGATAGTTGCAAAAAAGTCATTTTAAACATCTCATGTGCAACAACCTGTGGTATATAGAGTATATATTTCATAATAATATCCTTTTGGATTCTTCAAACAAACATGACATACTTAAATCAGTGGCAAAAGATATTGAATTTAAACCAAACTGTACCAACTTTAGGTTCAAACACTGGTTCTAAGATATTTGAGAAGAGCATGTTACAGAGCTTTCAAACACTAACAGGAAAATACAGTGTAGAAAAGTTAGATTCTTCAGATATCTACAGTTAAAACAGTATACCTTGAAAGAATTTGGGGAAAAAGGAAACAATTACAGAAACTAATAGAATAATACTGTTGATCGTGCAGGGACACTGTGGTACCTGTAAATCCCTCATTTCAAAACTCTACCGTGAGATTGGAGGGGGGAGAGGAAGCTCTACACACTATTTTAAAGGGAGATGGGGAAAAAGAATTGAATGATGAAAATAACTGAACAGCAATGTCAAAACACTTTTTGCCCAATCACCTGCAAATGCTTCCTGGCAGATGAACCCAAAGTACAAAATTGTTTTGAAATCACACAGGAATTCATTTAACACAGTTCATCACTACATCAACAAGTGACAGTTTAAACTCTACCATGCAAAGACAAAGTCAGATATCAACAACAGACAGAAACGCTGCCGCCAAAACTAAGGCACATTCTGCACCTGTTACAACAGACTGGCTCTGTAGTAAAAGAGAGTGGGTACTAGACCGGCCTGCCTGCAGTCCAGATTTCATTTACACACACCCGATATGTCACACACTGATGTCCACTCTGATCTGATCTCTGCTCTCCAGAGAAAGACCTGCAGTCAGAGGTCAGCTCACAGCCACAGTTTCAAATATTGCATAATGACTGGACTTTATTAACACTGAGGTACAATCTGATTTAAGATCAGTCCACAGGTTATATAAGCCAGGTTAATTTGGTTATGAGGGCCAAATATTTTCTCTCATAAATAATCTAAAACACAATAAACAAGGGACCCTGGGACAAAATCTTTAATATCTTAAATATTAACTCATCTTTTGTGTGAAAAGGTTTCAACTTCATGGCCTTCATAACTGCTCCGAATGACTTTGGTGGTTCCTTTATGCTAATTCAGAGATGTTAGCATGTCCAGCCCCAAACTGAGGCAGCAGGTAAACATTAGCATGGTAGCTTGCAGACATCAGCATGGAGCATTAAACACCGTAACACTACAGCAGTTTTATTACTCATTTGTCTGTGAAGTATTTCTTCTTCTGTTGTTGTTGTTGTTTATGTCAGGCTGCATCTGTTTTCATTTGTGTGTTTGTTTTTCTGAGGTTTAGGTCACATATCACTTCACAGCAGCCATTTACTCTAAGCGACACTTCAGGCTACTTCAATACCACCATCCCTTTGTTTTTCAAGGTGCTGCTGATATATGGCCACTCACACACACATATAAACACTCACACACACACACACACACACATATAGCTCTAAGCCACAGAATCTAAGTGATTGATATCAAAACTGGTGGGCTGTTTGCTGTCAGCCTAAAACAAAACCTCACATCTGATAAGACTCATACAGGCTGCCCTTAAGTCCTTCTTTAAGTTTCTTCTCTTCAACAGAGGAAATCTATCGTGAATCTTTAGAAATGCAGCATAAACAGCCTGGACTACAATGAGAAATGGTTTCATTGGATATTGATGACCTAACTGTTCACTTACATGCAGCTCATTTGCTGTAATTACGATTAAAATTGATTCTGTTGAGAAGTTGTGTGCACAGTGTCTCTGATGGACCACAGAGCCTGTTCGTCATTTAGTCTTCCAAAGATATTAGGGGAAAGACAAAAAGCCAATTTCATGTGTTTTGTAATTGGTTTCCATTGGGAGGAGCTCCTGAGTCGACCCCCTGAGGCCTAAAACCTCCTCAGCCTCAGGTGTTGTCAGCTGTTTGATGCCACTTTCTGGTGACGCACGAACGCGTTGAGTCACGTCCAGTGTGTCGTCATGGTTTTGTATTGGTTTTTAGAATAATGACTTCAGGTTATGACTTTTCACACCGGCACCCTCTTCCTTTAATCTGATGTCTGGAGTATGGAAGGCAAGTGAGACAGTGACTCATGTCTCTTTGTGGTTACTCAATGGAAACTGAGGGACTTAACTGGAAGTTTGTCCAAATTAATCAAAAAAAAACTATAAAATTGGCTGCTAATTTGATAAAGATACACAAAGATGTAAAATTGTTTTTTTTAAGAAACACTGAAGTGAATGTTCTTGTCTCATCTCATGTTTAGTGCAGGGAAAAAAAATTGTTTATTTAAAAAAAAAAAAAGTTAAATGTGTAGAACCAGGGTTGCAAAATGCTGGGAAATTTCTGTTGAAATTTTTGGGAAAGGATGGGAATTTTAGGGAATTACATAAACAGCATGTACCAAGTCATATACATGTTTTAATATCAACCATTTTGGTTTGTTATAAGCAGGCATGCATGCAAGCATATTTAATGCAATATTTTTTAAATCATATTATAAATTAATTTTCAGGGAATTTGGGGGAATTTTCCAAAACAGAGTCTAACTGTAATAAATACAGATGTAAATATTTGTCACAAGCAAATCTACACGTAAATATCACTAATCCAACATTTATAAAAGACACTAATAAGTTTTAGAGTTGGAGAACTTAAGTGTTTTCATTCACAGAACAGAAAACCCTGAATGTTGAAAAGTACAAGAAGATTCAGGTATTTACCAAAGCCCAGACATGTCTTATGTCTCTTCAGCACACCAAAAAAAGTCACATTCCAAAATGTCTAAATATTTAGTTAGGCCTCTCTCCAGGCTGTGCTTTCTTCTCATTTAGGACCTGGACCTCATCCCCTTCAATTGCTGCTGTTTTGTTATGAAGGGTTGTTATCTTCAATGTCACAAAATAATTTCTTTCACAGAACAACAAAAGCCATGAACGGTGAAAAATGAAAGAATGCTTTTGCAATGAAATTCATTTAAGTTGGTGCCAACAAAACCCTGACTTCAATATTCTAAGCTTAAATTCCCATGAAATTTTAAGGCAACTTTCCTGAAATTAGCCTAATTTTGTCAGCCCCTTTAAGTGAGAACATGGGTTACTGAAGAGTTGCTAATAAAAGCTCTGTGTGTTTCACTTAAATCACATGGTCTGAATCATACAGCCTCTGATGCCTGTCACACAATCCATCAGTTGCCTCGAGCTGCTGTTGCAAGCTCGCTCATAAATACATCAGATGGTGGGATTTTGCCGCAAATGCTCTGAGTGATGCTGTTAGAGGCAGAGGTGCTTCCCCCAGGGGCCTAAGATCACAGGAAATCACATGAGGCGTCAGAGTTTCAGAAATCAAATCAGGTGCTGGAAGATTTTGTATGTTTGATTATGACAGTCAGAGACAAAAAAGAAGTAGATCACACACTGCTTGGGCAAAAAAAGTCACAACCTGGATTTAACCAACCAAATGGGTACAAGCCTCCTATTGGATAATTACTGTACGGGCAATTATCTTTCACCTGTAAAATGGAAGAAGGTCACGTGGTCTAAAGAGTCCAGAGAAGAGAAGCAGGTGAAGTGATACACCCATCATGCCGAGTGCCTACTGTACAAGCCTGTGGGGGCAGTGCTATGATCTGGGGTTGCTCCTGTTGCTCAGGTCTAGGTTCAGCAACATTATGTCCCCAAAGAATGAGGTCAGCTGACAACCTGAATATACTGAATGAGCAGGTTATTACATCAATGGATTTTTTTCTTCCCTGATGACACAGGCATATTCCAAGATGACAATGCCAGGATTCATCTGGCTCAAATAGTAAAAGAGTGGTTCAGGGAGCATGAGACATCATTTTCACACATGGATTGGCCACCACAGAGTCCAGACCTTAACCTCATTGAGAATCTTTGGAATGTGCTGGAGAAGACTTTGTGCAGCGGTCAGACTCTCCCATCATCAACACAATATCTTGGTGAAAAATTAATGCAACACTGGATGGAGATAAATCTTGTGACATTGCAGAAGTTTATTGAAACAATGCAACAACAAATGTGTGCTCTGATCAAAGCAAAAGGTGGTCCAACAAAATATTCAAGTGGTTTTTTTTTTGGGCAAGCAGTGTATTTTCTTCAGGCCAATTAGAAGTTGCACATGTTTGTGGAGCCAAATGAATGACTCAGAATCAGCTTCACTCTTTACTGTTATATGCCTCTCACTGATGTATTAGATGCTGTTACACTGAATGTGGACATGGCAACGATTACTGTCCATCAGAGGCCACAGCCGTGCAGGTATTCAGCACAACAGCACAACCATGAGTGTGATATTTCTTAAGTATGTTATTCTTTTCCCATTTCTCATCTCCAGTCAGTCTGACTGACAGAAGACACTTTAAGAGCCATTTATATGCTCATGAGTTATCACACAGTGGTTGTAGGAAGCCATCATTCCCACATTTTGCCTCCTGTACTGTGCAAACAGAGCTCTCTGCCTGGAAAGCACTCTGCTCATATTAGTAGCTCCCCCACTCTGGAGATAAGGCTAAATAAAAACGCATCATCATTTCCCCCTTTCTGTCCGTGATGGCAGGAAGGAGTCAGACATCCTCCTGGGAGATTGCTCTTACACCAGAGTGGACTTTTTGTATGCGTGTGTGTAATCTTTCTTTCGTATTTGGACCAGGCGGCATATGTCATGCAAATGGAAATGGTTCTGGTTTTACCATCTAAAGTGAAGGAGGTTCAGGAGAAAGGCTTTTAGAACTTCACTGCAGTGAGGCAGATACATTTAGTGGAACATCATGATTTCTTCTAGTTAGCCTTCGGTGCAAAAGTTGTGTAATTTTTCTTACCTAACAAAACGTGGCAGACTGGAGACAAAGTTGGTGAAACTTTACAACGTAAGAGAAAAAGTTTTTAAACCAGTAGCCTCCTACTGGTTCTCATTATCTTCACCTTGATGGCAACGTAAACACCTCCCCCCTCTGTAGGAGCCCAAACTGCTCTTCAGGAGTGCATTAGCCAGGCTTTATTGGACTGTGAAAACCTTAAGTGTCTCGCCCTTTCTCTTATCTGGGCGCTGTTACTTTCTCAGTGTTTGCCAACACAACACTAGCGATGGCTAATGACTTTTCTTGTGCATATTGTTGTTTCTTGCCATTGACTTTTATTGCCTGTAGAGTGAAGAAAACGAGGCTGATTACTGAGGCAGAATTAACTAAATGATCGGGATAGCCACTGTTAGCTGTGGTTACATCAGAGAGGACACATATCAGTTCCGCTGGATGAGAGATTACACATCCATTATTTAAGCTAGTCCCCACTTCAGTCCAACTCAACAGATTGTCAGAACCATTATTTCCCACTTTTGCTTCCATTTCTCCATCCAGTAATTGTCCATAAATATCACTTTGAATTATGGTATAATAATTGCTCAGAAATGGTCAGTGCAGTCAATTTGTAATACCACAATCTGCTGCTTGTCTTTATGGTACACATAATTTAAAGGCCTGTTTATTGTCGACAGCTGCGGTAGCTGTGGTAGGAGGCTGTCAGCGAGGATTTATGCCCAAATCAAGATGTGTTTTTGACAAGGGCTTAGGGACAGACAAAGGGAAAACCATTGTTTTTTACAAGGCAGTAAACAGCACTGGAGTCGGGACGTCAGGGTTTCCCTCGGGAACTCAGCAGGACAACAGATAGAGCGCCACTATACTGAGAGGAACCCTAGAGTGTCTCTGATTGATCCATGATTTGACACATGACTGATACTAATCTTAAATGCCAGATTTAAACATTCAAACACGCTTCTTTCTTATTCTCTAATTACTTCAGAACAGCAGGCTAGTGAAAAAGAATGAATAGTTGATAACAGTGAGAAGTAGACACATGTGCTTTGTAGGGTAAATAATACATCACACCCCCAAAGTGCAAAAACCAAAACAAACAAAAACCATTTGTACTACTGATTTTTTTGGTCTGCTATCGCAACACAGCATTGACAACGATTGAATAAGATGGATAATGTCTCTGCCTGTCAACATATCCTAGCATAAAGAATTGTGACAGCTTATTTCTATCCATCAGTTAGGAAATACATCTAAAAGTGCTCCTTCAATTTAAACATCACTGTGGTAAATCCACCTTTGCCGCACAGCACCATGTTTCTTCCAGTGTCAGCCTCAGAGTGGGTAAAAGTCAAATACTTTCATGATACCATACAGATTAGCTTGAGGCTGTGAATCTTAAAAATGATCAGGAAATTAGTATTTGAAGAGACAATGGACTGTAAAAATCTGGGGGTATGTTTGGTAACATCTAGAAATTCATTAACTATCACTAAGCAGCAGCTAGCATTAGCTTCTAACTACTTCTGGGATATAATGTTAATTTTATATTTCTTAACATTGCAAAGCATCAGATAAAATGCTCAAGCTAACAGTAAGGTTAGCCATAAGTTTGAATGACTGTTAGCTAAAGGGTTCATGATTTAATGAGTTCACAAAAATAGTCTGTTTCTACAGTTAGCATGTAACTGAGTCCAAGCTAACTAGCATACCTTTCAGCCAGGAAGTTTGACCCTTTCTTTTCCTATTTCATCCATTTTAAACCATAATATCAGCTGATAAAGCTAAGCATACAAGTAAAGCTAGCCAGTAACAAAGCATGTGTACTAATATAAGTCTAACTGTTGTCTTGTAGCAACTGGTTCACTTAGGGTGACTAAACTTCCTATTTTGCCTGGACATGTCTCCCATTTTTCCCTGGAATTATGCCAGTGAGATTTTATAAATTTCCCCAAAATGCCTGAGTTTTTCTCATCTTGTTCTACAGATCATTTATATTCATAATAAAAAACTCTGCCCTAGGCCACTGTAACGCCAGTGCACCAATCTGTTTCACTGTTGAACATATGGTCTGACTGCTTGCGCTGTGCTCTCAGTCAGAAAATACTTCAAAGGAAATGCGTTTTTGTAAACAAACTGCAGATATAGTAGCTACCCCTTTTCTCCATGATCGTGACCCATGTTGAACATTTATGTTTGGCCTATAATACGTCATAATTCTAATATTCAAAAGTGAAACTTCTGAGCTCAAAAGTTTCACTTTAACTCAAAGGCAATTTTAAAATCTCACCAGAGAATTTTTCATTGTTATATTTTTAACTGACAGAAATGAGCTGTATGATGTTTTTATAATATATAAATTGTCATTTCATACAGAATAGGAGTATTTTGAATAAATGTATGCGTTATGAAGCTACTATGACTTAATGTCACACCAACTATGAAATTCTTCATCCTACATGTTGGTAATATCACCCTCATTCTTTATTCAGAGGATGTGGCCACCATGTAAATATGGTGAACTGTCCATAACTCCGAAGTCTAGCACATAATCCTCCTATTAAACCCCATAACTGTGGTTTTCTAGATGTGATAACAGCTATTTTTGCTTTCAATGGAAGAGCCAGGCTGGTTGCCCACACTGGTGCAACAAACACACACCCAGGTGTTATCACTTAAGCATCTTCTGTCAGTAGAAAAATAAACACATTTTCAAAAAATATCTTGTTTTTTTAGATTACTTGTTGAGTTGGAAATGAGTGCCATAAATTCTTCTTAGTGGGAGAATTAGCTGGAAATGATGAGGCAGCATGTGGACCACACAGCTTTAGTGTCCAGACAACAGTTGGCTGATGCTCTGTGCCTCCATGGAGCAAACATAAAACAGAATGAATTGGCCCAAAAATCATTATGCAAAACAGTGAAACCACAGCGTCCAAATAAACAAAATCTTAATTTCAGTTTTACAACTCGCATAAAGCAGCTCTATTTCTGTCGAGTGTGGAGACACACACAGGCACAGACAGCCTCAGCATGTCCACACACACACGGGAGCACACACACTAAAAGAGATCACTGCACCTGAGCTGTTGGATAAGAGATGACTTCAAGCTCCATGAAGTGGACAGCAGACCGTGAAGATACAAGATAAACAGGAGCCACTGCACAGGCCATAAAATTACATTAAAGTCAGCTTCAGCACTGGAGAACTAAAAGCTGCTCGGGAACATGATGTCTTTGTAGCAGTGTGTGCACATGTCAACCCACAGTGAAGTCTCTGTGAGGATGTGAATTTGGTGATAAAGGTGATATTTGGTCCATGAATCATGAATTCAATGTAAAACGCTGCTGTCGAAGTGTGAGTGTATGAGCCACGATGGCATTATTGATCTGTGGATGCTGCAGCTGATGACCTCCACCTCCACATCATATTAATGGCTTTATCCCCATCTGAATAATACATGTAGGAGTGATGAGCATGGAGGACCAAAGGTGAAGGGGCTAATGGTCGGACAAGTTAGCTTACATCATCCCTGGATAACTTACGGTCATTTTTGTGATGTAAATTTCTCCACTCCTTTAGGACGTCATCATCTCATGTCTTAATTCCAAAAAAGGAAAGTTGTAAAACTGTTTTAGATGAGCTGAGGTTCAGTTTTTGAGGTCATTTGGGTTGCTATACAAACTGATATCCACTCCATCTTTGGTGCGTTTCCTCATTAACTAGCAGTGCACAAAAGAGATTGAAGTCAATAAAACTATCGGGTGATACTGATTAAAAGAACTTCATCTAGTGCAGAAGATTCAGAAGATTTAATTAGAGAAACCCAATGAGTTAATCTAGCGCTTATTCATGGTGGTATCACAGTCACGTTAATTTAACATTGCATTGAAGGTACACTTGGCATTTTCAATACGTGTGAAATCAAAGAAAAAAGCAGACTGATAGCACATCTTACTGAAACTGTTATCCTCACTCTGCTCCTGTGAAATAAAGGGCTGTGGATTCTGAAAACGATCAAACATTTTGGTATCAGATAGGAACATCATCTAAAGTCTGTCATAAATCGCTCCTTCTGAAGACTTTGAGTAATATTTGACAGCAGAGGGTACAAATTTATAAACCTAATTGATTCTGAAGTAATGCATGAGTCATGTTAATTCAATGCATGATTTAAAGAAGGATGTTTTATTTATTGCCGTTGCTCACCATTACCAGCTTTGACGTCACTATGACTTAATTCACTGGGTTCACCATTGACACATTAGCTTTTTTAACCTTGATGCAAACATTAGTTCATACAAAGTACATATGTGGATTTAAAGTGTTGTTTTAGGAACATCACATGCATTAGTTTAGCCGCTCCAAATAATAGAAAAACTTAAGATTTCTGTAAACTCTAAACCAGTCACTAACCTTGTGCTTATTTGACACTATCTCATTATTTTGTGATTTTAACTCATTCATACCAGTTTGAATACAGCCTGACAAAGAATCCTTTTTGCAACAATACAACACTTCAGGTCTATGTTCAAAAATACTAGAATTACCCTTTAAAAGCTTTTGTAATGTATGTGGACATTACAGTTCTGCCTCTCAGACCATGACACTTCATTTTTTAAAACAACTTTGATCAACTGGCCACGTCTAAGGACTCTGCCCATACCATCTTTTGGACGTTTCACACCATTATACCCATTTCAGTGAGAAAAAAATGTGCATTTATCTACAATAGCACTAATAACTGAAAACAGATAACACACTCATAACACTTATATCCAAACTTCCTGTACAAAGAAAAAGTTCAGTTATTACACTTGTGTATCTTACTTGTTCCAAATAGCACAGAAAAAAAGCACACTAGTCAAAAGCTCAGGTCTCAAGAGGTTAAAAAGCAATAACAATAGTGCATTACATTTTCACAGTCTATGCTTAATATTTATTAAGTATTATCATTAATAAGAAAATTTCATATAAACAGGGATCGAAGATGTTATTTGTATCATTATTTCTCGACAATTCAGTTTTTTCATGGTATGTTCTTCTTATTCGTTTTTGCTATTATTGTGCTGTAGTTTATTTACCATCAAGGCATTAATTAGTTTTCTTGTTATATAAGAGGTTAGTTAAAATCAGAACACCTGTTTTCATTTTAAATATGCAGCAGTAACTTTTAGCTGTGACATAAGCAGTAAATGCTATAAAACATTGGCAGTAATCTCAGCTCTTGTTGAAATTACAGGTTGTTGAACACACTTGGATGTGTTGCATTCTTTTTGCATAGTGTAAGACTTGGCTATTTTTGTTCAGCATGGGGGAAGGGCACTTTTTAAGAGCCTGGTGGGGAAATAACTGCAATTTGGCAAAATACAGGGTTGTGCCAATCGATTTTTAAAAAAGAAAAAACAAGGCCTGTATGCTTTCCCCCAGTGTTTAGAGAAGAGCTGTATGCCCCTTTTTTCTCTCTGGGGATCCTCTGAACGTTTGTTGTCGCTCTGGTTACATCACGACTTAGAAAAAGATATTGGCTGGGGTCAGGTATAAAATAAATAAGCCTGTAAAGCGTAAGATTTATAGTTGCAGACATGGTGCTTACTGGGCTGCAGCTTATGCTGCCTCTAAACTGTGTGATTTGATGTCGTAAAGCATAGCAGGGGACTATTTTACTGGCTCCTGGCGCTGTTCATGGTGCTGAAAGAGCAGCAGAAAGACTTCTGTATGTCTGCTTCTTTCTTAGACTTTCTTTTTAGTATACTGTCAATGTGTTTTTTAAGAATACTGTTTTAAAAGAAAGAAGCTTATAAAATGTGATATTTTAGGTGTCAAACTAACATAACTTTAAGAAGAAAGTGCAAAGATTGAACTTTTTTACATTGAGATCTGCGTCATTTCCTCGTCATGCGTTAAAATAAACTTCCAAATACAGCATGAGTCAATATTTTACCACGAAACTAATCTTGATCGACTTTTTATTTATTTATTTAGAGATAAGACCCCCACCACCACCATCACCACGCGCTGCTACTGGTTTAGGGGTGTGGTTAAGTGTTAGTCAGTGCGCATCAGGTATCCGTCTCACTCTATAAAAGCCCGCAGGAGCAGAGCAGAGCAGAGAGACACAGCCCGAGTCACTACAGCACCAGACAACTACCAAAAAGTAAGTTTTCTTACTTTTCTCTTCCTCTGATGTGGTGAATTGTACCACATCTCCAACAGATTTGCGTCTTTTTTCAGCTTAAAAAAGTTTTTCTGCGTCTTTTTTCCCTCTCACATTGGTTTGTCTCCCTCTCCTCAGATGGCCAACCTGCTGAGATCGTGTTTGATGTTCGCAGCGCTCATGCTCTGCTTGCTGGTTTGTCTGAGCAGCTTTGCGGACGCATATCCTCCCAAACCGGAGAGTCCGGGAACCAACGCGTCTCCGGAGGACTGGGCCAAATACCACGCAGCTGTCAGACACTATGTCAACCTCATCACCAGACAGAGGTGAGCCTGCTCCACTAAACTTTCATCTTTTTTTCTGTTTTCTATTTATGACTAGGCTACATTGATTGTTCCAGAGAGAACAACTACCTGAGCTTATTGAACACTGAGAGTGAAGTTTTGAACTCTTTAGGGTCCAACAAGTTTCTAACTCTGACAATGACATATTGTCACCCTGAAAACAGGAAGGCAGTAATAATGCTCCATGAATCTTCCAGACAGGTAGAGATTGAGCCTCCAAGGATAAGTCAGCAGAGAGAGTCAGATCTTAACTAAACTTGAGCTTCAAGTGGTGAAGCAACTGTCTTCTGACCACTTAAAGCTCTTATACATTAAATGTCACTGTCACTTATTCCCATCAGATTCATATCAAGAGGCCTGTGAACATAAGTTGTTAGGCAAAATCTATCCTATCCAGCTCTGAATATCTTCTCGTGGAAGAATTTCAGATATAAATCTTATTGTTCCTTGTGCAATAAATGCTCTTTATCTTCTTTAAATCCTTGACTGCACTTTCAAGCAGAGCTATTGCACTTTATATTTATTGTTTCCACCTATTTATACCATACCTTTTTCAATGACCAGTGACATCCTTTTATATTTCTTGGTTGTATTTTCATCAGGTTGAGTTGCACTGTCCTAACCTTTATTATCTGTTGAGTTTTTTATGTCGACTGCTGCAAATAAAATTTTCCTTCCACAGACAATAATAATCTGAACTTAACTGACAGGGCTTTGACCCTGAACCTCTCTATTTACAGCTGTATCAAACACATTTTCTCTTCTCCTAACCAAAAAATATCAAGCTGCCAGTAAAGAGTTTGACCCTTACAGATCCTCCTCTGACTCCTTATTCTAACAGTGCATGTCTGTGGTTTGGTGCTTCTTACAAGAAATAATGAGGTAGAGAAAGAGGACCTGGCTTTTCCCTGGGTGGATATGTGATTTAACGACCACCTGGATGCCTGTAATTGCTTTGTTAATGCCTAAAATCTTGTGATTGACTAATTTAACCCCTGAAGACCCAGTGTCCACGTATGTGGCCATTAGATTTCTGCCTCTCAGACTCTTGTTTCTTAACTTTTTAAATTTTGACCCATTAACCACATTTAGAAACACTGTCCACATAATCTTGCAGTGATACAACTTTACACCCATTTCAGTGAAAAATGAAGAAACAGACATGTTAATGTAAGGGTTGTGGAATAGCCTTTCAACATCAAGCATTTGCTCAGTATTCCAACACTGAGCATTTCCTGCAAGGAAAAGCACGAGCAAAGAAATGCAATGCTCAGCATTTCAACATCCTGCATTTACTGAAAGGAAATGCAGGCCCCTCTAGTACTCATTAGATCATACTGACCCCAAATAACGAGGAGAAAAGAAAAATGCACACCAGACAGGAGCTTGGGTCTCAGGAGGTTAAAAAACCTGAAATCTTACTCATACGATTGTTTTTTTTTGCTGCATTTTTAAAGTATGAATGAAATAATTTTGGTTTTTTTTAAATGCACTTTCAACTCCAAAAGTACAGCACAGATGATTTATTGTAGGATTTGGACGTGACTTTTATCCATCAAACCCAACATACAGCCCAGATCATATCACTGCTGTAAGTGTGGATTAGATAAGTGCCAACCTTTAGAAAGTGCTCTGTTTCTGCTGACAGGCAAACGTCCTCTCTGAAGCCTCTATCATATTGTTAAGTTTCAGTTTCCAACTGGACCATCTGAAAGGTGAATATTATCCCTGACTCAAGTCTTAAAACTGATGCTTCTGTTCTGTAATTAAACAGTCTGGATCAGCCCGTGACACTCAAACAAATCCCAGTTTGGCTTTTTAAACAAAGGCAGATTTACTCTTCAGTGACCAGACATTGATTTTAGAGAAAGCCGCTTGAAAAGACGAAGTCTGAGGAGCTCGATGTGTTTGTCTGGCTGGACCTGAGGCTGCGAACTTGAAAACTCTCCACCTCTCTCAGATAATTGCTTGGCTGATTTGTGATTGGAGTGTAGAGACAGCAGAGAGGATTGCTGATAAAAAACTCAACAGGGTGTGTGTGCCACCAGCCCACCTTGTTCACAGCTTGATGATTCTTAAAAAAATAAAATAAAAAAGAAGAGAAGAGAAAAGCGATACAATTCCTAGCGAAGCTGATGGAGTCCAGAGCTCTCAGGGAATTGCAGACAGAGCGATTGTATGAATATATCTCCAAAGTGTACTTACCTGGTTCTTCATTTTCTGCAGGTATGGGAAGAGGTCGACCCCTGAGCAGGCGATGGCGTGGCTGCTGTTTGGTGGTGATACAAACCAAGACACCGAGCCAAGGTAAAGAATAAAGAAGACATGTCTGGTTTGGTCTTAATGCACTATTCTTTCTGCTCAAAATCTGGTACAAAGCAATGTTAACAGGCCCAAAATTTTGAATATTTTGAAAGTAGAAGACCTTTAAAATGTCAGACTGAAATTTAGAGTAGTAGTTTGGCTCATAAAACGTGTGTTTTAAATTCAAGCTAATCATAAAAGAGAAATAACGGCTTCAAAAAAATCAAAGCATAGATGTTTCAGGATTTTAAACCTGACCATGGTAGTTGTTTACGGCTACATGACCAGCCAATGGCAGGTATTTTGAACAAAATTAATCCATTTAAGTGTCTCTAAAGTGACAGTTTATCCTATCATCATACATCTCTCTTTAAAGGGACTACATTACTGTTTATGATTATCTTAGCAGGCTATTTTATGGTATAATTTTCCACTTTAAGTGAGTATTGATTAGCATTTTATCTCACTGTAGATTTAAACTGTGTATTGACTATGCCATCAATGTAATGTCACGGTCAAATAGTCGATATGTTTTCTGTAAGAGGATGCAAGCTGAAATCAATCCTTTAATTTTTTTGCTCTCTTGTCCAACAGCTCAGACTATGGCGATCAGTGGTAAAAGAGCCCAGTGTTAACCCTCACCCAGACGACTTCATCCCAGATGTTTTTGATTTGCCAACGATCCCAAAGATCCCTTCAAAGACCTCCTGCACCTGACTCTCCATTTTTGATTATTTAATGTGCATGCAGATTTCCTTCTTTCCCTCCTGTCTGTTTGTCTTCCTCTCTCAGTGAACCTGTCTGTTCTTTGGCCAAAATATGTAAATAATTTATATTAAAATCAATCACTTTACAATACAAAATTTCAATGGAGTAAAAGTATTGAATAGTCAAACATGGACTTCTGCTTTTTTTATTCATTGTGACTGTAATTTGTTAGGGTGACTATATTCTAAAAACCCACAAAGAGGACCTGGCCTCTTAGAGATCCTGTAAAAATACCAAATGAAACAAAAAGACAACCAAGTAGATTTATAACCTATACATTTATTTAAAATACGCCTTGTTGTGGTTACAAATTGAAAAAAAACAAAACTGCAATCTTAAGATATTTGGAAAAAAACTCATACTAAGTCATAATTTTGAGCTTATTACAACTTTTCATCTCACAACTTTGACTTTGTTATACTCATTATTTTTTACTTTATTATCTCAATATTTTGTTGCTTTCAATCTCAAAATTTTGACTTTTCATCTAAAATATTTGGCCTTATCATCTATAAATTTTGATGTTATCTCCACATTTTGACTTTTTAACCCCCCAAAAATTGACCTCATATGCCTCCCCAAAAAATCTCAAAAAAAGCCAAGTTCCCATTGTAATTTTTTAAACTGTCAGAAATGAGCTTCCATAATAATCCCTCTTCACATTCTTAAATAAAAAAAGAAATGTATCTATTTTTTTCTTGAAGTTTCATAAAATCCATAATTTTACCATCAGAAAGGAGGACATGTCCGTGTAGAAGTGGACGTGTGCTCATCCGTGAATAGTGCAGTTCCTCGTCCTGCCGCTAGATGGCACTGTTTCCCCACTCATGCTCTGTGAGTTATTAGAGGACCACAGTGCTGCTCTCCTCAGGGTTTGTATCGTCAGTAGCAGACACGCTTCAACTTCTCGTCGGGATACTACACCGGGAGTCGCTTCTGTCGTTAGAAAAACCGTCCCGTAAATCCTCCGGGGGACGGGATCAGCGCGCGCAGAGCAGCCAATTGGCTTTTAATCGATGGAGCTATTTGTGAGAGCACGCGAGCCGTTTAAGGTGAGGTCTCGGTAAAGATAGCAGTTTGTGTGGGTTGCAGTCGGCTTCAGTGTAGTGAAAGTGCCTGCACAGATTAAACCAGACCTGCTGTGCTTCAACTAAGGCGAGTGGACCAGCGGAGGTTCCTCAAACATCTCCTCTGCAGCTCAGACCGAGTAGACCTCCGGAGAAAGGTGACCGGACAGGTGAGCGCTGCGACCTTTGGCTGTTTGTCACACACACAACGTCATTTTTTAATGTAGTTTGTTTGATAATTGAACGCTGCTCTCTTGGAAAAGGCACTATGTGGATGTTGTTAATATGTTAATTCATGCACCCTGGGATTTAAACCACTCTCTAAGAGATGTGCTCCCTTCAACGCGTGTTTTCTTGTCCATAGTAAACAAGAACACGCACAAATATAGCGCTAGACGCATCACCTCTTCTAAAAGCTCGTGTTTCTTTCCGCCTCATCGTCCGCAAACAGTCGCCACATGCAATTTTTATTCAGCTAGCCTAATTATCCTCGGGCTATTTGCACCTGTACCGTTTCCACAGACTGAGAAACAAGCTCTGACAGCTGCATCCCTGATTATTGTGCAATAATTGTGCTATAATTGGTTTATTGAAGGTGGAAGTGGAAAATGAATTCTGTTATCTTAATAACAACGGCTGAGCAGACGTCATGCACCTGTTCATTGCCATTGCGCATGCCCACAAGCAAAGACGTTGGAGCGCGTGGGGACCAATAGAGGTGTGGGTGCAGAGCAGATCCTGACGTGCAGAGTAGAGGATGATAAATAAGGGACAAAGCTTCCCTCTTTCCTGAGAAATGAAGAAATATCGTGCATGATTCTTACAACAGAACAAGAAGGATAATGTATGCGCGGATGATTCAGTGGAGCTGAAAAAATTCTACTTGAAACTAACAAGTTGCATCTATTTTTCCTAAACTTGCTTTTGTCATTTGGTGAATAACCAATCTCCAAAAAATTAGGGGGCTGTGTAAAATGTATTGTTTAAAAAAAAGAAAAGGAAAGAAAAAAAAGATCTGCAGGTCAAAACTATACATTTAGAAAATCTGAGCAAAAAGTATTAAACGTTATAACTGAGAAAATGTTCTTGGAAAACCATATCCTCATTTTTGATTTGAAAACAGCAACAAATTAAAACCAATGCAACAGAATTAATATCTGGATTGAAGACTGAAACCTAATGTGAAAAGCTTAAAGCAGTGATTTTCAGCCTTAAGTTCGGGGTCTGTCGAGTAATTAATTAAAAAATAACTGAGATAAATGTTATTCTTTGTAAAGTTAAATCACCTCACACGATCTCAAAGAACTGTATTCTTTATTTTCACTTTCTCAAATGTAAATGTGGTTCAAATAAAATGCAGCATATTAAAGTATCTGAGCTGGTGCCCATGCCCACGATCACATGACTGCACAGTTACCTCTACATGAGTTCCCTTTCTTCAACCCGTAGAAACACAAACTTGCGGTAATAAGGGAAGAACAGAAAACAAACAGAAATATTTCTTCGTTCAAGAGGAACCCAAACAATATGAGCATCTTACGTCCACATAAAGAAATGAAAGTGTTAAATTTTCAAGAAAGAAAACTCCAAATTTTTTAGCTCAACAATGAAAGATTTGTCCTCTATCTCAATGACATAAATCATGTTGAAACCAGTGGTGTACACGGAGGGGGGGGGGCATTTGATGAAAAATGTGCCCAAAAGTGCCTTCTTTGGAACTGCCTTCTTGAAAGTAAAAAACAAGTGCTGAAGTGCCCTCCTGGTTGGTGAAACACACTGAGTTGCCTCTTTTACTAGTTAAAACGTGATAAAATGTGCTCGTCGGTGCCAAAACACATGCTAAAGAGTGGTCTTGGGAGCCAGAATATGCAAAAGTGCCCTCTTGGGTGCCAAAATGTATGCTGTATTTGCCTTGTTTTTCTTTTGCCCCTGGCCTTTGAAATGTCTGTGCACGCCACTGGTTATGACAGTTAGTGAGGTGGGCACTTAAAGTGTCCCAGAGGTGAGTTATGTTATTGCTAGGGCAATGAAACCACATACGATTGTTGAGACATTAATTCTAGAAAGAAAATGTCTTTGTGGTCACCGGAAAATTGTGATGTAAAAATTGTGACATGGCAAAAAATAAGGTTGGGAACCACTGGCTTAAGGAAAACATTCTCATAACCAGTTAAGTTAACTGACAGCAGGCTGGTAAAATGAACAGATGGGGCCACTTCATGATGCAGAGGGGGGGGGGGGTTCACCAATTCGGGAAAAACAGGCTAATCTTGAATAATACAGAGGTTTTAGAACAGGAGCATATTGGGCGTCATCTGTATGTGGGAAAGAACCTGTAAATTTGAGCAAGACAAACCACGTTCAACACGTGTAACAACAAAATTTTGTCACCTCTTAAAAAATGTGCTAATATTATTTAGTGTAACAATAGAACTCCACTGTGCTGATTTTCTGCATTGAGAAACTCAGTCATTCATAACTATATCAAACAGGAAGTCCACTCCTATTGGTAGACAGAGGCTTGGAGAAGTAGGACCCCTATAATGGATTGTGAGGTGAGGAGAGGTTAATCTGCAGCAGCTCTCATCACCTCAGCATCTTTATTCAACCTCTGTGGTGTCATTCATGAAAACGATCCATTCATTCACTCTTACACCTGCTCCCTCATCCACATGACTGCATCCTTCTTTTTGTGATTGTTGTAGAAAATGGACTGAGGGTGAAAACCATGGAGGTGGTATGACATTCAGTTTCAGAGAAGATCAAATTTCATTTGCTCCACTTACTTCATTGCCATAAAAATATGAAGATGACAGATCTTATTCAAACTCACTGCACTCTTGCTTCTTTATTCAACAACACAGTAGACAACTCGACCTGGAGTTCACTGTGTCATGCATTATACTGATTTACATGCAAAATGGCGAGTGACACTGCGGCTGTTTACATTTTGGAAAAGTGCGAACACGATCAGCTCTGGAGACGAGCCCCATCAGTCCACCAACCAGTCTGAACACACTTTTGGCATTTAGCTCTTCACAGTTAGTCAAACTGTAACAAAAACACTGAGATCTTCATTTGCATTTATCACTTTGGTTGTAAAATCATGCAAAAACAAGAGTTCACTGATGGTGTGTGTCGCCCCCTCTTTCGCAGGTAATGTAAATGTTTAACCCTTTGCTAGCTTGTGTTTCACTGCAGGCGTGTGGTCCAATAATATTGCCTGGACTTCAAATAATTCAGTTAGTCAAATCAAACATAGTTATTATCCCCAGCGGCACTGGAACACGACTTCCATAAAGGAGGAAATTAACATGTGCGTAATACATTTTTGACATTTAAATGTCTGATCTCTTACAAGCTACATTATAGCATAACCTGCTTATCTAATATTACTTAGAACAGTGTGGGGGCAACAACTGCTGCAGGGAAACATGCTTATTTGTTTATTAAGCTACATTATTAGCTTTGACAGTGCTTTAGTGCACTGCTTGTAAAACCTGACCAAATGTATCCAGGATTGATAACAGTGAACAGCTGCTTGAAGGAAAACACCCTCAACAAGCCAACTCTGTACTCAAACACTGTTAATCCTTTGCTGCTGTTTCTTCCTGAATATCATCTGATGTGAATTCTTTTTATTTCTAAGCTGCAGGTGCTTAAGCCCTTGAGCAGGCACAGAGTAATGCATTTTTCATGATTAAAGAAGGCTCAAGAAAAATAAAATCGAGCTATAGGCTACCACCTTTTAAGATAACTAAACTTTATTAACACAACTCTAACACCCATAAAGTATTCACTACTGCAGCAAGTCAGTGTGCTAACGCTGGTTTTAAAGCTCTGTAATATGTGGTTTTATTTCAGGTGTAACCTCCAGAGTTTTTCTCAGGAGTTATTTTAGTGACCTGTGAGCAGTGACATAACCTCAGGTTAGACCGTTAAAGCTGCTCCTTCACAGAAGTGGAGAACTCTAATGAAATCCCAGCAGGGTGGAGATTGTAAACGACCCCTCAGGTGGCTCTCAGCACAAGCTTGAGTCCTTTAGCCTCTCAGTGTTATCTGTGTGACATTTAATTATTATTACACTAATTCCAGACCCCATCAGCTGAGGGAGGAGACAGCAACAAGTGGGATCTAAAGAGAGATTCTGATTTAAAGAAGAGAGTTATGATTTAAAGAGTTAGTTTGAAATTTTTAGTTCTTAAGACGACAGAAAAACTCACATTAAAGGATAAATAATTGTCAAATGGGAAAGAATAGTTTAGACTGTTAAATTTTGATGTTTCAGAGTATATAAGTTGCTCATTTTTTTTGTTGAGCAGCGAAAATACACTTCCAGGAGCAGTTTATTGCTAAACTAATAGTTCACAGTTGCTCTGACTTTCTTTCCTGTGTTGCTCTGCTTACCACAGAGCTCTGTAGAGGTCATGGGGAGAATTTTTATAAAGAAGACTTTTGCATTCCCTTGCAGTAATTTTACAATGCCTTGCAATAGTTTTGAGTTCCCTAGCCATACTTTTTTCCTCTACCAGTCCTTCTTTGCAAGGGCAAACAAAAGTTGTATTCCCAAAAAAAGGATCATTTTGACCCCTACACTTGTAATGATGGCCTGAAATATAATAGAAAGTGTTGTTAAACCCAAAATGTAATTAGTGGTTGATTATGTAGCAGATGCTGAGCCAAAAACATAATAACTTTTTTTTCCCAAAATGTAACAGCTTGTCACATTTTGAAACAGTTATCATAATTTGGGTTTTGCGTGATTTTTTAATTACAGTTTGGGCTCAGTACTTTAGTTGCATAATTTACCAATTATTACATTTCAGGTTTTGTTACATTTTTTTTTTTGTAATTTCAATTCAGGTCATTGTTACATTTCAGGTCATTGTTACATATTGGGCTCTGACAGGGCTTTGTAGTTTACAGAACATAAAGCAGCTTCAGGGTTTCAAGATCAGTTTTGGTCAAAAGTTAAGTCACTTTTAGGGGGAGGCAGATGGACTCGTGGTCGAGGTCGCATCTTATGAGGTCACCCCCCACTCTCGCCTCCTTTCCCACTCTATCCACTATCCTCCCCTATCTCGATGAAGACATAAAAAGCCTAAAAAAAGCATGAAAAATATAAAAAGGGGAAGCCAAATATACCCTCAAGAATACACTTGTAAAGAGAGTCCATGGTTAAATTGTGTCTGGTGTCATGAGGATACCGTCCTTGAAGCAGACTGGGCACATATTGACCATCAGCTCTGTCCAGCACATCATTTGTTACACCCCCCCCACACCCCAAAATGAGTACTTTGCTTTCTTAGTTCATCACATCCTCAGAAGAGAAACCCATCTAGTCTGAGTGAGTCTCAGCTTCACTGTTAATAGTTTTATTGAGGGTTCACAGTTCGTCAAACTAAAACTGTTCAAACCCTAAAAAAGAAACCCATATTCTTGCAATTCACTTGAAGTTCAAATAAGAAGTATGTGATTGATCAATATGACTCTGACTCCGAATTAAGAAAACCTATAGATTTTAGATATCCATTAGAACCACTATATAGAGATAAAAGAAATCCAAAACTTGTTTAATTGGTTAAACACTGAACATTAATGTCAACATACTCTTGGGTACCCTTCAAGCTAAATCTGTGCCCACTCTCTGTTTCCTAACATTGTGTTTGTTAATATGCATGCAGGCAGGATGGCACACCTTTTATTTCTGTAGTCAGTCAAGCATGCACCCAGCTCCAAAGTGCACTTGAATTGATTTCCTCCTTCAAAAGACCTCTATGCTTTTGTTTTGATATTACTGTTGATACAAGCCCCCAGAAAATGAGATTGAGCGGCTCATTTTATTGTTGTCTGCTGAGAAAGAGTTTAGTTTCTCCGTCGTAAACAAAGAGATGCTTTCTAGAAGACTGTCAAGGGCAGACACTTGGAGAATGTCTTTGTAAGACCTTTTAGCTCTCTTTTAAGAAAAGTACAAACATTGTCAGAAAATTGTGTTTCTCCCTGAGAAGTTTTTATCTGAACAGTTCTTGAATGTCTTTTTTCAATTCTGTAGGCAGCTGTGATTGTATGGCAGAAGAGGAGGTGGATGGTTTTCATATCCAAGTCCATGATGTCAAACTATATATGTGTGATTACATACCTTCAGGGCTGTTTGAAGATTTCTTTGATTTTCTGACCTCTATGTGAAACTTTTGGCAGTATTTCTGAAGAGTACCATCAGTTTCCTTTTGTTAAAGAAGCAAAACATCCATAGTTCAATATAAATTGGCAAATTAAAACACAACCCCTGACCCCCCCACTCTCAGTAAAAGAGCAGCACAGTGACAATGTACAGCTCAGACCCTTTAATAGGCCCAATTTTAGCTCCAACTTATTATTATTTTACGCATTTTCCCTTGTTGCCATGGCAAAGCGCCGGGGAACAAGGCAAAGAGCTGCTCACGGTTGTCTTGGATACGACAGTTTTCCCTTGTCAAGTAATGAGAGGAGCTGAACCTGTGGGAGCACAGGGTTATTTTTAGGCCTGACGCCAGCCTGCATGTGTGGATTAAGACTTGTTTGGTCGCTGGTGCATGGAAGTGTGTGTGTGTGTGTGTGTGTGTCTGTGTGTGTCTGTGTGTGTGTGCGTGTGTGTGTGTGTGTGTGTGTGTGTGTGTCTGTGTCTGTGTGTGTGTGTGTCTGTATGTGTGTGTGTGTGCATGTTCACAGGCTTTAATGCAGCCTCACTGTGGGAATGGCTCGGGGCGTTTTACACTTGGCATACAAACACCTGGGTCACTGCTGGTGTCACAGCTCCTGGATGAATAGTGAAGGAAGACTGAATCTAAAAAAAATCCTACACATGGATCTAACTTTCACTGGAAGATGTAGTGTTTAAAATTCAATACCTGAAAATAAATTAAATGGAAACAATGCTCATTAAGAAATATGGATAATGGAACCATAATTTAACTCCAGTCATTTCATTTCAAACTTAAGACACAAACTTCACATAGAGCCTTCAGGCAAAACAATTCAATGCAGATGAACTAAAATTATATGTCATCAAGTAAAAGAAAGACCATATTCTTATCTTTAGTTTCAGAAAATTTTCTTGAGCTACAATTATTTTTAAACCCCCAAAAGCTTGACCTTTGACCCCATTTCTGCTAATCAAAGACCTCTGAGAAGTAGGAATTTAAATGTACATTGTTATTTCCAAGTAAAAGGGTTATTTCAAAACGTGAATTTAAAGGGTTGGGGATTATGTAATTATAGATGTGTAGGCATGAATGGAAACTACACACACACACACACACACACACCCAGCTGGCCTCTTGTTTTAATAGATAACAGTGAAGAGATGATAGCAGGTCACGTGATATCATGGCAGCTGTGCTATTGAGCTGCTCCTTTCCTGCAGCATGAAGATGGAGCGTTTATGTGTGTGTGTGTGTGTGTACAAGTGTGTGTTGACAATACATATAGAGAGTAATGGAGCATCACCCAGCAAGCAGAGACAGTTTATGTATCAAGATTTGTCTCTAGTATCAAACTGAAAAATGATGGGTTTTCTCAACCTGCAGCTTTAATTTCTGCCCAAAATATCATTTCCAGTGTTAAGTATTACTTTTCCAAGAAATCCTTTTTAATCCCTGACTGTAGGGATTGATCGCTGCTTGTTAGACCTCAACACTCAGCCAGAAAATGCCACCAATTAACTGGAGATGCCACCAGTAGTGGCGCCTGCACCGTCATTAGATCGGGGCTAATTATTCTCCATCAGTGAAAAGAAAAAGAAACAGGATGAGTGGCAGAGTGAACAACCCTCCAACCCTGACACAAACCCCCGCTGCTCAAGCACGACTGAGCTCCACAGCAATCGGCTTTGACTTCTCAGCGGCCACTGTGGTCACTGAACACTTTTAACAAGCCCCGTCATTTCACAGTGGAAACACGGGATCACACAGATAAGCCAGGGGGAACGGTATGCNGTGTGTGTGTGTGTGTGTGTGTGTGTGTGTGTGTCTGTGTGTGTGTGTGTGTGCATGTTCACAGGCTTTAATGCAGCCTCACTGTGGGAATGGCTCGGGGCGTTTTACACTTGGCATACAAACACCTGGGTCACTGCTGGTGTCACAGCTCCTGGATGAATAGTGAAGGAAGACTGAATCTAAAAAACATCCTACACATGGATCTAACTTTCACTGGAAGATGTAGTGTTTAAAATTCAATACCTGAAAATAAATTAAATGGAAACAATGCTCATTAAGAAATATGGATAATGGAACCATAAATTAACTCCAGTCATTTGATTTCAAACTTAAGACACAAACTTCACATAGAGCCTTCAGGCAAAACAATTCAATGCAGATGAACTAAAATTATATGTCATCAAGTAAAAGGAAGACCATATACTTATCTTTAGTTTCAGAAAATTTTCTTGAGCTACAATTATTTTTAACCCCCAAAAGCTTGACCTTTGACCCCATTTGCTGCTAATCAAAGACCTCTGAGAAGTAAGAATTTAAATGTACATTGTTATTTCCAAGTAAAAGGGTTATTTCAAAACGTGAATTTAAAGGGCTGGGGATTATGTAATTATAGATGTGTAGGCATGAATGGAAACTACACACACACACACACACAGACACACACACACACACACACACACACACACCCAGCTGGCCTCTTGTTTTAATAGATAACAGTGAAGAGATGATAGCAGGTCACGTGATATCATGGCAGCTGTGCTATTGAGCGGCTCCTTTCCTGCAGCATGAAGATGGAGCGTTTATGTGTGTGTGTGTGTGTGTACAAGTGTGTGTTGACAATACATATACAGAGTAATGGAGCATCACCCAGCAAGCAGAGACAGTTTATGTATCAAGATTTGTCTCTAGTATCAAACTGAAAAATGATGGGTTTTCTCAACCTGCAGCTTTAATTTCTGCTCAAAATATCATTTCCAGTGTTGAGCATTACTTTTCCAAGAAATCCTTTTTAATCCCTGACTGTAGGGATTGATCGCTGCTTGTTAGACCTCAACACTCAGCCAGAAAATGCCACCAATTAACTGGAGATGCCACCAGTAGTGGCGCCTGCACCGTCATTAGATCGGGGCTAATTATTCTCCATCAGTGAAAAGAAAAAGAAACAGGATGAGTGGCAGAGTGAACAACCCTCCAACCCTGACACAAACCCCCGCTGCTCAAGCACGACTGAGCTCCACAGCAATCGGCTTTGACTTCTCAGCGGCCACTGTGGTCACTGAACACTTTTAACAAGCCCCGTCATTTCACAGTGGAAACACGGGATCACACAGATAAGCCAGGGGGAACGGTATGCGGTATTAGAGACCTGATCCGCCCAGATCTGAGTTTTACATGAGCGCCTGACCCCTTAGTAATGAAGAATGTGTTTCAATGTCACAGAAAGAGCACAGGCAGTAAACATGGAAACATGTGGTACCTACCAGTGACTTACAGTTGTGCTCATAAGTTTACTAATCTGGACAGGATTCATGATTTTTTGGCAATTTTTCAGAAAATATAAATGATAACACAAAAACTTTTCTGTCACTCATGGTTAGTGGTTGGGTGAAGACATTTATTAACAAACAACTGTGTTTACTCTTTGTAAATCATAATGACAACAGAAACGAAGCATCATTGTCTGTGATCTATTAGCTTGTAATCAGTGTGTGTATAAAAGATCAACAAGTATCTGAGCTCCTGACAAACCCTTACATCTTATATCCGGTGCTGCACTGATATTTCTGGATTCTGAGTCACAAGGAAAGCAAAAGAAGGGTCAAAGGATCTGCGGGGCAAGGTAATTGAACTATATAAAACAAGACAGAGATGTAAAAAGATATCCAAGGAATTGAGGATGCCGATAATAAATAAATAAATAAATCACAAATTCTGCAAGGATATGTAAACTTATGAGCTCAACTGTATGTGTAGCCCCTACCTACTAACAGGAAAGTATCAAAGTACAGAAAATCTCAGGTGAAATTGTTCAGTAAAACAATGTCAGCTACAGAGAAAAATAAAAACAGTTCTTAGAAAATCTGTCGCTTCATCAAAGTTTCTCTAATTCTTTGAATCTGTAACAGTGAGATCATCTGGCTTTCCAAATCCAACATGACATGTCAGTGGGTTAGGAGAAATGGATCGATTACATAAGACACAGAGAGCGAGTTAAATATAGAAGAGCAACAATGGACTTCATTCAAACACATGAACAGATAATCCAGGTTACTGCAAAAATGACTGCATGACCGAAGATGGATTTATGGAATGGTGCATTAAAAATGTCCTGTTTGGTTGATGAAGTGTCTTAAAATGGAAGATTAGGTCTTCACATTATCAGCTGTTTATGAAAAACGATTAAGTGAATCTAAAATCTGAAATAAGCGGTTTCAATTTCTGTTTCTTCCTCACCATATGTTGCTGTTTATGCACATCCGAAGGGGGATATCCCACTTCAAAGACCCCACAGTGGAGCTGAGCACTGGCCTACAGGTGCACTTTTAGGGACACCATGTTCCCAGCGGGAGGCTGAGATAAAAGAGAAACAATAGAAGAACTGCTCCTTCTTTCCACAAGTCACTGGTGTGGAAACATTTTACCTTCCTGCTGAGACAAAGAAACAGTCACAGCAATATTTCTGTGGACACTGAATATGCCACTTTCTGGGCTTTACTCCGAGAAAGACAAACCTTCTTCTGAGCTGTTTACAGGGCTACTGAAAATGAATATTAAAACACGATCTGTGTTGATAGCAGTGTGTACTCTGGTTAACCTCAGCCCTGCTAACTGTAGTGAGTGTGTATGTTCACAACACAGAGAGCTGATGCTAATCAGACTACAGGCTGTATGTGACTACTAGAATAATCAGCCATTAGTTAGCAGTAACTTTAACACATCTACATGTTGAACTCTGAGTTTTTATTTTAATTTAATAACCAGTATACACACATTATTCCGAATTAGAAATATTTTCTGCATACTCCCATTAAAAATAATGTTTAAACATAGGATAAGCACAAAAAAGGTATAAGTGTCATATAAAAATTGAAATAAAATTCTAAAAGTATGTGCATTTAACTAAAAAATATGTGGTTCATGAATAGATGACGCTGCTTTTTCACTTCATTTGAAAATATTTATACCTTTGCAGAGAAAATACACAGCAAAACTTCTACTTACTGAAATATGGATTTATTTTGCACACATTCACGCTCACCCTGACCCTGAGGTGACATTGTTGGTTTTTGCGCCTGCGCTGGTTCCACTATGGGTAGCTATTACCATGGCAACCATAAATCAGCATCCTAGGATACCAGTACTCAAGATACTCATCAAATGACGTGTTTTCTTTATCAGCACTGTTCCTTTTTTGTTTTCCCCCTACTGCTCCTTCTCCCCTCCCCACTTATCTCTTTCCTCCTAACCTTCACTGTTATCTCTTTCTCTGTCTCTCATTTGTCTTTCATTATTCTGCCTCCACCCCTCAATCCTTTTTCTCCCTCTCTCTCCCTCCCCTTCTCTCCTTCTTTCATGTCTTTTTCTGTTCTTCTTTTCATCACCTCCCACTTTCTTCCCCTCTCTTTATCAACACCTGTCACTCCTTTTCCATTCTACCTCCACTTTTACCTCCATCTCTCTTTCTACTCTTTGTCCTTCCCTTTTATTTTTTCTTTTAACCCCTCACCTTTACATCCTGAGCCCTTTTGAAATGCTCACAGTTTGTGTTGTTGTGCTCTTTTTGCCAAAGTACCCTGCACAATGCATTGTTTTAGTTTTGTCATTGTAATATTTTAATGTGCAATATCCAAATACTGCAAAGTATGCAATATATTGTATTATATTTGAGTCTTTCAAATAGGGCTGAGCAATTTATTGTTTTCTGACCAAAATCGCAAATTCAAACATTGTGATCATGTGATCCCCAAAGCTGCCATTTTTTTGTTAAATTTTGTTTTTTCATTATTACTTATTTGACTTTGTTTTTTTTAAACTGTTTTGTATTTTATTTATCTTTTCTACGGTAAAAGTGGTAAGGATATTTTTCACAACATAATTTTTAAAAGTTCAAAATCAAAGATAGCACTTTTTGTTCTTCAGTTGTTATAAGTAAAAAAAATGATTGAAAGTCTGGTTCAGAAATAGATTTTTTTTTTATTAAAAAGTCATACTCAGGTGTTTTGAGAAAAGTCAAAATTTGACTGTTTATTGTAAATTTTATTTTTTTCAAAATGTTGCCTTTTATTCAATAGTGTTGTCTTTATTTCTCATAATTTTGACTTAAACCTCAGATTTTTCACTTTTAAAATCAAAATTTCTACGTTTTAACTCAAAAATTTGACTTTTTGTCTTAGACTTTTCTGGAATCTAAAATCTGGAAGTTTAGACTTTTTTCACATTATGCTAAATTGATTGCTTAAAGGTTGGAATTTTTTATCTCAAAAAAATTGACTTTTATCTCAAAATACTGACTTTTTGTCCCAGAGTTTAGTCTTTATTTCTACTTTTTGCAATAATAAAAATCCTCATAAATTCATTTTGTGAAGCGCTTCTCAAAATTCTCAAAGATACTTCACAGATTAAAAGACACATTAAAATCCAACAAACAAACAAGCAAACAAAAACCACAGCACAGGAAAATCTTAAAATTTGACCTTTTATCTAAAAGTTAGAAACAATTCTTACTTTCAGTTTTTATCCTTGCATTTGAGTAAAATATTCCGATGTTTTGATGTAATTTTCTTTCAAGTTTTTAAATGTTTCTGTACAATGTGAAAACTTCACTGAAGCTTGACTTGAAAATCAGGAATTGAAATTGAAACCGTAATATCTGCCAGAAAAATTGCAATTATATATTTTTCTAAAATCGTCCAGCCCTACTTTCAAAGAAGTTTTTGGTGTGTCTCCACCCAACCACATTACTAATAGATCTAAATGAGCATCATTTTGTACATTTAACCACATTACATGCAACAACTTGCACAGTTAGAGCACTTTCTCATCTCACCTGTTGTTATCAGGGTCGGGCAAAGTGATGAGCAGCGTGAGTGGTCGAGGAACTGACAGAAAGAGAGCAGTGAATGTGAGTGGAGCACAGCAGGGATTTGGACAAGCTGACAGTTTGCTTATGGTTAATATGGCATAAGGTGCTTAATTTAACACTTTCACATTTAAAGGCAGCAGCTTCCAGGCCTGTGCATTCAACTTTGTTTGAGAGACTTTCATCATGATATCAGGAAGAGTCAGGGAGAATTCAGCTAAACAGAGAGAAGCTGTAAACTTTAAAAGATATCATAATATGTAGTGCGGGCAAAAAATACATCCCATATCATTTCTCCCAGTATTGCGCAGCCCTAGTACCCTGTATTTGTGGCCATAACATGGCTCAAGCTTAAAAAGTGAAAAGTCTGATTATAACGGTTCCTGCCGACAACACCATAATATATTGGTATGTGATGCCCCTGAGAAACAATGAAAAAGTCCTGTTACAGAGGTTTCTTTCACATTCATCTATGCTGTAGCTGTTGAAGATGAGGAAAGTTTAAATCCTTCAGGTGCTCAAAGAAAGGGTTTGATTTTCATCACATTGAAGATAAGTATCCTGGTTTCAGCACACACTCACACTGTGGTGAAAAGTGCCTACGCTGTGTGTATCTGTGTGTCTGACTGTGTCTGTATGTGGCGCTCTTGCTCTTTCACAAGCAACAAACTTTGCCTCTTTCCTTCTGCTGTGTTGGAACAGTATGAAATCAAATACTGGGACACAAATGTTGTGTATTTTAGGGACCCTCTGGCTCTGAGTGATTACACTTCCTGTTTAGTTACAATCCAAGTAAATCATGTTTCTTTATATGTGAACTCCCTCCTTAACTCTTATTTACTGTGTGTTCTTTAAAAAGCCTGAATCACCCAAGAGGTCAGGTATAATTCCCAGAGCAGCAGTCACTCAGCCTCCCTGCTCCTGTCTGTTATGTTTGCTGCTTTTCCTCTTTGCCTGGTTTTAAACGGATCAATTAGCCTCCACAGAGATCCTCACTAAGCTAATGTTAGCTCCCCTGCCCACTCACTCACCCCGTGCACTCAATCTTTCCAACTGTTGCTAATAGTATTTCCCCTCGGACGTGGCGGCTAAAACTGTTTGGCTGTTACCGGAGCAACTGGCTGTTCTATTTAAAGGTTATTAACAAAGTTAGATGGCTGTTGTCCTGTGTGGGAGCTTGTTTGGAGCAGAGCTTGTATGTAAGTCCATTGACTGCCATGATGACAGAAAAAGATTTGTTTTGTTTGTCGTGGCTGGATTTAGACTTTCACTGATCCCTGATTGTTGAACTGGAAAGACCTTAAACCAACCACAAAGATTAGAGCTTTTAAATCCATAAAAAGCGGATAAAACAAAACCACCAAACATTCAAAAGCATTCATGTGAGACATTTTACAGGACTTCTTCCACCTTAACTTTGCTTCAGTGGTCTAACAAACAAGAAATCAAGCTGTCGTACAACAAATCAATACTTCATTAGAGTTTCAATACAGCTCTCTTGTCTCTCTCTCATTGCAGTTGACCTAACAAGCTTTTGGAGGATTCTTAGAAGAATTTAAAATGCCCGTGGCAACATCCAGCTCTGACTCCGGTAAGTGGCTCCGTTCTGCTGTAACTCCCACTATGTTTGAATGTGTGAGTGTGTGTGTGTGTGTGAGGGATGTTGAAAGGGAGAGGAGGGAGGAGATAGTGAGTGGCCCGTGGTTACTCCAGCACACAGGACATGTATCTCATCTTCAGAGTTCTAATGTGACTTAATGAGCTAGCTAATGGAGCGCTAAAACTGCGCTTCAGATCAGTCATGCCTCCGAGGATTAGCTGTTGTATTATCCGAAGCCCTCCACTCAACACACATGCACATTTAATCTGCACTAGAGGCTGCTTTCTCACAGGCACGTGCAAACACATACACACCCCCTTTTGGAGGCTCAAGTAAGTGTCTCATTATGAGCTGATAACTAATGAATGATGATTGAAATAACACCTTGTAAAACCCAAAGGACAGATCGATTAAAAACCTCCTTCTAAAGACGCTGTGAGGAGTTTCTCTGTTCTTTCTGGTGACCCCTTTTGATGGAATTGGTAGGGTTGTTCCAGGATTAAGACCGCATTTCCCATGAGCACAGTCACGCACTATCGTAAAAATGAGGGTCTGACAACACATTTACTCACTGTAGAAGTAAATAAATGGAATAAAGATCTCTCTTCTTAGAAAAATACTTTATTGATCCCAGGAGGGAAATTTCAGATTTAAAATTTAGAGTTACTTTCTTTCTTTCTCAAGACAGTATATTGCAGGGTGCACAACAAAGAGATTAAAATGACACTGGGGGACACAACTTTTGTTGAATTAGGTCTGACAGCTGTTTTTAATTAGTTTTTGGGTGCAGAATCCAAAAGTGATCTCAGTTTTTCTCTATCACATCAAGTTCTTTAACTATAGATCCCTGTTTTTTTAAAGAACACTGGGGAACATCAAGTTCATGTTAAGTTTTTTCTCAACAGCTTACCCTATAGTAAAGCGAAATTCCACTGTGGAATTTTGCTGATCTATAGACTTGACTTGTAAGAAAAAAACTGACTGTAATTTTGGAATCAGCATGCCAGTTTTAGTTTTCATCAGCATAAAAATCTAACTCAACAGAATGTTTTTTTTCAAATTTTTCCCCTGTGTTGTTCACTGTTACATTTGACTCTAAAACCTTGGACAATCCGAGCTACTGTTTATTAGCTCATAAAAAAAGTACTAACGAAAGTGTCCTGATAGGTGTCCGAATGAAGTAAACATGCACATGGTTAAATCTGGGTCTAAAACAAATTTCTCTCACATCATACAAAAACATTTGGTCTAAATTTGTTACATTCAAACTGTATTTACCTTAACCCAACACTGATACGGTTAGTTTATTGTGCCTTAAATGCTAGTCCCAACTTGACATTAAAGAGCAGTAGAAGGCAACCACTAATGGACAGTAATGTAGTATGGATAGCCAAGTTTACAGGAGTTTAGAGTCTAGAGTCAGATTAAAATGCTGCAGAAACAGCGACAACAATACTGAAAAAGTACCCAATAAATATGAGCTCAAAGACAGGTGAAAACATTGTTGACAAGAAAGGCCACTGAACTTTGATAGTTGAGATATATTTAAATGGCTTTATAAATATCACATGACAGAGAACAGAGTAAGGAGAGCTGCAAAGTGTGCTGTTGACATGCTTGCTAACACTGGTACTACCTCAAACCTGTCCACCAATAATATCTCATGTAAGAAGAACACACTTAGAGCTATTAGTTACAGTTTGAAAGGAGTGTCAGCGACTGACCCTGCAAAAATCCTGAAAAGACAAAAACTCCTCAGTGTTATTGCAGATGTGATGATATGATGTTTTCAGAGTGTCCCTCTTGGTAACACAGCGTTATCCCAGGGGTAAAATACACATGACTAGATATACTGTCAGGATGTGGGAAAGCAGGAGCATGTAGACAACTTCTGCTGTTCATCCAAACACATTTGATGTTATACAACTTCAATGCAACTTTACAACGGGGAAATAATCAATATTCTCAACCCTATATAACCCCAAAGGTGTATCATATTTAATACATGAGTCCCAAAGACCTCTATCTCTTCAACATGATCAATATTTTTCTTAAAAACCTGTTAAAAATGTGGAATAATGTATTCTACCCCCTTGAAGGTAATCATACCACTAGCAGGCAGCTGAAGTTGCATTTTGACCCTTCACAAAATGGCTGCTCCCATGAAGTCATCCACATAGGGCACTTTTTTTCTTTTGGGAATATCATTGCTAATTCTTAATAAGTTGCAATAAGAAAAACACCTAAACTGTTCTATTTTCTGCATTGAAAGAATACATGTTTACTAAAAAAAAAGCTGACAAAACCACCCAAAGTGACAAATGTTATACAGAAAAAGTATTATATACAAAATGATATGGCTATGTTTTTTGAGGATTTTGTTAAAAAAGTTAGTAACCATCTCAGTTCACAGAAGAAAAAAAAGAATTTTCAGGCTACTTTTTGACAAATCAGGCTTTACAGGGTGAAACCGAGTGCACTGCTCCAAGCAGTTCTCTACAAAAGTGATAGACACTGTGGTTTTAAATGTTAAAGAAAGTGTTATCATTATTAAACACTTTCGTGTATCTTTGTATCTTGAATTAAATTATGCATTGATCTAACAGAGGAATCTGCAAACTGAAACAGTATAAAATCAGTCTCATGTTTTCTTTCAGTAGATGAAGGATTGGAGCAGCTTATCAGAGCACTTGACCTCAGATTGAAGCTAATTAACTGTCTGCTTTCTCCATCTTTCACTCAGGCACAAAGTTCTTCTCTTGATTCTGACAGAAGTAATGATTTGACATTTAGCTCGATGATTATCAATATCGACTGATACTAAACTTTTAAGTGTGTGATGGCTCCTCAGACCATGAGGAGCAGTGAAACATTTACCTGCCAGCATTAACATTGAACACTCTTTCATTACAAGTTTTGTTCAAATAATTGAAGACTTGGCTGTACAGCTTCTCACTCTAAAGCTGAACTTCAGCTGCTCTAGTTTTAGTCAAGAGTATAAACATTAAAGAAAGAGAGAATGATCTAAAACCTCGGCTTGCTAAGTTAATATTTCATTATCTTATTAATGTTTCTCAGAAACTCTTCACAGTGTCTCCAAATGTTTCATTTAGGCTCCCTCTAATCTTGCATGAAGAGTTCTATTCCACATTTAAACTTTAGATGTATGCCTGTTTATTTAAAGATGGCTGATTATTCCCTATGAGATGTATTTTTATGTTTCATGAGAGTCTTGGTAGGGCTCCAAGACTGACATGAAACGAGGGGACAACAGAAAACACATTGAAGTGCAATATCTCAGAAATGTGGCAGCAGCTCCAAACAATGCGTCATATCTGAGACTGGACTCCAGGCCAGAAAGTTAATCCTGGCACCCAAATATGTGACTGTTTTTGCTGAAAATAACAAATAGTTTATGCTCCTATGCAAATGTTTCTTCATTTTTGTGCACTTCCTGAGGTCATATAGATGCCCTGTGTCGTTGGCTTCATTTTTAGATGTATTACTTGGCGTTGGTATCAAATGTGAAAATTTAGCTCTATGACAGCAGTAGAATTACATTTCCTGGTTTCAATGCCAAAAAAAGGTGCCAGCATTAAACTCCGCCCTGGCACATTGCCATGCTCTCATGCATTTCCTTCTCTCTCATTGCCACAGGCGCTCAATCCAGACTCATAAAAGATTAAAAAAGCCATGGCCAGATGTCTGGGAAATTAAGAGCCTGGGTGTATTTGTTAATAGATGGCCAAATCTAGAACTCAAAAGCTTTATAGTGTATTATCGCTGCGTCATAAATTGCCACAGTCAGCTGCAGAATAGGCAAAGGGAAGGCAGTCCCAGGGAGAGTTGAGATGTGAGTTTCTTTTCTTGTAATGGGCTGTCAGTCAGGCCTGTTTTGTACACCAGCCGTGGGCTGAGGCTGGATGACTGGCGTTTTTAGTAACACACATCAAATTGTTTCTCCAAACTCATTCATGTCCTTTTTTTCCCACAAAACAGCATTTCCAGTGAGGCTATTTTTGTACAAGCTTTGAGGAGGGTTAGAAAGGGGTCAGGTTTGATTCTCAACACAAGATATTTTTCTCTTCTCCTGCCAGCGAAGGATCTCTTATATATGTGTCATTTCATCTCTTAGCCGAAGATTTAGATATGGAATCTAAATGAGCGCCGACATCAGGGTTTGTGTTGTGTCTACCTGCGTCTGTGACGTCACTAATTGAAAGGTCATCACTTGTTTATGTGTCAGCTCCCTCGACACCTCCTCACCGACCAGTTCTGCTTCCAGCGAGCCAGCCTTCTGCTGCTCCTTCCCCCAGTTAACCCCCGCAGGGAAAGCCCGGAGGGAAAATCACCATGCCTTCTCTCCTCCTCCCTCGCTTTAATGAGAGCATCATACTTCCCTCCCTCCCTCTTTTCTTCCCCCACCTTTCTCTCTCCCCGTGCACACACCACCTCTCTCCTCTCCATTCATTCATGCGCGAGGAGGAGCTGCTCAGCCAGGCAGAGCTTATACACATTCACGTCAAGAGCAGGTGAAGAGGGAGGAGGGAGAGAGGAGCAGTACGAGGAGGAAAGAGAGAGAGAGAAGCCAAGACAGAGGAGTGTATCTCAGTCTGCTTCAGATACAGTACAGGGTGTGTTACTCTTACTGTTACTGTAGAGAGGTGTTATTCACCATGGCGGGCAGCGTGTTTGGACGACTCTCCCTAGAGGAGGGCGACTCGGCCAACTCCCTGGAGGGCCTGGAAATCAAGCTGGGGGGAGAAGGTAAGAACACAAGCCCTTACCTGCTGAGTGAGTGATGCAGGGTGGGTTACTAAAACAAATAAGTTCTCCGGCTGTTTGTTTTTCCTCCTCAGCTTTGATTTCCTGCACAGAAAGTGTATAGAAGCTAATCTGGGATGAGTGTTAAAACGACAAGGAGGCAGGTGCTACAGCACACGCCGGCGGCAGGTTGAGGGCTAGTTGGCGTTATGAATTCGCATTGCACCTGCTCCTGACGCGCTGGTTCAAACCTCCAGAGTGTGATGGAGATGAGCAGCGACAGATTGGGACCCTGGGCAGTGTGTGATGTGTAAGAATCTGAAGCTCCAAAGTGAGGAGAGGAGAGAACATACCAGTTTGTTTTTTAGACTCACTTTATTTGTTCTTTGAGAAAAGTAAAGAAAGACCACATTTGGAAGTGATTATGAGAGAAATATTGGAGCCAAGGATTTGTTGTTGGATGATAATCCTGGGATAATGTTTGCTCACACAGCATGGAGTGGAAAGCACCATACATCCTATCCATATTTCATGGAAGTCCATTAATATTACATGTTGTTGCATACTATGCTGTAATACTCTCTGAGTATGAGTCCATATCTATTTATATAGCTCCATTTTTCAGCCATGTTCCTATATTTGATGTTGTCATGTTAAATAAGTCATGGTAGAAGCATCACTGACTCTTTATGCATGTCACAAAGTGCAGCATGTTGTGGGATATCTGCTGTTGTGTAATGAACCCCGACATGACAAGGGTGACAGGCATGATGAATCACGTTTACTGACAAAGCTTTCACATCCCGTCTCGCAGCTCATGTGTGAGAAAAAGAGGAGCACCAGGAGTAAGAGAGAGAGAGAGAGAGAGAGAGAGAGAGAGCAAGCTCCTGTGCATTGTGTATTCATGGGGAGTAGGTAGGGGGTCATTCATATGCAACAGTGTTCAGATCAGAGACAGCACGCTTGGAAGTGTCAGACTCACAACCTTCAAATAACTCCCTCCCTTTCACCTCGCCCGCCCTGCACACACACACACACACACACACACACACACACATACAAACTCCAAAGCAAAGCCTTCAAACTATCAGAGGACTATTCTGTGTGCCTACTGGACTAATGAAGCAGTGTTCAAACACAGATGATGGATCACTGAGTGGAGCGTGTTGGTCGGATTACGCTGTCAAAGATAATCGCTGGGTTTTAACACAATGGGACGTTTTAATTCAGTTCTGGCAGAGGGTTTCGGATAATGCGGTGACACTAGCAATTATTTCATCCCTATCACATCCCAGCTATGTGTTTGTTCTTTCATTAACCGCTGCAGCGAAAATAAACGGCAAGTCAAAATCAAAATGTATCACCCCGGAGCTGCCAAGTCTTGCTTGTTAGTTTACCACCCAAAAGAAGTTCACTCAACATTCTGCCTCGCTCTCTGTGGCCGTGTGGGGGGTGTAATGGGAGCTGCTGTCCATTTGCAAAATGTCAACAAATATCACAAGTGGTGTCTCCAGTGGTGACCTTCAGCAGGCTAATAAGAGGATCCAGGCTGTGTCCCTTTCACACCAGCTTGGAATAAGCATCACCATGGTGATGTGGTGGCTTAAATGGCATCTTTCTGATTGGCCAGCATAGACAGGAGGTCAGCGTTAAAGGGATATCTCATTGGAGAGTCTTTCATCAGATGGTCATGGACACTGTTGTGACTTTTGACTGGAAATTTGTAAAAACTTGTGCAAGAAAAAAAAAAAGGAACTGGAATCACCAGCAAATATTTGTCCAATAGTTCATTGATTTACTTAACAGTTTGATAATGAATGCTAACAACTTTAAAAGCAGGACTGATTTGCTTGTCATTCAGACTCATATTTAGACTAGCTTGAGGCAAGAACACGCTAAGAAGATAGCGTACTCATCTAGGTTGCACCCCATGAGGTTTGCCCTCAAGCAGGTGGCCTGGGTTCTAGTCCAGCCTGTGGCCTGTTTCCTGCCTATCACTGCCTACTCTCGCCCTGTTACCTACTCTATCCATCGTCCTCCCCTATCTCATTAAAGGCATGAAAAAGTACAGAAAAATAAAGAAGGAAGAAAAAAACTGAGCTGACTTCAATGAAAAACATGGCTGAACATGCGTCTAAGTCTAAAGGTTTCTATTTACTCAGTTCATTTAACACCAGCAGAGCTAGCACCACTAGCCTTTAGTCCTCCTTGCATGTTGACGCCCCCATAATTCAACTGCTTCAATGGGCAGATTTGTTCTTGCCAATGGCAATTTAGCTGGTGCCAATAAAAACAAGACTCACTGAGTTTGATAAAAGAATTTTTAACCCAGTTGGTATGAGAGGAATGATTTTGAACTTACAAAAAAACCCACTTTAGTCTGCTGAAGAACTTGGGAAAAAAACAAACACAAAATGTATCCAACTGTGATTGCAACACTCATTGTTGCAAATAAATGAAGAAATAAACAGAAATCACCATGTCCTGGAAATGAGAAGAAAGTGTCCAGAGGTCCATGATAATCCACCAACAATGACGTACCAGGTAGGGCTGTCCTGATCCAACATTGATATCAGATAATGGTCCAATCTCAGCAAAAAACAATTAATATGGGATTATATCTGCCTTTTTCTAAAATCTCCGATTTAAGCACTCTGATACATGTAGCCCATTTCAGACCCCACTCCAGCAGTGCTAGATCCAGCAAGCAGAGCCCATGTGATCACAACAACAGCATGTGCTAAGGTACTGATAAAGCAGCAAGGAGTGTGAGTGATTTTGGCCTGTAGTGGCAGTTTTTTTTGTTAAATGTAAAGTGTGCAGGAATTTTCAATAAGTTTTGTTTGTTTACAAACAACATCCAAACTTGGCTCCTCCTCAATGGCTCATTGCCAGTAGCAGCTCATGCTCACTGCCACCAGTCATAGCTAATAACATGGCGAACAGTGTTAGCTTCGTAAACACACCATAGACGGTAAAAAACAGCCCTGTCAGCACCTGGAAAATCCTGCATACTTTACCTTTAAGGTCAGTAAAAGACATTGCGGCTGAGTGCAAAATTTGTCATGCACAAGTTTCCTGTGACGGCACAGAACTGGGAAGTTCAGTGCATTTACATTTTGAACATTACCCCAAAGGTTTCAAGCCTTGGAGACGTACAAATAGAGTTGAATGTCACAGTATTCCTGCTGATATCGTATCAGATCAATATTGGTAGCAGCCAGTGCTCAAAATGGCAATATCAGTATGGTATTGCAAGTGAAAATGTTGCATCAGGACACCCCTAGATGTTTCTGTGGACGCCATTCTCCACCATAGTAGGTGCCTTGATTTTCCTTCACTAGGTACGTTTTTTGACCACCTTATATCAACTTTCATAGGCGTGATGCATAGGGTGGCAAAAAAGGTGTCCAAAAAATATATATTCAAAGAAATTATATTGCAGAAATAGACACTATGCAAATAAAAAATGTATGTTTTATTCCACATAGGGCCTGCTGCAATGACTTTTTTATGTGGGCCTTGTACAGGTAGTAGAGCACTGAAGTATCTCAGCAGTAGTCACTTGCTAATGTGCAGTGACGAGTGGCATGTGGCTGTTTTACAATTTAGACACAAACTAGTAACACCATTTCACAATCTGTATAAATATTCAGGGTTTGTTCAACCAAAATACAGAGTATTTATGAAGCAAGCTCAGGAGTATGACCCTTCGTACAGACTCTCTTTCTTGAAAGTTTACTTCAGCAAAAGCTCTTATCATGAATAGCTGTAGGATCTAGCTCTATGCTCTATATAAAGATATAAGTAGTGCAGGTCTGTGTATCCCTAAAGAAACCTACTGACAGCTCTTGTTTCTATTTTGTTCCACTATTTAAGGACAGAAGGACACTTTGCTGGATAAGAGCCTATATACTGCTAAACACACAGCAGTGCAGAGCAAACCTTCAACAAATTCAACATTTATAGTTTCTCTTCAGCCTTCAGATATATATTTTAACATCCCTAGTACACCCACATCCACAGCAGAGCTAATTCAGATTATTTTGGCTGAAACTGTTTCTCTGAGGACTGTGTGTAGGTGTGTATACACTGCAGTTGATTGCCTCTTACTCTCACACTCCTGTTTGCTTTATTGAACCTATTAGACCGGCTCTGACTACAGGGGGTTTAAAATCCTAACTGATTTAAAAACCTGCTTACATTTCGCACACGGAGAAACTTCAGAGGTATTCTTTTGTGTAATCTCAAACATGCCTACATAACAGGATAGATTAGCATATTTTCCAAAGGAAGCAGGTACCACAGAGTCGTAAGCAGAAGATTTAACGTGTAAAGAAGATGATTTAGATCATGTATATCATCAACAGTGTCAGAAAACAGCCTCAGAGCTTTTACTCACTCAGAAAGATGAGGAATATGTCATTTTATGTTTCTCTTACTCGGAGGGTAAAACTACAGAAATGCTACGAGCTGATGATCAAATGCTGACTGTTAAAAATAAATGACTCATTTATTGGATTCAGAAACATTCAGAGGAGCTGTGTTTTGCTATCGATATCTTAAAATGCTCCGTTTATAAATAGAGCGATGACTGGCTGGTTCAGGCAGGCGACTCTCGCTGCACTGATTTCACACACAGCGTGCGTCATTCTCTACAATCACCTGACGAGTGTGACCCGACAATTTGGCAGTTTAAGATTTCTTCTCCTCTGCTTTGTCATTGCCACAACCAGTCCTGTGCTCGTACTTAATGTGCTCACAGTGTTTTTCTCTGACTCATTACTCTAAATATCTGAGCTGGATCTCAGAAAAAGAGGAGGAGGGTATTTTGCAGAGATGGGTTTATAAATATAGAGGGTTTAATTATACTGTTTATTTCATACAAGTAGTCATTATTATATTTGATTAAAGTTCACATAAAATCCAACTACTGTTAACCAGATAATGGATCAGATAGCAAGTAATCTGGGTACCTTGGGAAAATAAGCTTGCAAAAAACTCTAAAGGAAACCGACTCCATTGACTTGTTTTTATTAGGAAAAAAGGAGCTGGTTTGAGTTTCCCTTACAACTACATGAAAGACTGTTTTGTGTGAATGCCTTGAAACTAAACTCTGCAGGGATTTTATGACCGTGATACAAATGAGCTTAAAACTGATACAGTTTTAGAGAGTTTTAGCTTTTTGGAGAAGAGAAGAATGGAGAAGAGTTCTCTTAATTGGTTTCTGTTTTTCAGATTCTTTAACTTGTCTTTTTGATTACTCAAACAGAGAAAAAAAGTCAGTAACAGTAGGTATAAGAAAAACTGACCCATTCATTGTTATGTTGAAATTCTGAGCATCAGGTAAAATATTAAGGTAAGGATTCTGACTCAGCGTTTCAACATTGAGCCTCTCCTGCAAGAAAGTGCTTAATGTTGAAATGGGGCTCAGCATTTCAACATTTAGCATGTCGAAATGTGACACTGCATTTCGACATTCTGCATTTGCTGAAAGGAAATGTGCCCCCCCTCAAGTTAACTAATTGAAATTACTAAAAACTGAATAAAATAAGTAAAAAAATAACGAGAGACTCTGAAAAATAACCTCAATAAATCCAATAAAAACAAATTATACTTTACAGTGCAAAACAGCAATTCATGTCTGATCTGATATCAGACTGATATCTGATATCAATATTGGATTAGAACACCCCTAAGTGTTTGATGGGGTTATCTCCATGTATTTGGGTGGTAAGGTGCAGTTCTGGAGCCAAATGCTCAGCTGACAGATTGTTGAGTTATTTTGTTTCTAAGTATAAGTTGTATTTTTGTTCAGAATTGTTGGCTTTGTTCCTAATAGTTGCCTAAGTTTCTAAAGCAGAATATAGACATTCTTTTAGTTCAAATGTGAAAAATAGAGGACTTGAGACTGAAGTGTAAGAGAACTGAGAACTGAATTAGAATGTGGGTGCAGCTAAACAACTGTTCACGTTTTGTACCATTAACTTGGTTCAAAATTATGGGAAAAAATAAACTATACATGTGAACTACTTCATTAAGTCTGTGTGAAATGAACTTCTAGTGAGCTCATTTTGAGTGTGAACTGGCACGACAATTAGGGTCATGCTGCTTCCACCCTGTGCCAGAGTTTCAGTCATTGTCTCACCTGCAGGCTCAAATTTCTGTATGTGAAATAAATCTGCAAGGCATAGAGGTCCAGGCCTAAATGAACCCAAACTGCTGCTGCAATGAATGTTTTAAACCATGAAAGATGAGTTTTCTGTCTAAACTATGAGTTTAGAGTGTAGATGAATTCGTCCAATAAGCAGAAAATGTTGCAACCTCATTTTTTAAGATTAGCTGAGGACGAGGAAGCCACAAGCACAAACACCTGCCTCGGTGCTGAGGATCCTTATATTCAGAATTAAGTTTTCTGAGTAATTTATGATTGGTTGACTCTCGCATTTATGCCGCAGATAATTCAAACAATACATTTCTCCTGCTGTCTATAATTATGCTGAACAGATGGAGAGCTGTTTGATTGAAGGCAAGCCTAGGCACTTAACACACATACACACACACACACACACACAAACTGGCAGATTGACCACACAAGTGCGTTACACAGTGGATGTGCCCACACATGCTTCACACAATGTTCACTTGTCAGGGTGACTCTACTTGTTATTTCAGGAGTTGATATATAGAGTTCAGTTCAGATTCAACAGCACAATACTCACACTCCTGATGTATAACACTCTGCAAGGACATCAAGATGGAGAAATCAACAATATTTTATACAGACGACTTAATAATATACCAAAGTTATAAATGACTTCTCAGTTCTGTCATACACAAGGAAATTTACTCCCTCCAATAAACTTCTCCACCACTGTCTTAGACATTCATGATCCTCTACCTGAGGGATTGATAGTAATTATATTTTGCTGGAGAGCAGGGAGCCGAATCAAATCTAACAGCAGCCTTAAAGTATTTAATAAAGTCTGTGAAGGCCCAGGAGTATTTTATTACGTAGAGGTGACTTTGGCAATTTGAAATAGTTCGTGACATCCCTAACATGCTCCTTCCCATCATTTTAATAGAGCAACTGAGAAATAAGGCTGCGGTAACTTTCAACAGTGTGTCCACCAAACAATGAGAATACAAATGAGTGTTTGATGAGAGGACTGCTCAGGAATCTGCTCGTGTTTTCACAGGACAAAGCAGGTGTTAGTACTGCAGAGCCATTGTGCAAACTGAGGAGCTTAACATTGACCTTAAACATTGAGCGTACCCTGATTAATCACCTGCAGGTCTTTGCTGCTGCTGACTTACATGGTTTTTCAACATCAGAACCCCGGTTATACTGGGAATTTTAAGTCCACCGTCAGGTTGAAAGATGTTTTGTCAAAGAAACACATTGGTGCAGATTTATTCATTTCAAGGATGTTCACACTGATGGTTTGTCGAGAAAACTGATGGGCGGAAAGCTGGGATATAAAGCTGGATTTGACGTTATTGTTATAACTCCACAGTCAATCTAGGGTGTCACTAATTAAGAGGTCATGCCAATTACATGCTGAGTTGGCCTGCTTTTGAGCCAGAGATCAGCAAGATGAGAGTTCAGCCAGCTGCCATGATCCCAAAGTGAGGGGAGAGTTCTACGGCTGGGCGATATGACCAAAAATTTCAGATCATAGAAAAAGAAAGGGTATTCAGTATGAGGCAGTATATCAACCAGCCCCATCTGGTTCCTGTTAAGAATCTTTAAGAAATGGTTCAAACCATCAACATCACTAACCTTTTTGCTTAATGATTTCTTCATCAATTCTGTACATTACAGAGCAGCCGCAACTTGCGTCAACTATTTTGCCCCAGCTTAGCTTAGCAGATGAACGACAGTTTCTCAAGAAAACTCTGACTCTGGATTTTCAGCTTGAAGTTTTACTTAAGAAGCTGTAAAACTGAACACACAAAGAAATGTACATTACTCGCTAACATGAGATTAATATTCAATACAGTCAACAAGTTATACATCCCCTAATGTACCATAGACAATATAGTTTAGTTTTTATTTTTAGTCCTATTGATGGTTATTTGATCATGTGCACTAAAAAGGTGCCCAGCCCCAATAAACAAATAAGAGCTGTCGAGCAAAGACTGGTAGCTCAACACGGTGCCAATCAGATAGAAACAAATCAAATTCAACATCACGTTGCTGGTTGGCTAATCAACCATACATGTCCAATTAGGCAACAACTTTCAGCACAGATTGTTGAAGTTGAAGCACTGTGTGTAAAAAAAAATTGGAAACAACACTAGCTTGATGGTTTCATAAACAGAAATTTGCATTAATATGCTGGTGGTTAGCATTTATCAATATAACTTGAGTTTTAAAGCAGGAGTTGAACATTCATCACAGAAACTCTCTGTGAACAATACTTAGACTCTAACATGTCAAAATACCAACAGGTAAACGTTTTACAAGCAGGAAGTGCAGGCTCATGGCTGACTTCAGTATAACTACGGCAAGCTCAAGGTTCCAAACAACTCAAAGCATTGATAGGTGGCCTGCCGTCAAAAAACAATAACAAACAACAAGACGATACATAATCACCTGAAGTCTGATTTTTATTTTTATACTAATTTTTATTCATTTAGGCGTAGAAATTTCTAAATCCATTGACCGATTTCACAGTCATTTACTTATAAATTGAATAAAATAACGTTCATAAAGAAAACCTGTAAAGTTTTTTTACACAAAAAAAATCCCAGGAGAAATTTATGAAGGAATCAATAAAGAATTGTATCGGTAAGCAGAATCAACAAGGCCATTTGTATCAATAAAAATCTTAACGATACCCATCCCTAAAGTAGAGCAACAACACTGTCTTGAAGGATGTTATCCCAGAGATATCCATTCTATGCTGATGATTAAATCTTGTGCGTACAGTGCCTGTAACATGAAAACAGGCCTCACACTGAGGAGAAATCTGACATCAAGTTGAGTGAATATGAGTTACACAGATGTCTTTACATGCAGATTCAATCATTCCCCAAAGATAGGGCAGTGATATTAAGCGCCTTAAATTATTTATTCACACAGTCTGGGATTTTATTTTACCAGCTGTTCATCTTGCATCTGTGGTCCTGATAGGCTGAACTATTTTTTAACTTATTTGTACTTGTCTAATATGATTCCTCAGTTTTTGTTGAAACAGATGCTCCTCTGCTTACTTAAGACCCTTCAGAGTTTAAGATTAGTCAGCGGAAGGATATTCAGACATTTTTTAACTGATGTTATTCACGGTGTCTTTGCAGGAAACGGGCCCCAGCCAGGCTTTACCTGCAGTGGACAGGGGTCAATATGGGGTCCCTGTTAACTTTAACAAGGATCAGATCTCCAGTAGTTTTTCAGTTGATGGTACAACATGAGCCATTCTTCCCTCACATGTCAAAGAGTTTGATCCACCCCTGACCTTGCTGCATGTTAAGTGATTTTTCCTCCCTCTGACCTCTTTTTGGCAGGAACTGACCACTGCAGACTTAAACACCTCTCAGGAGCTGCAGGTTAGGACACACTTTGACCCCACTGTCAATCCTTTCCAATTGGACTCTTTTCAGACTCTCTCACATCCTTTTAATTTGCTCAAATTTCACCTTCCAGCTCTTCAAAGACAAAATCTTCACCATCTGCCTGACATTTTCCACCTTCAGACAGGTGCTTCTGTGCAGAGGTAATGAATATTTGTCACGTCCTCTGTTTAGGGAATGCACAATGGGTATTAAAAAGTGTACTTCCAAAGTTACTGTATTAAGTAACAACACAAGATGAACTAGTGCATTAAATGTGATAAAAGCTGCCAGCATCCAGCGTGTATCCAGTGTTAGTAACTGTTTTGAGAGTGACGATGAAGAACTATGCCAGGGTTTAACGGAGCTGAACATTAGATTTCTAATTTAATAAACTATGTAGCATCAGATCGATGCCTGGACTCAAGTAGTCACCGATACTGACACAAGCATTTTTGGCAGTACTGGAGCAATTTCTGATACTGGTACTAGAATCTGAACTACTCTAGCTGCAGGAGAGCAACTGTGCTTGACTACGCTTTACACATTGGCCAGTGTTACCCCATCCTTAACCCTGTGGTGCATAGTGGTCACTACAGTGGACACCTATTTAGAAGTTATTTACTCCTAAATTCAATGGTTCATGTGGTGGAAATTCATATTAGCCTGTGTCAGGATAATTTTATTCTTCTTAGGGCCTGAAAAATGTTTTCAATTTTTTTCCAAACATATATATATTTTTGAACATGTTATAGACAAACATTTTAGGGTGAAAAAAGCTTATAAACTATAAATTAATCAATGTTAAAATGGATGGAAGAGAGTTAAAAAGTTTTGCAAAACATTAAAAAAAGACCATTCATGAAATTACCAAAGAAAAAAGAAAAAAAAAAAAGAAGACAAACAAATTAAAAAAAAAGTCATATTAACATTAAGTTCACACTGTTTTATGTTGAATGCTCAGTTACAAGTATTTGAAAAAAAAAAAAAGGGACATTTTTTTCATGCCTTAATACAAATAAAAACACTCGAGGGAAAAATGCTGACACCGACTTTCATAATTCATGCATCAGAGAGTTAAGTTGAGTTTTGAAGCCTGTTGTCATCAGGTGAACGTAGCCTCAATTCAGTCAAGACGATGTGAGGAGAAGGGGCAAGGTTACGACAGTCTTTTATTTTAGTGACTGTTGACTAAGACTTGAGGAACTGCATTTGTTAGCACATTAGCAAAGCCTTCACTTCCCTCAGCTGGAGGTTGCTGCTTGTTTTTTATGTTAAATTCATTCTGCTGGTCTAGTTGCATAGGTTTAATCCAATTAAAAAAATGTAAATATACAGAAGTTAATATAGTTATCAATGAAAATCACTGTTTGGGCCTCATAGAAAAGGATGGTTGTAGTCTGTTACTTATGCCTCGGAAGATGCATTCTCTGCCGTTCCTCAACACTCCAATTCAGACTTTAGATCTTTATCACAGCGTGGGATAAGCCGAGCACACAGCCTCCTGCAGGGGACAGAGGAGTCTCTTCTCTCTGTGGTTGCAGCAGGCGTAAGGGGAGCACCATAGGGAGCAAACATGATTACATACCAGAGTGGATGTTAAATTTTGCAAAAGTAAAATTCTATGAACTCCATAACGTAAAAGCCGTCACTGATGATGGAGATCCCACAGAGAACTATCACCTGAGTCTGATGCCCCCCTCAGCTCTGAAGACTTAAGCTTTAAATAAGAGCTCATTGTTCAGATTTGACACATCAACTTCAAAACTATCATTTTAGTTCACTTTCTCTGCCTCAGCATCACTTTTAATCACAACAGGTAGATGTTTTCAGTAAAAAGGTTCTGAGGAATTCTGAACAATACTTTCTCAGCACATAATAGCAGACAGACACTGTCAGCAGCTAGCAGTGAATGAGACAGACAGTTCCCTCTGGAGTCAATGGGAACCATAACAAACAGCGCTGGATCATATCGCTCACATCACCTGTTGATACCGACCCCTTTCACTTATTCTGAATCTTCCAGGTAAAGCATTTATTTCAGGATTGTTTATTCAAAAATGTTCCTGCAGGCTAGCTTTTTTTCCCCTGCCTGTTATTTGAAGAAGCGTTAGCTGAAATGTGTCCCCTGTGTTTAGAGCCCACTGTGAATACACAAACACATCTCTGCCTCCTTCCTCCGTCTGCTCCCTCATCTTCCTGTCCCTAATCACGGCTCCGTGGCAACAGGCACCTGAGAGGTGCACGTCCCCCTGCTGTGCTCTGACCACAAACAATAGCAGCCCAGATTGTTTGTCTGCTTCTGTGACATTGGGTTTAATTGTGGCTCTCCCTGGAGATGAAGCCGCTCTGTGATGAGACTTTGCTCAACAAAAGCACCCTTAATTTGAGCTCCCTGTGATTACATGTCCTCTGCTGTCATAACAGCAAAGACACTCTTATTTCTGCGCTCTTTGTTGAGAGGGAATGCAGGTCGCTGCTAGTGTGTGTATTATTATTGCTAAATCATATTAGCTCAGAGCAAAGGTAGATTTTTACCTGAAGGTCTGTCCTCGAGAAACAGAAACCAAAGTGAATCAGTTCGTCTGTTGCCTTGAATCTGTTTTCTTTGTATGTTTTAACTGTCTCGCTCTCCTGAGGATGTTACATTTCTGTTTTAATTATTTTGTCTGCTCTTTTGGGAGTCCTCACTCTGGAGTTTCTCTCTTCAGTTCACTTAACAGTAAAATCATGTAAAACCAGAAGCACTGAAGCTTGAAAAGAGCTTCAGATTTTACATTTCCCTATGAGAGGAGTTTTCCTCAGAGCACATGATGACATGTAGCTGTTTCAGGCTTCCTTTGTCCATTTTTGTGCTCTTAAACCCTCGTCTGCTAAATGGAGTCCTCTAATGGTATCAGGTTACTGTGAGTTGTTCGGGGGATTTGAACTCACTGAAGCAAGAAATGACTTTCGCCTGAGTTCACACCTGTAGAGGCTCAGAGGATGAAAAAACTTGAGTATATTGTTAGGCAAATGTCTTCATGCAGCTTTGGAGATATAATATGAGATGAGCAGAAACACAGTCGGTGTCTTGAGTGATAAAGAAGTGCAGTTTGTTCCAGACTGGATTTGCAGCATCTATGGACCTGTTCAAGGTGGAAGTCATCACAGAGATGAGCACGCATTTTGGCAATAGAAGCAGCATGAAGCTCCATTCATTCAGATGAGCTGTCGTTCTTTAAACGCTTAATTAAAACTGTAAGCAGCATAAAAATGTCTGCAGGCATGTTGTTAAACATGTTTTCTTTATCCAACCTCAGACTCACCCGCAAATAAGTCATATTAACTGCAGATGTCCTGAATCCAATTTTTGATTTGTGTATTTGATGAAAAAGTTCATTTCAGGCCGAGGTCATGACCAGATGTGGAGCGGGACTAATGAGCAAACATATACATTGTGATTAATAGAAGTAAAATTTCAGATCAAGGTAAAACTAAGGCATGGGTTTTATTATCAAACTATTAACCAGTCTTATTAATAATCCTAAAATATACAACTGTTGTTATTCGGACATATTTGGAGCAGTTCTCTGTCTGGACGTAGTTTTCTGGCTTCTTTATTATGACCCTTGTCTCAGACTCAGTGCTCTGTGTGCTTGTCTTTGGTTTGTGACAGTTTCTGGCTTATTCAATCATCATTTAATTAATGTCATGTCTTTATATTTCACAGTCTAGTAAGTGGGTATGCTCTAGATTTCTCCACTGAATAGATCTATCCACTAAATATCTGTCCACTTTTTGATGTTTTCTATCCACTCACTGATGTCTCACCAAACTGAAGTCTCTTAACATCCGTCAAAGTGATGAGCTTAAGTTAAAAATGGCATTTTTCTTTCTTTATTGACCCCCCTTGCATCACTTGACCAAGCACAGCACTTCTGTTGCCAAATGAGCGAGCAGCCGCTACGGTTTCCAAACACTGAGCAGGTCTATACGTCTCTTTTATAGGTTGGTGCAGCCAAAGCAGGGGAAACATAACAGTTTGAACCAGGCTGTCACCAACCACTGACAAATACATTTGCCACCCAGGGAAAATGATTTTTATCCAATGAAAAAACAGGGTTCCTGAGCATCCTTAAAAAGTCTTAAGCTCATGTGTCAAAAATCAAGGCCTTAAACTGTCTTCAATTCATTAAAATGTTATATGCTGGTCTTAAATGCATTACTAAAAAGTCTTAAATTTGTCAGGGCAGGACTTGTTAATGTTATGTTTTACTTTTTCTCTTGAGACTTTTTGAGAAGGTGGTGTAGAAAGGCTACTTTCTTATTGGCTGCTGATTTAAACTGTTTTTTCACATGCTAGCCAGCCAGTCTGTGACTATGGGTCACTGTTTGCACTTGTACATACAGCTAATGAACCAGAGAGCATTCAGTATCACTTTATGTTCAATAATCAGACAGAAAGTAACTTGAAGGAGTCCCAAGTTATACTTGGATTGTAATACAGCAGGACCCTCCAAACATCACCTTGAATTTGTGGTGTTTTTGGTCTGAAATTTCATTCATGGTGGCATTAAAAAGGTCTGAATAAATCTTAAATTTGATTCACTGAAACCTGCACATACCCTGAAAAAAAATGTCTTCCAAGATTGCTGCTGTGACATTTCGACCTCTTCCTGTTTGTCCTGCGACCTCTGTTTCTCACCAGCAATAAAAGAAAGAAGCCACCCTATTTATCTCTAAATGCTGCGAGGAGAAAGGCAGAAAGACCCAAGGAGGAGGACGAGTTAGATTTTTAATAATCCCCATGAATAATAGAAGGACCTTAGGCACACTCGGCTCTGGAAAAATGGCCATTATTCTCCTGTTCCTTTCACACCTTCATGATCCCGCTGTTCCTGCCAGGCAATGACAATATCACAGAATATCTAATGTGAGTCAGGGCTGTTTCGTTCTCCCAGTGTGCCGTGCAGCTTTGAGTTTTATCAGGATTGAAAAGTCTGATTGAAGCTGGAGAGGATAGGGGAAAAAAAAGAGCAAACGATAAGTGACGTTCTGTGTATGAGAATATTAAAAGAGTGTAGGAATGTGTCTGCAAAGTTTAGCGAACGTGTAAGGAAGTGTGAAATACACACAATTCTATGAGTAAAGACAAGCTAACATTGGGAAAAGTGCCGATGTGGCAACAACACCGGTGTACAGTTGCAGTGATTAAAGAGAATTATGCAGGACCTGTAAGCCGAGCCTGCTGCTCTGATATTCTCTGCCAGGCGCAAATCTGGCAACTCTTCTGCTGGGAAAGAGCTGCTGTTCAAGGGAAAATAGAAGGCAAACAGGACCTTACAGCTCAAAGATTCATGGGATAATTTGATTTACTTATCAAATCATTCAGACAGAGAGCGGATGGACACAGTGATCACAGCAGTCCTCTTCCTCTGGCCTTCTCACTTTTATTTCCTTTTTTTCTTCATTGAAATGTCAGAGAGGAAGATTCTTCTCTTCATGTTATACTCAAATACTTCCAGATACCACAGAGGGCTAAACGAGAAGACTAAAAATAGATTATGTCTCAGGCTTAAAATATCTACCTCCTCATTACATTTCTTTAAGCACCTTAACATAAGAAACTCAAACTTCTGACAGCTTTCTGACACACCTGAAACACACATCATGATGGTACAGTTAACCAGGACTGCTGCTGGACACTTTCATACAGACCACAAACAATAAACACACTTTTATTAGTTTCGGCACGGAGTCATGACTATTTCTCCTCTTCAGAAGTATTAACCAGATATGTGAATTTGATGATGAAAGAAGGATTGTGAAAGGACAAGAGTACATGTAGAGTTGATATCAAGTCAGTGCATTGAAATTTCCCTTCTGGGATAAATTAAGTATTTCGCATTTCATTTAAAAAAAGATTTTTTTGTGACTTAAGTGAAGCAGCTAAAGTTTTCTTTCAGTAATGACTCTCCCTTTTATCTTGCTATTATTACATAAGTCTTCTGCTATTTCATGGCAAAATCAAACATAACTTATTTGATCATATTTGACATATATTGATCATATGTCATACATCAAGTACAATCATTGTTTTGAAGCATTTGGTTTATGCATTTTTTATTTCCATTCATTTGTGATGTTTTTTTTAAAGTTTCCATTACTTTGTTCGATAATGCTACTAATTTATAGCTTATTTAACCATGTCTTTTCTGTACTTTGCCTTTATTGCGTAATTGTTTGTATGGATAGTTAGTGGTTTTAAATGAGTGTTTTTCTTTTTTGTTTTGTTGTGTGGAACCCAGGAAGACTAGCAGCCACTTTTGAGGAAGTGAATGAGGATTTTGATAAAGAGTAAAGAGAAATAGAAAGAAATAAAAGCTTTCTGATGGACTCTACAAACACTGTCTAATGGTTTCATGAAACTAGTTAAAAGTCAACAGAACTTTTTGAATTGCTATCAAACAAATTTCAAAACAAAACCCTCTGTGAATAATAACCACTCAACCAACAAAAATATTTGTCTATCAAGGATGGGTTCAAGGAACAAAACGAAACACTTATTTCTCCAAACAGTCAAATATAAAACTCGCAAAAATGATTATTAGGAAAGAATGAAAAAGGAGGTTACAGTCAGCATTCTGTCAAGTATGTGGTCCATCACAGCAGAGAGAAACATGCAAAATTACCATGTAGAAGCTTTCAAGCCCGTCACTCATGATCATGTTAGGTTTTGAAGGTCGCTTCATTTTTGTCTGTTTCACAACCAGATGAAATTCCTCATAAGTTATCCACAAAAAAAAAGGCTTGTATTTGGGTTGCAGTTGGAAGACAAGTAGAGTTAAAAGCACATATTCTCATCAGCAGATGGCTGATGTGTCCTGAAACTGTAGAGCTCATATCATAAGAGGAAAATCAAAGTGAAGTAGCAGTGCTGTGGATTTGTATTTTAATTTTGAGTTGTTTATTTGACATATCTGTGCGCTGGACTCAAACAGAGAGCCGGGCGTCAGAAGCAGCAGCACAGTCTCCTGTTCCACTTCTTCCTCTTTTTCTTTGCTAACTGCCTGGTCTTCTAGCTGGGCCCTTGGAGCGCTCTGGACCTCCTCCCACTCCTTCTCTCCCTCCTACAGGGTCTTTTTAGCCTCCTCTGCAGCCTGAGTGAGGGACGGCTTTTCCTCCTGCCAGTGGATCTGAAATGTCTGGAGTTGTTCTTCAGCCTCCCTTAGAGCAGCTGTGATTTTCTTGTTCTTGCTCTCCTTCTCCTCCATCTGAGCCAGGAAGGAGGCTCTGGATTTCTCCACCTCATCCAGAATGGTGTTTTTCTCCTGGTACAGGCGGAGGCGTTCGATCTCCAGGAGATCCTCAGACCTCCTCAGGACAGCGGCGAGCTTCTTGGTTGTTTCCTCTTCCTCCTGTAAAGTTTCTTCCACCTTTCGGAGTCTTTCAGCCTCGTTTTCAGCGGCTAGGCGCATCTGGTGTTCTGCCTGAAGCTGCGTCTCAATCATGGTGAACTTGATGTACAGGTTCTTGTTCTCGGCGATGATCTCGTCCAGCCAGACTTGGAGATCACAGTTCTGGCAGAGTTGCTGTTCAAACTCAGCCTGAGCTTTCTGCATATTCTCATTCAGGCTCCTCAGTTTGGAGTCTCTCTCCTGATGTTCTTGGAGATGGTAGAGGAGATTAGCCAAAGACTCCTCCTTTATCTCCAGGAGGACGTTTCCCTCGGTGGTGCTCTCTGTGAGTCTGGCCTCACTGTCCTCCAGCATTGATCTGACCTGTCTCTCCATGGAGCTCAGGTAGAAATTGTATGAAGGATCATCCTCTGAACTGCTGTCCTCAGCTGTGGCCCTCTCTTGGACATAAGAGTGGTTTCTCCTCTGTCTTCTCTTTCTTCTAGTTCTCGATAGCACTTCCATTGTTCTATTAGAGACGTGTATCTTAACCAGCGACTGGAAATGAAGATTTTACCTGACTTGAGCTCTGTGTAGTTGTCAAGCATTTCCTTCATGAGTTGAATTCTCTTTCTAGGTGTGTTAGAGACTGTTATCATTCAAATTAAGTTATGGCCCCTTTTTGTACAGTTGTACAAACAAGGAACACTCAAATTAAAAAATAAGCTTTGTTGGCATGAAGTTGTTTTGGTTTTTTTTCAAACATGTTGCCAAAGCAAATGTCCAATCAAAATGATTAAGAAAAAGATCACATAATACTGTATAATACCCAAATCATTTGCATTCTTTTTAATAACACCAACAAATAAACAATAAATAAATGAAAATAAACTTATGATCTTTATTTACACGGATGAAGATTTCATTTTATAAAACTTAATAACACCTTATTAACCATCTTTCACAGAAACCTGTCTGACTCTGTGACAAGATGTCGTATTTAGCTGAAATTGTAACATATTAACATTCAGTGACAGGTGCTTTGGCAGGTGTGGCCATAGATATGGATAAGCGGAAACATCAGATATATCAGCAGTAGTAGCTGGTGCACTACCACTACAGCTACTACCAGTAGTAGTAATAAAGCCTAATTCACAAAAATCCAGAGCAACACCTACGGTCTTCTTCCAAACCAGTTTTATGACAACCCTAACCCTTCATGAGACATTGTGCATGAGCTAAATGATACTAAATATTCTTAGGTTGTAGTGTACAGTGATGCTGTTGGACCCACAGCATTTTACCTAGTCTTGCAAAAGCGTGTTTTCTGTGCATGTATACCTTTGTTCTTTTTTATTTTTATGGATAAAACTGTATATCTATGAATAAACATGTATATTTATAACGGCTCAACGTAAAGGATTCCTTGGCCTGAAGAGTAAATTAAATGAAACAGGGGCTACATTGGAAGAAAGCCTTTGTTCTTTTTTTCTTTTTTTTCCACAAATGTTCTGTGTTCAATTTAGTCACACTGAGTTGATTTTGTGCTCTACCCTGCAAAAACTCAAACCAAACAGCATACAGTAGTACATTGTGGTGTGCTGAAAACAGAACTGTACAGGCCTTTTTAGGTATATTTTAAAAATTCAAAATGTTGAATTAGTAACTAGTTCGTCCTTTGCTGAAATGAGCATGATTTACAACTGCCAATAATCTCTGCAGGTTCTTTTATAGCAAAGTATTTAGCCTCATATCACTATTTATAATCACAAAAGGCACTATTGATTATATAATCACTATCGCACACTTTTGCCAATTTGTTCTTTGTAACACTAGTTTTCACAAAGTTTCGTGGACACTATAAATTGCACAGATCAGTCATATTTGGAGCTCAGGTTTGCTTGGCCCTCTTTTCATTCAAATTTGTCTGATACATTAAATTGGAGGGTGCTGTGGGACTAATTTGTGAGCTCGCTGCTGCTCCATCAATATTAAATCCCAATAGTGGAGTTTAAACTCAAAGAGATAACAGGAAATGTGTTAACTTTCCTGATTAAGCTGTTCTTTATACACAGTTCTAATACAGTGGCAGTGATAAACATCACAATTAACTCTATGTATTGCATTCATGTCTTGTTTTCTGTTCATGTTGCCACACTGATATTAAGCTGATAATAGACACAGATCCACAGGCATCATTCTGAATTCTCTTGATGATTAGTTTTTGTGGAAGCGGTCACTGTCAGCTACATTTTTGTGCCTGCAGTAGACAGAACATTTGTCTGATCTCTTTTGTTATCCTGTCTTTTACATCTGCGAGCAGTGTTCTCTGACTGATTGTGTTCCCCTGCTGTCCATTTTGAGTCGAACATGCCACCAGCTGCTTAACTGTGCTGTGTGAAAATGTGAACAAAGGCTGTTTCGATGCTGTTTCCTGCTCTTAATTCACCTCGTCTGACACTTACCCCATGGCTGCGTTTCAGAGCATTAAAGATAAGAGTATAGAAACAATAACTCCTGCCCCTTATGGTCTCGTTTGCTTTGGCAAACCAAGTAGAGTCATCAGGATTAATCTCAGTCTGTTTCATAAGCGGCTAAAAACTTCTCAAAGGAGCTTTAAATCCATGGCTATCTGTATCACTGTGCCTGGACCAGCCTCGTGCACATGGGGCCTGTATTTAATATATTATCTCCCCTATTTCTTACAGCGAACTCAGCTAAATGGGTTTTCTACAGAAAGGTGTTTCATAGTGGAGCGTACATCTCACCACAGTGTAAATGTTGCTTGTAGTCGTAGTAGAAGTGAATGTAGGTTTCGTGATTTTACAGCGTGATTCCTTTTTTGTGAGTTTGTCAGTTGTTGTCAGTTGATTATTGATTGGAGAGGTCTCCTCAAATGAAACTAATTACGAGCTCTCTAATTGCACCAATTATCTTCCGGCGCTCTGTTGTGCCCCTATTAGGACATGAGACCTATGACGCGTGTTGTGCAGAATGGCTCCTTGATGGATGACCAATCAGTGGAAATTAAAAGCCGCTGTTTTATTTTTAGCTCGAGAAACAAAGGCTTGTTGAGTGCAGACAAATGGATGAAAATGCCCGCTCCTCTGACAGTCACGTCTGTTGCTGTGATAGATCCCCGCTGGTTGGTGATGTCAGCGTTTGGTGCCGTAATGCGTCACATTCAGTGTAATTAAAGATGTTTGAAAGCAAGAATGAAGCATGAAGCCGTCAACATGCAGCGGTTGATTTGTAGTCCTGTTGTGTGTTTTCACATTTTGATTTTACTTTGTGAATATAAGTCTTGTGTGTGTATCTTCTCTGGTTTTCTGTGATCTAAGTGTCCTTGGAGTCTTTCAGCTCCCTTCTGTTTTCCGTACAACTTCTCAAATCTTTCAGGATGACGATTTGCTACATAGCTTCCCATATTGCTTGTATTCCCTGAGGTGTAGATCACAGCAGTCTGGCGGTATATTGTTTTCTGTTTGCCTCTCATCTTTTCTTCTTTCTCATTTCTTGACAATGAAATGCTTCCACACGTTAGATCTAAAACCTGCTAAAGTATCCGCAACCTCAAAACAGTCTCTGTGGGACAAACACTGGTGTGACATTTTTGCTGCTAGATCTGCACATCTGTTTCTGTTAACAATCGATGAGGAACGGTCCACTCCATCAACACCTTTAGCTTTTTTTGCTTAACGACTCACTTAACAATTATTTGCATTACACTACAGTGGACAGACCTTGTGTAAAGTTGTCTGCCCCAACTAACTTAGCTTAGCATCCAGATAATAGGTTTTTAGATTCAGGATTTTACGCTTGAAGTTTTACTTAAGAAGCTGTAAAACTGAGCATATGAAGAAATGTACTGTCTCACAAGAGAGTCATATTCGATACATTCAACAAGTTATACATCTCCTAATGTACCACAGACAATATAGAATACTGCTAGCTTGATGCTAATGTGCATAGGGCATTGCATAGATATGCTAGCAGTTAGCATACACCGATATAATTTTGGTTTTAAAACAGGATTTTAACTTTCATCAGAGAAACATATCACAATAATTTTTTGTGAAGAATACTTAAAACTCAAAAATGTCCAAAAACAAACAGGAAGTTCAAACTTCAACATGACTACGGCAAGCTCAAGGTTCCACACAACTCAAAGCGTTGATAGGTGGCCTACTTCAGTCAATAACATACAACAAAACAATACATCGACATCAGCTGAAGCGTGATTTTTTAATTTAATTTTACTTATCTATTTACTCCCAGAGATATCTAAATCTATTGGCCGATTTCAAGTTTATCCACTTATTAACTCCATAAAATGTAGTTCAAGCAGAAAATCTATCAAGCTACTTTTTGTACACAGAAAATTCACAGGAGAAATTGATAAAGAGACAGATTGATAAACAGAATTGATGAAGTATCAATACACATTCCTGCTGTTCACATTATAAATTGAGACCCTTTTGTACTCAGGTTGTCATGAAATGGATTATATTCTCACATCATTTCAAACTCACCAACAACTGAGGCAGATTTATGATGCCAGTTTTAAGACAGAAAAGATTCAGTGCAGTCGAGTCATTGAACAACTGTCAAGTAGCCACGAAATATATTTCAATAGAGTGTGTCCAAAAACAACAAGGGTATTTAGAGTGGTTCAAGTATCCATGTACTACTACTATTACTACAATGCTTTCTCTAACTCTCTGAAAGTGTAAGAGACGTTTGCAGGACTAATCCACCCTCTAAAACAGTGCACTGCTGAAGACCAGAAAAAAAAATCAGTGACTTTTTATTTTTTCTTATCTCGTAACGTCAGCAAATGTTGTTGTTCAGCTGCTTGTGTTTTTGTATCCGTGCAAACGTGCGTAGGAGGAATCCGGAGAAAGAAAGATGCTGTCCTTTACAGGGGGAGTGACTGACAGAGGTGAAATTGTAAAGGAGAGGATGCGAGCCAGTTCCCATCCCTTCTCCTCCTCCTCTTCCTCTCTCCCCCTCTATCATCCTTTCATTAAGCCATGTAGTGTCAGCTACTGTAACCGTGCTCCCTAACTCTCCCTCTCTCTTTGAGGTGGTGTATTCAGTCTGTTTCCCACGGGTAACTGGAGCATATGGAGAGGATTGAGTAAAGTAAACTCTTATTCTTTTCTGTGTGTGTGTTTGTAGCGATGCATCAGGCCCTGGACACCCTGAGTGACAGCACCAGCTCCACGACTGCCAATGACCTGGACCTCATCTTCCTCAAAGGCATCATGGAGAGCCCAGTGGTGAGACAACAACAACTCTACTCCCAACACAACATATGTGTGTGACGTGCAATACAAGGCAGTCAGAGCTTTGTTATACATACAAATGAGTGAATTAGAGGATCTTGACTTAAAGCAAACTAAATTCTGACAACATTTCCACTACACTACACCCCTGTATCAGCTTCACTGCCTGTAAGTGTATTAAGGATGCATACAAACATATTTACAAATTGAAGACACTTCTGGCACGCTGCAGCAGCATTTGTAACATTTGCATTCACTTAGAATGAGACTCTAATGTCATCATTTGCATATGCCATTCCCTGCATTAACAACCATTTTCAATGCCTTCAGAGATTTGCATCAGTTACTGGGAGTTTTATTAAAATGATGTCACAAATGAAAGTTAATATTCAACTCTGTTATTACATTTTAAATTTAAATTCAAGCTTGAAATTATTATCATAAAAAAGGCGTTAAGTCTACTAGCACAATCACATTACCATGTTTTTGATGTGGTTTTCTTGTTTTCTCATCAGTTACACTCATTGTTATTGTTGTCGCCTTCACAAAGACCCCAGTGTAAAGAATCAACAGTGACTTTTTCTCTGTGCTGCATATCAATGTCTTTTTTCTCTCCCTGTCAATGCTGAATTTTAGAGGCTTTGATCAGTTTTATAACTGTCCTTCAGGGAAGAATGTCACAGTGGAGACATAGTGGGTATTTTATTTTGAAGTTCGAACTGGGTGAAAGACTGCTTGCCCTTTAGGACACTTCCTGTTAGAGAAGCTGGAGATAGTTATGGATGTTGCTAATGAAAGGTCCAGAGGGGAAAATGACAGTGGTGTTTTTGAAACTTAAATATCTAACCTCTTAATGTCGAAATTTATTCACAATTAAATAAGAAATAATTATTTGCTTTTTTGCTTCTTAGCTCATGATAAATTCAGTAAAACAAAACAATTTGTCAGTAGCACATAACATAACATACACTGCCTGCCCCCCAAAAAAGTTGGCACCTTGCATCACTCCACCTGAATTTCCTCTTACCCTGATGCGCCCAAAATGATGGTTCCCTACCATCCTTTCTGTTTCTGGGAATGTGTTGGACAGTTCTCAACCCAATTCTAGTAGTTTCTGCAATCTCCTCATTTTCTCTGCTTGTGAATGTCAATGATCTGACTCTTCTCAAACAGACTCACATCTTTTCCATGACTACAGGATGTGTCTTTCTCCATGGTTGTTTAAAACATGAGAAGTTACTCATTTCATCAGATGGGGTTAAATAACCTGTTGCCAGCTGAAAAATAACTGCTTGTGCAGTAATTATTCAATAGGAGGCTTTTACCTATTTGCTTTGCTAAATCCAGGAGGCGACTTTTTTGGGGGCCAGGCAGTGTATATAACAAAATAACATTTGTAAAATGTTAACATAACAGATATATTACACAAAACATAAAACAGAGCCTCCAAATATTTGTTTCGCTATCCATATGAAATCAGCCGTCCAAGGAACCAGTGCTTGCAAAAGTTTCCTAGTTATATGTTCAATGAGCACAAAGTGGCATCAGGAGAATGCACACACTATCTCAGCTGCAGTCTGGATCAAAGCGGCATGATGCAAATTCACAGCAATTGGCGTATAAGGGGTTAACACACCAATCTATTTCCCATTTTCTGTTCCATACTTTGAGAATAAACCTGTAAAACAGCAAATACACCTGATAAAATAGGACACGGTGACGTATTTTTCTTTGCAATGGGCACATTACATTATTTACCTTACACAAACACATCTTTGTTTCCAAGACACTGTAGACATTTCCCGCGTCTCCTTGCTGTCAGTCATTTTAACAAGGCAACACAACATCTCTACTGCCAGTCACTGTGAAAGATTGAAATAGCAGACAGCAAGCAGCACAGTACCCTCGACATTTCTGACAAGTTGACAAGTGCAGGTGGAGCAGAAGCGCAACTGATCAATGGAGGATCTAGGAATGAGTGGCAGACGCTGGGTTTGACTTATAGCTGAGGAGCTGATGGAAGTGAAAGAAAATGTATCAAATGAGCTAGTTATGTCATCGTGTATTGATTGGAGGCCCTTTGAATTTGCAGGGAAAGCAGTTTAGATGGAGCCGCCGTTTTGCTTTTGGCCGAGTGAATTCGTAGCTGCAATCAGCCGAGCTCCCGACTGAAAGAGTCTGGTGTTAACAGCAGATGATGATCTGTGAGCTGAGCTTGACTTCACGGCCTGCCCGAACTACCACTGTCCTCAATAAGTTACAACCCTAATAGCCACTCTGAAATATGAAACCAAAGAGTGCCCTGTGAAATAAGAGCACAGGTTTCAATCAGGAGCTGTGCGGTTACAGTCTCAGTCAGAAGTTGTACATCACCCTGTGTTACAGCAGAGGAGAGCATATGGGACAAGCTGTCTCTTGCACTTCCACGCAGTAAGACTCAATAACCGGCTTCTGAAGCATCAACATTAAAGCACAAAGGGCTTTAAAGGCTTTCTACACTACCCAGATGTACTTGACATACATGCATTGTTCTTTTTGTGCAGAGCCGTGATGTAAGTAGTCTACATTCAGAAATCCACGATGGATTCGAACAGATTTCTGTTGGGCAGATGCCCAGACACTGGATCAAAGCTCGTCCTGAATAGGATGATATCAGTGAAGTTGTTCCCAGACTTCTGGGCTTTCTATCCAAGAAAACTTTCATATGATTGACGATTGTCTCTGGGTTTTTTGATGGCTATAAAAACTTTTACACTTTAAAGTTTCTGTGAGGCACTTTCGGGTTTTATTACTTTTGTCCCCAGTGTGGGAAATAAGAAGATTTTCCTCTTTGTTAATCTCGTTTTATACATGTGTTAGTTTTGTTTTATGACTAAAATAATTGTCCCCCTTTATTCTGGATGTCTGGAGAGCAACTTAAAAAGGCTTTCTTCTCTGGTGTGCTGTGAGTCCGGCACATATTATTCAACTTGAGTAATAATCATATAGAAGAGATACTAGGGCTGCACAATACATTGTTTTAAACTTGTATGAGCAAGGGCAATAGTCATATTGCAAGTTTTGCAATATAATTGAGCCATTCAATTAAGATCCTGTAGTCTGTCTACACCCAGTCATATTACTAATAGATCTAAATGAGCATACATTTATCTACTTTGCATTGCATGCAACAACTTACACAGGTTGTGCACCTTTCCAACACTCTGTGATCTCACCTGCTGTTATCAGGGCAGAGTCATGTGTAACATGAGTAGTCAAGAATTCAGCTGAACAGAGTGAAGCAGTAAACTTTAAAAAAAATATTGCCGCATGTCACAATAAGCAAATATATCAAAGCATTATTTCTCAATATCCTGCGACCCTAATAGATACATGGATGATATCAGTACTTGTCTACGTGCTATTGTACTTTTTTATTACTCCCATTGTTGTTAAAAACATACATTTGCGGGATTTTGGCATGGGGAAGCAGCTTAAGTCATCCTGAACTAAAACTGTTACCAGCATCAAGTGTTGGTAAGTTGAGTTGTCAGTTGTTGAAATTGATTTAACAATTGCAAAATAAAGAATCAGAATAAGCTGTTTCAAAGCAACTGGTGTCATGATTAGAAGAGTGGCCATGTTGACTGTGGACTTTCAGACAAATACATCAGTGGGTTTGAAAGATGAAATTCAGAGTCTTGCAGATGAACTCTAGATCAGCTTTTTAAAGACCTGTTTCCACCAAGTGGTTCAGTTTGGTTCATCTTGATACGGCAGGCATTTTGTAGCATTTTCTTTGACTAAAACAGGGACAGGTTCCCAAATTACCAACCTGTACCATCCTACTTCCTGGTACCCTTCTGTTTTTCTGTCAGACATGCCAATCCGACCTCAGAAGGAGGGGCTAGAAACGCTGTAGTGTGTTAATTGGGAGAAAGAATCATCTCTTTTCTGTGTCCCCTTGTGGCACACAGCCTTCTCTGATACAAAGCTTGATTGCGCTTTGTAAGGAGGAGCCACATGCGAAATACAAAGAAGACAAACTACTGGATGTCTCATTGTTGCTGTTTCTTTACTATGTTGCACTTTTCCTCTTTGTTAGATAAATCAGTGGGGTACACTGTATAGCCTTACTGTGCTCTAGGCTATTATGAAGCTGACGCAGCTACCAGCATCTGACTTACATGCCACCTACCAAGAAGGGCAAGGATCAATCCTAGGCCTGGTCTTATGTACAGTCCATACAAACAGTGTCTGCTCGATAAATGACTTCAGTCACCATCTTTATGCTGATGTAACTGTCATAAGATACTCCTATTTAAATCAATCATGTTTGTAACCCTTTTTTTAATCATGAGGTGTTGCTAATATTCGTAGTGTGGACCATATGAGCTTCTTTTTTATGACATAACTCCGGTTGATTCCTTGTAATGTCAGAAAGTAAACTTTCTGCTGAGACAAGTTTTTCCATATGACTCCTCAGTTCTTCTTGTGCAAAGTTGATCTTAAAAAGCAAATCCCAGTTTCCTCCATGCTCACATGGAGGAAACTGGTTTCCCTGTGACGCAGCGAAACTTTTTGAAGTCAAAAAGCAGTGAAAGAGTGACAAAGTCTTTTTAGAGTTTCATCCCACTGTGTCCCCTGTTCTTTTCTGCTGCCGGAGTCTCCCACTTCTACTTCTTCTTCTTGCCAAGAGCAAAATTTCACAAACCTTTTCAAACTGTGCGAGAGAAGGAAAACTATTCTGCTGTGCACTGCAAAAGTATGCGTGATAAAAAGCAGCATAAAGGCAGTCATATCCTCAGATTCAACAGTCATTAGTATGTATTACCACATTTATCTCCCCAACACGCTCTCTGCACAGCTGCTGTTAGCTGGGCCGGACTGAGGTGGAAGCTGTGGCCGTGAGCTTTCTTTGTCTGTGGAGATTCTTTAGTCTGCTGTCAGCTTCTCAGACTCGGGCAGAGCCGGAGGTAAAAAGCTGTGTGGACCGCTTCAGTAATTCAGAGGCTGCTCTGTTCAGGAAATGTGGAGAAGGACTTTCCACAGGGAGCAGCAGGGAGTGCTGCATCAAAGCCTCTGATATTTCTGAACACAGACAATCTTTAGCTCCCTTCCAGCCTCATCTCTTCTACTGTACTTGGTTTCCTTTCGCTTAGAGAGATTGATTTCCTATGTATGAGTTAGCTTGTCCAAGAGAGCTTTTGGTGATGCCAGTGTATTGATGAGCGGTCTCATAAAAGATCTGCTGATGCAAGCTTAGAGTAAAGGCACCTCACTGAAGGATGTGCGAAAGACCTCTGAGAAGATAGCCTCTCTTGACCCTGAGGTGGATCTATAACGCTTTCACATACTTCATACTGAGAGTGGAAAGAGCACAGTAACACAGGGACAGAGCAGGGGGATATGTGTGTGTGAGACTTCTGTATATTATGTAGTTAACACCACTCTCACTACAGAATGATAAAAGCTGCCTCATCATCCCTTCTTTAAGAAATATGAATCATTATTAGCTGATGAAAAAGAGCATCCTCTCTTTCAGTTTAGACTGCAGCTCTGACTCAGTCTTTGACTCTTTATCCAGCTGAGCAATCAGGCCTGTTAAAGAATTCAGCAGCGCTAAATAAGCAGGCAATTGCTTTAAGACAGCAAATCATGAAGCTTTTATTTTCTAACCATAACCTCCAAGTTATCATATTTCCTCCACTCGCTCCATAATGAGGCCCTGTGGTCTTTGTAAAATAGAGCCACGGGGCCAACAGAACACTGATTGCTGTTGCAATACAAAACAGCTTCTGCAAAACAATTTAGTTATAATGTGAAAAGAGGTCAAATCCTGACAGTTGCTTCCACTATTTTTCTACCTGCAGTTGACATTTAGCTGAAAGTAATGAAACAGAAATCCTGCCTGAATGCTTGTCTTCATATGCTGCTGTATACTTTATTTAATGCAATTATAAAGAAGCAAAGAATCAATCTGTATAAACTAATGTATGCTGATTTATGGTGGAGTCATTTTATTGGAATAATATGATGATAAACAGAATCAAGAAGAAATCCCTCAAAGAATGAGTTCAAGAAGCAAGTATCAGAGCACATTGAGAGACACACAACTTTGATATCATTGAAAATGGAAAAAGTCAGGATATTTGACTCATTTTAAGGCTTTATATTTTTGTGAGGTAGCTTTGTGGTAAAGGTGTTAACTTATTGTCTCTTTGTTTATTTAAAAAAGCAAACAGACAAACAAAAAAGATTCAAAGTAATATATTATTGACATGTATTTTAAACCCCAAATATGACAAATGTAGACACACAAGAATAACATGTTATTGATTTTAAAATTAGTACCTCTGGAACAACAGTAAAATGATTCTATGTACTTGAAGGACTATTTAACATCAGGCACAGTGAATTTTTAACTGCCGGTCTTTTTTTAATTTTATGTAACTTGAATTTTTATTGCTTATTTCAATGTTTTTACATAACAAGCTGATTTAACTCAAAATAACAAAAATTAACGCATGAATAAAACAAAATTAAAGACACTGTTGGGAGTTCATCTTCCAGTAGCAACTAGTCCATTTTATCCAAGCTATCTTCAGAATTATTTGTCTTTTTTGTTCCCTGTTGTAACGTCGCTGTTTTTTGAGCAGAAAAATGTCCACTTCTCCCACTTGTCGTCCATTTGTGCTTCCTGTTGTAGTCTCAGTCGATGCGTCAGTTTTTCCGTGATGTAGATATCTTCTGTCTGTTTTAATGTCCCATGTACACGGCAACGGTGTTTCAGCCAACCTAAAATGTAAACTTTTGAAAAAGACCTCCGGAGTGGAATTTCCTGAAATGCTGTTGCCATTGTTGTTGTGTTAACGGCAAGCCGGAGTTTTCAGTAGAATGCTCAGCTCTGCACGTGAGAATTGAACCTTTACTGTGACATAAGTGAACCAAACAACAACAACAATAAAAGCGACTCAATGTTTCGATCTTGTGTTGCTAAATCTACGGCTGTCAGAGTGCCCTCACATTCACATCCCTGTCAGACTGCCGTAGTGCCCACCTGGTTAACCCCACCCTCCTGACCATGTGCTGAACCTTCACACTCTGCAACCTCCTCCTTTTGCCCTAAGCGTTACTCTCCTGACAGTCTCCCTCCAACTCTGGCTGCAGCTCTACAAACACTTCTCCATTTTGTTCAACACCAATCTCTTGATCCTTCTGGTTTTCAGTCCTGAGATTTTGTTCTTCCCTCCTGAGCCTTTCTGCTGATTTAAACTCCTGCTGTTTACAAACTTTTTTCTGTTGAAGTCCATGAACTTTCCCAGGGTCTTGACACTGATTTAAGACAGGTCACATTCCTGTCTGCCATCCAGAAGAAACTTGTGGACATTGCCAGGTGAAATGTGCACAAGTTTAAAGTTTATCTATCATATGATGCTTTAGATACTCCTTATAATTAACCTGAGTGAAGCAAATTTAAATTTATTTGGTAATTAGTCATGACTTTATCCTGAATTTTGCTGCCTCACCCTGTAGCTTTTTGAGTATTAGCTTTTTGACCAATACCTGAAACCCAAATCACATCAGTGCAGCTTTAATGGAATTTGCCAGACTTCTTTGATTTGATCTGATGTGGTTTTAGATTGGGGTGCACCGATCACAGTTTTCTGGCTGATCACCTATCACCGATCTTTGAATAGCCTGACCTGCCTATACCAATTTTTTTAAATGACAGCACATACTTTTAATGTTCCAATCTTATTTTATTGAAAAATATTGAACAAAACCTTTGAAACAATACTGCATTCTCAGCAGAGTGGTGGTTTCTTAAATGACCAATGAGATTACATGTTTTGTTTTGGGCCCACCCCGACTTATTTCAGTCTCACATAAATTACAAATTGCGAATCTTTTCTTTTTTCTTTCACCTAATATTATCAGACAGATGACATTCTCGGATTGACCATGCTCTGGGTGACTGTTATTTACCTTTGCAGCTGACTCATGTGTGCATGCATACGTGACTTAGTGGGCGGGCCTATCAGTCTGGCAGAGCAAAAAATACTACAATGGCTGACTTTCAGACAGAGAGGGAGGCAGAGTTAGGGAGAAGATTGGTTTTATATGTAAGGATTGGCCGATCACCAGTCCCCCATAATCAAGGAAATAAAGGCAGATTGATTGGTGCATGTTAAATTTCATATTTGGGATCAGTTTGGCATCACTTTACTTTTAGTAGATTACAAACCATTGCCACAGGGTACTTAAAGACTCATTTTGAGAACATAAACATGTTTAAGTGAAAGTGTATTAGTTTTAAGTAGGAGTTATCAGTGCATTTATTTGCACAGTGATGCTCCTGGTAAACTGTGTATTTATAATTAAAGAGTAAAACGAACCATAGAAAGGCCAGCACAGAAACCTTGGGTTAGTAAATGGTAATGTCCTCTATAGAGCTCTGAAAACACTCCAGTCATAAAGCGCAGTGTCCATGCAGCTATGTTGAGCCAGAGCCAGACACTGACAGCTCGCTCCATCAGGTTACACAGAGTCCTGCCAGAACAGCAAATGAGCGAAACCCTGCTGCTGTATCACTGCACAGGCCCAAAGAGCTCCCTGTGTGTTAGTCCATGAGCGAAAAGCTGTGTGTGTTCATCTGCTTATCTTCCTCTGTGTGTGTGTGTTTGTTTGCTGAAGTACATGATGATTCTGTGTGAGGCGCTTATTCAGGTACATGTTCGTATCTGTTTGTGTGTGTGTGTGTGTGTGTGTGAGCGCAGCATCCTGTCCCTCTGCGGGGACGCTTCCTCCTTTCCTCAGCAAACAAACAAGCAGGCTGCCAGAGAAGTCCCAGCAGAGGAATCCTCTGTGGGATCGCCTGACAGTGGAAAAGTTCGAATGCAAGACTGCTTAGGATGCAGTGTCAAGTAGTGCTACTGTAAACCAGTCAATGTGCATGTTTATGCAATTAGGATGCCTAAATTTGAATCTAAAGGGGCCAAGCTGTATCTTTTTATAGAGATGAGCGTAGAAGTCTGAAAATCTCTATGAGTAATAAAGTGTTATGGACTTGCAATTGCTCTGTAAAAAGTAAGATATAAAAATAACATCTAAAACAGACAACGAGATACAAACTGATCCAAATTCACCAGATGGTCAAAAGAAACTGCATTTTTCATTTTATGATATCTCTGCCTTGTACCAGAGGGTAGAATTCATGTCCAATAGCTACTGAACCGTGACAGCAGAGGAGGAGGAGAAAATAAAAAAGAAATCTCCCCTGAAATATTGATGTTTAGCAGCAACACCAAAAGATCCTGGGGCACACAGATCGACTAATGTTTGCTCTTAGTTTGCTGGTTTTTGAGTCTTTGGGAAAAGATTTATGAGTGCAAGCTGAGCAGTTTTATCAGCAGGAGTTGAATATGAGTTACCGTTTGTTATTGTGTCCTTTTCTGTTCCCAGATGAAAACAAACAGAAAAACATTTATCACAACACAGCAAGGTGCTTTAACCACTCCCTGAGAGGGACCATCATGAATCTAATGTTCTGAATTCTGTTTCACAGCAAAATCTTTGTGAAATTTATTTACTGGAAAGAATCATCATCCGTCCATGTGTGTGTATTTCAGGCTCATGAGCAGTTTGAGGAACCCAAGCTGGAAGCGGTGAGGGAGAACAACGTGGAGCTGGTCCAGGACATCCTGAAGGAGCTCAGCCCGCTCACACACAGGAGCCAGGCGGCCGACGAGCTGGTCCGCATCCTGAAGGAGCCTCACTTTCAGGTTTGGGGAGCAGGTCTTAGATCTGGCTGCAGGCTCTAGCCTTGATTAAAAGGCACTCAGGCTAAAAACCTTTGATTACTTTTCAGAGTGGTGTTCATGGTTAATGATGCATGCTGTGCTAGCATGGATTAGATCGATTCAGAGCTGCTAAAGATTTTGTTTCACTCTCTGCCTTGTCTGACATTAACACCTGTTTTTCGCAGTGTAGCAAGAGTCTGTTTTTGCTGTTTCTTGTGCAAAATAAATCTCACTCAGTCTCTCCCACCTGCTTTATGACACGCAGTCCCTCCTGGAGACCCACGACTCTGTGGCCTCCAAAAACTACGAGACCCCCCCTCCCAGCCCCTGCTCCTTCATGGACGCAGCCCTCAACAACCAGCCCGTACCCCCTGACGCAGTCCGCATGGTGGGAATACGAAAAGTGTCTGGAGAGCACCTGGTGAGTCTGCTCACAAAGCTGCTGTAATCATCCAGGCAGGATGGAGCTCTCTCATAAAGTGTGAAGAGATAAAATTCAACAATAAAAAATCTGATTTGTGTTTTTGGAGCTGTGAGTGCACTCCAGATAATGAGATCTTTTTGTGGCATTGTTAAAAAGAGACACAAGTCAGATTTATGCCACTCTGTAGCTCAAAACAAGGTTGACATGTCGTCGTTAAATAAGGGGGCTCAGTGATATCTCTGCCAGGTGCACTATTGTCTAACTTTCTACTGGCAAACTCTTGTAAACTGTTCGCTCAGTCATCGAACGCTCCCTGTGGGGACGCTTGAGATGTAAATTAAAAATGAGTTTCCTACCTGTAGGAAGTTACTGCTACAACAAAATCAAACTTATAAAGGAAGCAAAGAAGCAAAAGAAAACAAAAACATACAAAACAGTAATCATCTCATCACTTCTGGATGTTGAGCAAGTCTAGACGCCAAATACATATAACGTTCTGCTTCATTTAGAAACTTAAAGCCTACGAGAAATGGAAGTTATCTGACTAAATATCTTTTTTTTACTTTGGCATTTTGCCTTCTGTAAGCAGTTACAGCTGCGTGTATTTTGGCGACAGAAGTGCTGGAGTGGTCAAGTGATGTGAGGATGTTAACCACCAAAAAAACACAATCTTTAACTCAATATCATCACTTTGACATATGGTAAATGACTTCCAGTTTCCTTGGATAAAGACATTAAAAAGTGGGCAGATCTTTAGTGAACAGACACAAATAGTCGAGAAATCCAGCGTGTGCACAAGAAAGAGGTTAAAATCCCAAAAGTCTCTTTGCTTTTGACTACAGTGTTTGTGGACACTTATCAGACTGCAAAATATCAAGATATGATGTTGATTATTGATGACAGTATAAACTAGAAACTGTCACAAACCAAAGAGGAGCACACAGTGCACTGAGTCTGAGACCAGAGTCATAACAAAGGGTCCAGAAAACTATGTCCAGACAGAAAACTGCACCAAATGTATCAGAATAATGATGGTTGTGTATTTATACTAGTTGATAGTTTGATAATATGCTTTAGTTTCACTTTGATCTAAAAACTTGCTTCTATTAATCATAATTTATATGTTCCCTTATCATTTACTCAAATATTTGGTCATAACCTCATCCCAAAACCAACTATTTCATTAAATACAAAAGATAAAAACTAGATTAAGAATATCAGTAGTTTATATGACTTATTTGTTGTTGCGTCTGGTTAACTGCAGTTTGTGGAAGCCCATTTACCCCATTAAAAAAATAGAAATGAAAGCTTGGCTTTTGTTTATGTGAAACATAGTCAAAATTTGAACAAAAGGAACAATGTTTTGAGATAAATTTAAGATATAAGGACAAAGGTGAAATGATGAGATAGACCGAAATTTTGACTTTTTATCTCATGAATTTGACTTCTTTATTTCAAAATTTCAATTCAGTTTACTCCAAAAAAACCCCCCATCTCAATAAAGCCAGTTTCTTCATTTTTATTTTTTTTTAACTGAAAGAATGGGCTTCTAAAGAGTTGGATAAAGAAAACATTTAAAAATTCAACCGCAGATAAAGCAGGTGTTTAGGTGTAAAATGTGACCATGTGAACTGGTGACTGTGAGTCTATTATCAATTACACATTCAGCTAAAGTCATCAGTCAGAACAGTCACATTTACCTCCATAACACTAATAGCTCCGTAACAGTCAGAACTTGATAAAAGTGACTTGATGGTCTTGTATCGTTTCTGTAAGTTGACCTGAGAACAACCATGAATTTTAATGGTTCTTACAGTTTTAATTCCGTGTTTACAGAACGCCGACCTGTCTGAATGAATGGAGCTAAAAGCTGCTTCCGTTGCCAAAGTGCATGCACATCTTTATGATGACGTAGGTTGTGAATGAGTCTATTGGACAGGACAGCTGAAGAGAGACAGGAACTGTGGAGTGTTTTAATCTCTGGGTTAAACCGGCGCCTCAGGCATAAATATCTTCATTTACTGAATTGTTGGATATTCTTGGAGGCAGCGCTCAGTAAACCTTTAGATCTAAATACTCCTGGATCAGCTGTAACAACACTCAACCTCACTCCACCCACCTGCCCTTTTGAACTGCAAAGCACCTAACAGTGATTATTTAATGACCTTAAATACACGCTTGTGTACACACAGGGAGTGACGTTTCGAGTTGAGAGCGGCGAGCTTGTGATCGCCAGGATCCTCCACGGCGGCATGATCGACCAGCAGGGTCTGCTCCACGTGGGCGACATCATCAAGGAGGTGAACGGCAAGGAGGTGGGCAATGACCCCAAAGTGCTGCAGGAGATGCTGAAGGAGGCGAGCGGCAGCGTGGTGCTAAAGATCCTGCCAAGCTACCAGGAGCCACACACACCCAGACAGGTCAATGTCACACTCTTTCAGAATTAACTCTCTGATCCTGAAGCAAATATTGGAGCAAACTTTATTATTACTTTGAAAGGACACTGTCATTTTTATCAGTTAAAGTGGCACTCTGTCCTCCCTCCATCCCTCTTATGTCTGTAACCTTGTTTGCTGTGCCAAGAATCATATATCTGATGATCTACAGAGGGACTTTGTAGATGACATTGGCTACTTGGCTGTGCTACCAACATTACAGTTTTGTCACTAATCCAAATGTGGAGTCATTTCTCTGCTCATACATAATGGATCAATAATTCACGTCTTCCCCATCAAAAGATAAAAAGAGTGACTCCACAAACAACTCATGACATTGCAGTCTGTGTCTGGTCCTCTTGGTGTAGCCCTTTCCTGTCATGACAGAAAAAGTCTCAAAATAGAGATAAGGAGTTTTTGGCGATCAATATTTGTTGGACAAAAACTGAGGACAGTGTTTTGTAACATCTGAAAAACACTCAGTAAAAAGTCTTGGCATAGTTGTAGACCTCTGAGGGTTTTCCTTGCTAATGAACACCAGCTTTCTAAGAGCCACAGGAGGCCAGTCAGACTGCAACCGTGACCCAGTTTACAGTGAGGGTTATCTTGGCAGTGGGATAGCAGGATAGAGCGAACCAGGAGATGCAGTTTGTACAGCTCGAGCAGTGTGAGGCTGTGTGACGGATCGCTCTCAGCGGTGGAGGAGAGAAACAGTAGAGCTTGAAGGAGCTATGCCAAATGAATTCATTACACCAGACTGAAATACACTGGAACATAATCTACGAGAAAATGGTGTTGAGCGGCTTTATGAGCTTAAAATATTAACTCAGGGAAACATGCACAGGAAGCATATTGTAGCTGCAAAATTGAATCTCAACGTTGAACGGATAAATATGGAGTTTTGTGATATCTATGAAGGTCAGGGGTCATTTCAGGGGAACTTTGGTTCACATCTGCTTCTCTGACAACCAGGAGCTTCTCCACAGAGCTCAGGAGGCCTGGTGGGGGTCAAGAGTTTTAGTTGGCTAGTGTACTTTTGGGTTGAGAGTGTCACTTCAAATGATCACACACCTGTGACCGGCTCTTCACCTTTACTGAATCCATGTTTGAAGAAGTAGAAGTAGACTACAGCATTTTATTCATGCATCAAAATGAGGTAACCCACTGTCTAGAAGTTTAGGAAACACTTATTTTAATGATCTTATACTAATCTCAAGTAACAGAGCGGCATGAGGAATGGCAGGCACAAATATGTACATTGATTTAGCTTTAAAGTAATGAGTGTCAGAAAACCTCAACCCTACTTTTTGGTCTTTGATCAGATCGCAGAAATGTGAGATTTAGTCAGTTTATCCTCCCCCCTTAAACTGATGGCCTTTGTCATATTTTCAAAGTTTTTTGGGAAACTGATTTAAGCCATTAGAGTACTGAGATAAAAACAGAATTATGTTTTCTGTGAGGATGTTGACCATTTTACCCGAGGTGGGGAGCATCCTGAAGAGCTGACTTAAGGCAAAAATATTATGTTCTTGAAAACATGACTTAGCCGATTAGTTTAAGAGGGCAATGATATTTAATTCAGAAGTGACTGACATAGGCAAGAAAACTCAAATTTGGAAACAAGTGAGTGTTGACATGAAAACTACAGCAACTGTGTCAACTTTTGTTTATGAGGTTTCTGCGTACAAATCTAACACAATCCAAAGTACTCCTCTGTGTTTGAAAAAAATACATATAAAATAAATTCACTAGCAAAAACCACACATCAACATGGCATTTGAATGGTTGATTTATATAAGTAAATGCAAACTGTGCTTGTTGTATATCACAGGCATTGTGGGGAAGTTGTGAAAAAGTCTGCTGTAGTTCCAGGTACAATAGACCCCCCTTTTTTCAAGGTCCCTGTGACAAACAACGTTTAACACAGAGTGTCATGTGAAAACGCCTTTTTAGACTTAATATGAGCTACATTTACTCTTCCAGACAAGACAAAAACACTGTTTGAATTGCCTGTAACGAGGAAACAATTCTGTCAATGGGAAAAGAAAAATGTCTCGTCAAGTTTCCTGAAATTAGAATAATGTCTTAATCAAAGAAACTTATTTCTTACTCCATTGACTGATTTTTTTCCATTGTTTTCAGCAAATCAGACATAATTTTTGTCTATAAATTTCCTGAAATAAGACAAATTTTATATCTGGAAAGGTAAATGTGAGTCATATTTAATCTAAAAGGACTTTTTTTGTTGTTTACAAAAATAAGACAAACGCTTGCTTAGATTCCAGTTTTTGGAGTGTGCTGCCTGCAGTGTTGCATACCCAGCTACTTTTGGCTCCTATCAGTGTGTCCAAGCATCTTCAACCCCACGTAAGAGGGTCTTTTCCACAGCTTGTGCCTTCATCTTTATTTACTTAAAACTCAACAAATTGTTGGCAAAACCTCTAAAGTCATTTTTTTGTACCCAGAAAATTGAGAGGAGGAATCGATAAGGGAATTCATAAAGAATCAGACTGAGATATTGATAAAATCTTATCAACTACCATCCTTACTCAGATTTTATAGAGGCATCATGCCACCAATATCCTCCCATCTAAATAAGCCCCTGCTGAGAAGGAGACTTTGGCTCTGAGGGGAAGTTTTAACACCATAGTGGAACTCAAGGCTCAGTCAATAATAATAATAAATGGTAATAGTTTTCAATAAAAGTATCAAAGTGCTTCACAATAAGCAGTAAAAAACAAACAAAAACAACTAAGAGGAGCAGCCAAGCAATAAAATAGGTCCATCAAGGCAAAACCAATAAAACCACAAAATCAAAGCTTTTCTCTAAAAATAGGTCTTGAGAAGTGAAATAAGTGAAAGTGAAAGTCTGATCCCCTCCGGCAGGCTGTTCCAAAGTCTGGGTGCTCTCACCAAAAAAGCTCCATCGCCCTCGGTCTTTAATCTAAACCTGAAACAACCAGTAGAGCACTGCAAGAGGGTCTCAGACAGCGTTCAGGTTCACACGGGGATAAAAACTCAGAAACATAGTGAGGCACACGTCCGTACGTTAGCTCTGTGGTAAACATCATTACCACTAGAGCCATCATTTAGTAAAACTGCTGACTCTAGTCCATTCACTTTTTGACGACTACCTCCATTAATCATCAACTAATCCTATACTGTTTGCCTTTTTTTACATTAGGATGCTGAGATTCTAGACGTGAGCATAATCAACGCTAAATTTGATGAGTATTAACCCTTTAGGTGCCACAGTTTTTTCAATAAATGATGCTGTTTTGAAATCATTATTTCAAAAGGATGTAGCTTGCAAATGGATACAGATAAAGGCAAACGGTAAATGAGAAAAATCATCAGTATGACCCAAAGTTTGTGATGGAAGTAGATTAACTCTAGTACAGAACATCTGTAAAAATCTGTAAAGGAAAAGCGGTAGGCACGGCTTCTATTTCTGCGGCATTTTACATTTCCGCTACCTCCGTCACCATTAGAGGGTTTTTTTTTTTTTTACCACCCCTGCTACACCCACCCTGGAGACAGTGAAGCAAAGCATCAGCTCAGGTATAAGCTGCTTGTGGATTGTCATGGCGAACGAACTTACTGCCGCTGTGCATAGAAGCAGGGGTGAATATTTCTCTTCAGAATCTGAGTCAGCCATTTCTTGACGAACTACTCCGTCAGAGAACAGACCTCTCGCTAAAGTTCGCTTTCTTGCTCTGTTATGCTTCTATAGTCTCCTCAATAGGGGGGCGGTCTCAAAATCTATAAAATACAAAACTTTGTACAGAAACACGCCAACAAATATTGCTTAGATTGAAGTTACAGATGTCTGCCATCTCCTTGGGCAATGTACTAACTACATGAGGCACCATATTTGCAGCTATGGCTTGTTAAGTTCAGCAATGTTGCTTGTCGCAATTTTGAAACTTTGGCGCTTAAAGGGTTAAGATGACAGCAGCATGATCTCAGGTATTTCACTCTGAGTGCCTCACACAGCTTCCTGCTCTTACTCCAGATTAGCACGTGAGACGAGAGACATGAGAGGGGAACATGCAAAATACCAACCTCATATTGGCAGGTTTACATAAGAAAGACGTAATTTACATTTCCTGAAAAAAAAAATCCCATTTCCAGCATTTTTCCCATTACTCTGGTTAAACCTCTGAAGTGCAGCAGCCAATCTGGCAGAACTCCTCCAAAATTGCTTTCATGTTAAAAAAAAAAACTTCATATCCTTCCATTTCTAAGGGTTATTCAGTGAAAGGAGTGGGTTCTGAGTCACAGCATTTTCCCACATTTCAAAGGACGTCGGCTTTTCTGTAGAAACACATTTTTACAGTAAATTGTCTCGAGACTTTGGGTTATGTGAAACCAGAGCACGAGTGTTTAGTTTTGGTTTCGCGTGGCATCAACTCAGGATATCAAAGTGTCTCCTTGAACACTTAGCAGCTGTCTGTCAGAGATCTTAGAGAGAGGTTGGACTGTGTTTCTGCTGAGAGGAGCCGTGTAGGTGCACAGGGATAGTTAGGGGAGATGCAGTGATTAGAGCTGTTCCCAAAAGTTCCCTCTGAATGTGATCAAGCTGTCTCTGTTTCACGCCTCGGGCCTGGTCATCGCACGCTGACTAAACTCTGCTGACAGCTCCTTTTGGCCATTTGAGACTGAGTGCGTGTGTGTGTGTGTGTGTGTGTAAGTAGATGTGCAAGTGTGTGTGTGTGCCTTTAATGTGTCAGCGCAGGAAATGAGACACACACCTCGTACAGTAAGGGATAATGGTTCTTTTTTGATGTCCGTGCATCAGTTTGCTACAAGGAAAGCATCAAGTGCAGCAGGGGGAGGGGATTGTTGCCATGGCTACAGATTTTGGCTCTTTCTCTCTCTCTCTCTCTCCATCTCTCTCTCTCTCTTTCTTTCCCTTTCTGTCTCTGTCTCTGTCTGTCTTTCAGGCTCCTTGTCCTGTCAGTGGGGGCTGGGATGCACAGTTTGGTTTATGAGCTGGATCCTGTAGCCTTGAGATGTCGGGAAAGTGAGCGGAGAGATGGAGTAGTGTTTAAGTCTTCAAGGTTGTTGTGCAGTGATGGACAATTTCTCGCCCAATCCATCAATAATAATGTATTTTTCATACACCACAGCCCTGGCAGCTTAAGTATACGTGTCCAACCTGTTTACTCAGCTCAGTGTGTATTTTTTCTGCAGTTATGCTGACACATTTCCTCTTTTTAATCTCCTTTTTTCTCCTGTTCAGGCCTTCGTAAAGTGTCACTTCGACTACGATCCATCCCATGATAACCTGATTCCTTGTAAGGAAGCCGGCCTGAGCTTCAGCAGCGGTGACATCCTGCAGATTTTCAACCAGGAGGACCTCAACTGGTGGCAGGTCAGGTCACCCTCCAGTCAAATGTGCATATATTCACTTCTTTGTTTTTCTTGCATGACTTGCTTGTTATCTTGCTCGCTCATCCGTCCGCGTGTGCATGTTTCTCCTCACAGGCCTGTCACATAGAGGGAGGCAGCGCCGGTCTGATACCCAGCCAGCTGCTGGAGGAGAAGAGGAAAGCGTTTGTGAAGAGAGATCTGGAGCTCACAACCACAGGTACACACCTCTCAGCCGAAGCGAGCGCAGCACCTCTCATTATGCAGATTCATCGCGGGGCTCCTCACCGCACAAACACACCGGCAACAAAGACAACATCTGTTCCTCTCCATATCATACAAGCGTTTCATCCCCCCCTCACCTCTCTGGTCTGTCTGAGAGCACCAGAGAGCTGGTAATGAGCACCAGCCTGACTCAGGCACCCAGATCCAATCTGCTGCCTATTACGCAGCAGGGCCTGACATTCACAAAGTGCCCGACACCAGGAGAGCTGAGGACTGTTGATAGGACCCACCTGATCAATAATCATCTCTTATGAGAGAACACAAGGCTGTGTTCACTTAGACTTATCAGAGGCCTCAGGAGGAGCAGAACAGGTGGTGAGTCACAGCTTCATGCCCTTCTCTTCAGGAGGAGAGGAAGATGACAGCCCAAATGTTCTGCCCTTGGAGCCTGTGGAGGACACAGCTGTCTGTGCGCCTGCTCTACACATAAAATACCTACCTCCAGCATGCTTTGAATTAAGATTTTTACAGCTTTTTGTTGCTTTATGAGCTCTAAAATTGCTAATATAGCTCATAAAATAAGAAAAATAATCAGCAAGTCGCAATCTGGCTGCATGATGCAATGTAATAATTGAGAAACCAGCTTGAGAAGTTAAAATCTGATTCAACATAAACGATTGTAGGGATGTTTGCTCCCATTTGAAAAGACAATATTCTCCCCCTGTGGCATAATAATCAGCCATATTGAGAAGCAGATCTCAAGTCACAGGTGTCCTCTGGCAGCAAACTGGTTGAATCTGCTGATGAGTGTTAGTGCACAGTGCCCCCTAGTGGAGCTGAATCACAATAACCCTCCAACACTTCAGATTTATGACCCAGCTGAGCTTTCCAAGACACTTCACCTTCATAGAGCATCGTTTGAGCAGGACTTTAGTTGGAGTGGAGTATTGATCTTCCCTGTGTGTCTGTTTCTTTAAGGTCCTCTCTGTGCTGGGATGGGGGGAAAGAAGAAGAAAAAGATGATGTATTTGACCACAAAGAATGCAGGTACTCAGTCTCTATACAATGTCCACATGTTTTTTCTTTGAGGTCAGTGCCTAAATGACTGTTTTCTGACTAGAATTCGATCGCCATGAGTTGAGGATATATGAAGAGGTTGCCAAAGTCCCGCCCTTCAGGAGGAAGACGCTTGTTCTGATTGGTGCACAAGGGGTTGGACGGCGCAGCCTAAAAAACAAGCTGCTGGTGTCGGATCCCCAGAGATATGGCACCACCATCCCCTGTGAGTGTAACTGTTTATCATCACACTAAAACACTCACATCAACATGGGCTGACATCATTTTGTCACACTGAGTTGTTGAAGAAATTACAAAAAACAGGTGTAAAACAGACACATTTATTTAAATTATAGCCACAGAGAGAAACTTTAAACTTATCTGAGACACAATGGCTTCAGGACGTCAACATGTGACCAGAGATTATATTTATTTTATCCAAATTTAAAGGGGCTGTGAGCAGTTTTAAAGTGATCACAAAAAAGTCTCATTTTTATATACAGTATATGACTAATCATAATATATGGTTTCAAATGGGATTACCAGCACCAAAAAACGTTATTTCTACATGCTATTTCTTAGCTTCCCAGTCGGTTCGGGCATGACTGGATTGATTTACAGCACACAGAAGTCTCTATGACAACGTTACACAGGCTAATGAGGTTAAACAGTGAGAGGAGAGGTCTGTTTTTCTCTTTGCTACTTACCTCATCTCATTGTAAGTTGTTTTTAAACAAAGAAAAGTAAAGTTAAAAAGAAGAACTCCTCTCCACACTGAATCATAACTAGGACAAGCCTTGTTTTGTTGTGACAGTGGGGAGCAAAGGCTTGTGGGAAGTGGAGTCTTTATTGCTCGTGCTAATGCCACCTTCCTAGAATCTGCTCACAGCTGGTTGAACTAATTTGGAAGCAAAATAAGGGAGAAACACAAAGACTGAAGGTAACAGAGGCCTCAGTTCTTAGTCACACTCTTGGTAAGGTTTGTTCGTAAAGTCAGAGTCACAGCATTGTAAATAAAATTGTCTTAAATAACTAACACTGTCCCAAAGGTTCCCTTTTCATTTGTGAAGCTCATTGTTTATTATTTAATAGTTTCAATAGATGCTTACAAGAGCGCCTCCATAATAAAGGGTATAATTAAAGACAATAATACTGAGAAGACTTTAAACTTTTGAACAAACAAGTTGTTTTGCCAATTGCCTCCTCAAGTTTGCCGGGCACATAAATCGACCCGACTCTCTTGTTAGTTTTCCAGCTGGTAGATAAATTTATTCTTCTTTTTTCAGGCCTTCAGATTCTTCAGAAGAACTTGAAAAGGGCTGAGTTAGAGCACGTTGAGTCATAATACTCACAGCAGAAGCTGTTTTATGAATGATGGAGCTTCATTTTTACTGAAGGTCAAGAGAAATAGATCTTTTGAAATAGTGACAGAAAAATTGACTGAGTTAAAAACACACCAAATAACTTGCTGCATACTGATGAATATGACTTGACGACTTTGGATATGAAAATAATGAGTGGTCAGTGCAGAAACTTATGGTATGATTTTACATTTCTGGTTCTGTGATTTGAGTTCTTTGACTCCACATTCTCCAAGTTTCTTGTGATTCTCTTTTCTTAGGTTTCAAGACGTCTGTTTTTGTGGTTAAATCTGTTGAAGTAAATTATGCAACAGCCATTTTTCATTTCAGGAATTTGTTTGTGTTTAATTTGTGATGCAACCACTCTTTGCATTCTCTCCACCTCTCAGTGTACAGACCAGTGACTCCTGTCTGCCTCTGTAATCTCCACCTTTTCCTTACCTAACATGTTTGTTTCTCTTCTTTCTCCTTCAGTCACCTCCAGAAAACCAAAGGTGGACGAGCGGGACGGTCAGATGTACTCCTTCATGACCCGCAATGAAATGGAGTGTGACATCAAAAACGCTCGTTTCTTGGAGCACGGGGAGTACGACGGCAACCTGTACGGCACCAAAATCAACTCCATCCACGAGGTGATAGAAACAGGAAAGATCTGCATCCTGGACGTCAACCCACAGGTAAAAAAAACTCCCATCACTCCCCTCTTCTTCCTTAAATCTGTTCCTCTCATTTTAACTCTTATCCTTTTTAGTCATGTTCCCCATGTGCAAACAACTTGGTTTTGAAAAATTCTGCTGTCTGGCAGATTATTCACAGCTTGATGCTCCTGAAGTATTTCCAGTCTGAGCACATCATCAATATTTATCAAAAAGGATCTCTTAATGATGTGCATTACACGCTGGAAACACTCAGCTAATCGTATTTACACACATTAGCTTGATAAATTTGTTCGATGGAGACACTGCAGTTGCATTTTAATCACATTCTCAGCTTCATAATTATATGCTAGGTTCAGTGTTTCTCATTTCTTGTTGCTGTGATGTTAAAACCTCTCCATGTTTTTCTCTGCAGGCTCTCAAAGTGCTGCGGACGTCAGAGTTCCTGCCCTACGTCGTCTTCATTGAAGCTCCAGACTTCGAGGTTCTCAAAGCTATGAACAGATCAGCTATCGAATCAGGAGTGGTAACGAAACAGTTAACGGTGAGTGTGTGATCCTAAAGACCCATAATCCTGTTAATCTCACAGTCACATATTCATATTTCAGTATTTAAGTCAACTTTGATTATTAATCCTGTTTAAACAGCAGCTCAGGTGTTTGTGGAGATGTTTTGAGCTGCACCGGCAAAATAGACTAAAGGTTCACTTAAAAACTTTTCACACTAGACTCACATCCATAATGTACAAAAAAGTGGATGTTAATGTTATTTTTGTTTTGTCTCAAATCAGAAACACTTTAAATCAGCCCCATGTTGACTCTTCTACCTGTTGTTCTTAACAGAGCAGCTCACCCATATAGTGATATGTTCTCTGATAAGGAGCACTGCTTATCTGGATACAGTAAACTTGAACACTGTATCATTGGAACATTAGATTGGATCACTGTAATCTAATGGTGCTTTGAAAAAAAGGCATAAAAATAAGATGGATTACCTGATTCAAACAGGAAAAAATTGGATTTCTAAATCCAGGTCATTTTGATCCAGATTACATTTTTTGAACAACTGTCTCACGAAGATCACGTTACCAGGAGGGAGCAGTGTCTTCTACCTGGAAGTGTTTTAGTTTTACAACATTCAACATTATTTAAAAACAGTCTGTGTGAAATATTCCAAGTGTTTGGTATTCTGGTTGTTCGGCTCAGGGCCGTGATCTTCCTCGAGCACAGGTGAAACTGGGCAGAAGGGTAGAAATAATTTAAGGGGCATGTCTTGAGGAGTTGGGTTTGTCTGAAATAGTAAGAAAATGTCTCCTCAATTGTTTCCTGAACCTTCTGCTGCACTTGTTTACAGAAGAAGACACTGCACAGCAAAAACTGAAATCCAAACAAGTGTTTATGTCTTATTATTTACCTCAGGAGTAGATTTCTTTGACTTGTCACAAGCAATTCATACCTCATTTTTGTCTGTAAATAACTTGACAGAAGACATTTTTCTGGACTTGTCAGTTGAATGTGGCTTATATTTGTGACTGCTTAGATGTCAGTTTTTGCAGTGTGTTCCTCTCCTGGCCACAAGAGGTCACTCTTTTTGAGCTTCCATCACTTTTTCTAATTATCAGCACCTCAGCCCCTTCCAGCCACTTAGAGCTACAGCTCACCTTTGTGAATTACAACGTATCAAGTGTTACCAACATGACTGAGGAGGGAACATGGTGCAGCTGTAGACCATGCACAAGTGTTGGTATTCCCAGAATGCATTGTTTATAACAGTGGGACCAAAATACAGTCTATTACTGTTGAGATTCTGCTGTAAATTAAAGTTGAGGTTTAACAGTGGTACCACAGGTTTCATGCTGCACCCTGGTGGAGTTAAACAGAGATGAGTTACCAGGAAAATTTTTGTGATTAGAAATCCTTCGTGTTTCAATCAGTGAGTGTTAAAGAGCTTGAAACATCAACATCTTTAAACTGAAACTGTTTTAACTATTTATCAGAATCAGAATCAATAATACCTCATTAATCCTTTTGGGAAAATTTAGTGTTGGCAGTTGCTCATCACACAGTTCAGGAGTATAAAAAATAATAAGGGATAAAATAGAGAAGGGCAATAGACTTTACAATAAAGTAAGTGGCAAGATAAGATATAACATAATAAAGTACTAACATAATTGTGCAATGAGTACAATAAACAAGATGTAAGCCATAAAATTACAATAAGTACCAAAAATAGGTATGTACAAAATAAAAAAGAGTTATGAATCATTTACAGAATGATAAGACAAAACAAGTTATGACTTGATTTTCTTCCCTTCCCCTCATTTTCCTCTCCCTGCTTCTGTCATCACTGACTCTTCTCTCTCCTCAGGACTCTGAACTCAAGAGGACGGTGGACGAGAGCGAGCGCATCAAGCGGGCGTACGGACATTACTTTGACCTCTGCATCGTAAACGACGGCCTTGAGGCGGCTTTCAAAAGTCTGCGGTTAGCACTGGAGAAACTGTTGACAGAGCAGCAGTGGGTGCCTGTCAGCTGGGTGTTCTGAGGGTGAAGAAAAGGGTCACAGGGTCAGAGGATGAAGAAACAGCGGTAGCTCCAGAGGGGCTCTCTCCATGGACGTCTGAAGAGGAAGACGCAGCGTCATGATTCAGCGCAAATGACCAGCCTCATGTAGAGCGTTTTTGTACAAACTTAGTGTCCTCTGTTGAGCCTGAATTTTCTTTTGAAATGATTTTATTGATATTTGTTGAGAAAGATTTAGAGTCCATTCTTTTGAGGTTTAGTGCAATAGTGTGAGTGAGTGTGTGTAAGTTAATAAGTGAAACTAGACTTAGAAAAGAATCCATTTGGCCGGTGCTTCACTGAAGGTTTTCTTTGAAGGATGTTCAACTTTTTAGCCTTTCCTACTTTATGTAGTGTAATGTTTACATCGACTGCTAGGACAGATGGGTAAGAGAAAGGTATCACATCTCACATTTGTATCAAAGTCTATATTTTACCATTTAATCATACAGAATGATTGAAATGTGCTTTATCTTGTACGTCTACAATCGTTTCAAAACTGAACAGCAATAGATAGTTTTGAGCTAAAACATACTTGCAATACATGTACGCACACACTCAAATGACAAGTAATATGAAAGACAAAGAGATAAATGGACACTCTGTAACATTTAGATATTTTGCATTCATCATTTCATTTCTTTTTTAACGTTACTAATTTTCTGTCTTTTGCTTGTGTTGTTGGGGCGACAGTGTGAGGATCAATCGAATTGATCAAAATGTCCCACGGCTGCCGCTTTTGATTCTGTTGGAGTTGTATTTGTAGCACTGGGAATATTCAAACTCTCAAAGAAAAACAATAAAGACAAAGTGAAGAAGTAGCCTACAGTATGCACTGATTGTATAATGGAGGCAAACATGCTGTTTTATCACAGGATGGACAGATGAGAGAAGTTGTTTTTGTTATTTTTGGATGTAAAATAGTTACCAGTGGCTTCAAATTCGTACTTACGTTTGCCTTAATATGGTTTCAAAGCCAAGGAAACACTCTTATCACTGTTCTGTCTTAGAAATAGAAAAATAACACAGGCAACTTCTTTCATATTCATGATATTCTCCCTCAACTTGTAAGTACTGTATTGTAATAAAGAGAATCTAGTATAGCATAGAGAAAACTTGGTGCTTTGATGACTCTGCTGGTGTGTAGATGCAGTTGGACAGCTACACTGTAGCTTTGATGTTCTTATAAAAATGTATTAAAAAGGAAAATGTGATTATTGCATCACTGTCTACTGTTAACATTAATTTAGATTTTAAGTTAGAATCGCAGTAGTAAGTGAAATAAATTACACTTCTGTTTTTTCTAAACACACATAGAAAGACAGTACAGACAGAGTTGAGTTAGAATGAAGTGGAACCTGTTGGTCCCAGCTGTGGCCTCTGTGTGTTGAACTGACTGTTGGATGAGGATGGTGTTTCTTGTACCCAGTGATGAGGAGCCAAAGGCAGAGTTATTGGATACATCTCGTAGGCGGGTGGTGGACCTCCTGGCCAAACAATTGTCAGCTTTGGGTCAAACTGCAAAAGGTTAAAATAAAAGTAGAAATCAGTTTCTATTAGAAGAGTCCCTCTTTTATATTACATCTTCACTCGACAGAGGGTTTTTTGCCCCTTCAAAATCTTTATTGGAGCCATATGAGAGCCTATTATGTGTTGAAGGTATTTTTATTAAAGGAATTTTTTTTCAGATATCAGGAAAAAATCCTAGGGGTTAGCCTTTGTGTTTTTTTTAATTTTCTCAGTCAGTAGAAACTCTCAAAAAAGAATCCAGAGGGGTTATTTACCAAAGGGGAACATGTATAAAGCCTGAGGGGTGTTCCCATTGTGCTTTGAAGGCATTTTGGTTAGAAATCTGAAAAAAAAAAATTCTAGGGGTAAGCCCTTATTTTTAAGAATATTTCTACTTGGCAGAAAATCAGAAATAAATACCCTGGAGGGTTGTTTGCCTCAGGATATCTTGAAAGAAGCCTGTGGAGTGATACAATGGTGTGTTTAAGGTAATTAATATTTTTCAACCCCCCCCCCAAAAAAAAATGTAAATAAATTCAAGGGGATATCTTTTTTTATATTTCAGACCATGGAAAAACCAAAAGAATAGGTTATGTGCCCCTTTGGTGACTTGATAGAGGCCTGATGAGTATGATTGTCTTTTTTTTTTTCCAAACATGTAAAAATACAAGGGGTATGCCTTTTTACCAGGATTAAGGACAGAGTTAAAAAAACAAACAAAAAAGTGTCTAGATAGTTTATTAGCCCAAAAGATATCAAAAAAATGGAATGGCTTTTCTTTGTTTTCATCCGATTATATCATTCACCAAAAATAAAAAAACCATAGAAGTATCCTGAAGGGTTATTTGCCTCCAGGGTATCTTCATACAAGACTTAGAAATGTCACCAATATGTTTTAGAGAAAATTATTTTTTGTCAAAAATCTGTAAAAAATCTGTAAAAAATGCAAAAGAAGATATCAGTGGTTATTTACCCTTCTATACCCCTCTTTTTAGAAGCCCTGGGAATGTTCCAATTGTGTTTTGGATTATTTTCTAAATTTCAAATAAACTAAAGAGATTAGCTAATTTTTCAGAACGTTACAAGACCAAGAAAACCTTACACAAATTAATGCAGAGGTTATCTACCACAGTGGTGTCATTTCAGAAGATATAGAACTGTCCCTATATCTGCACTCATATACATATGCACAACTGTGTTCATGAGTTTCAGAACTGGCAGAATTGATGATTTAAACGTCTACTAAAGGTAACCATCCTCACCCATGACCTATTTGCTTGTAATCAGTGTGTGTGTGTATAAAAGCTCAGTGACAGACCCTTGCATCTTTCTGTATAAAATAAGAAAAAATGGCCAAGAAATCATAAATTCTGCCAGGGTATGTAAACTTGTGAGCACTACTGTATTTTCACACACATACTCATCTAAACACACAAATGCACATAACACACATACATTCCAATGATTAACATAAATCTATACATATTCACACATATTTAAACAGTCATAAAACTTTTTATGTCTGTGTGTGAACGTATGTACACACATACTGGCTTGCTTATGTAAGATAAAGAATGTATGATAAAGAAATATCACACTACCTATATCTATATCTATATTTATTCTGAAACTACAAATGATTGTTTTCTTTAAAAAAAGTAAAAGCCAGAATGAGATTAAATCCTATATCCGTGCAAGTATTCCCAAAAAAGATAAGCAAAGCTTTAGATAAGAGGTGTATTTATATTTTCCCTCACTTGTCTCCGTGTCGCCCTTGAGGAACGAACCTTGGGCCTCTCAAAAACTAAAACACCCCTCAGAGTTTTTGAAAGACGCTCTAATGTATCATAGTTTCAGCTTGTTGTAAATTGATTTCAGTTGAGCGATTCAGTGACAGTTTGTGCCTGAATAAGCTGTCACTCACCAGTGAGTATGGGGGAGGGTGATCCACAGTGCTGTACCGAGGGGGGGGTCTGACATGATGTCTGTCCTCCTCTGGAAAATCATCAGACAGAGAAATTGGTCGCCCTGCTGAAGAGGTGCTGTCATGTGTTTGCCTTGTTGGTGTGGTGACGTCATAAACTGCTCTTTTCTTTTTGGCATGTAGATAGAAGCAGAGAAGAACCACAGCTAGGAACACCCCCAGGACAGGTAACCTGGAAACACACCAATTATTAAAGCTACACATCCTCATTTTCTATGAGTCAATGATGGAGATTTACTGCATGATGACTTACAAATATTCAAAGATATTGACCACAACACTCATGACTGGGGATACTTCAACCAGCTGACATGGCTGTGAGGAAAACAGAGAGCTGGTACATTCAGTACAGCTGACAACAACAACAACAGTAAAATGTTAAATATAGACTTCCTCTTACTGAGTGAACAATGATAGCGGCTTTATGGGAGCTCACAGGAACAATTATGAGACTTAAGTTTTCATTGTACTTGAACAGAGCAGTATCCTGGAGTGACCATGTTCACTGTCACCTAAAGTCATGTTTCATAAACAGCACATCAGAAATGTTTCCTTTTAACTCAATCAGAGGCATAAGAAGAATAAAAACAGCAGATAATTTCACTTTGTTCTCAGTGAATCAACTAACAGTGGACTTTCACCCTATAAACCTCATGTTCATGATGACTTTAGGTTCAGTTTATTTACATTATTCTTACATGTGCCTCCTTTTATAAAGTTCTAATACACCTGGATTAATTATCACTGTACATTATACACCGAGATTAGCCCTTACCTTTGATTTAAGAATCCGAAACCTTCAAAAACCAGCCCGCTAAATGAGTTGCTATCAAGTGATAATGTGCCACTTCAGGAAAGTACAACTTGATGAGCTTTTACAGCATAACTGTCTTTTTTAAAGACACAGAACTGTGAGGTCTGCCCTGTCTGCCTTCTTCTGTGACTGAGATGTCACTAATTTGCTCACTATTGGATGTAGTATCAACACCTGCATTTTTTTAGTGTCTTTATGGGACCAACTGTCACATTATCAAAAGCATTTTTAGCAAAAATCTACATCTGTCTGCAACAGAACGGTCATTTACAACTCAGGACTGAAGTTAATATTACAATGAATAAACTGTTACTCTTTCCCTTTCAACACACTTAAATAAAGTTAACACTGGTTTCCTGCGTCCAACTGTAGCTGTGATGGAGAATAACAGCTCTGTAGATTTTACTTTGAAAAGGTTCATTGGAAGCAACAGTTTCGTGTTTTTGAAATCTCATGTTCCTTAGTTTTCAACAACATCCCAAGTTGATGGTGTTTGTCTGATTCTCACAAAGTGCACAGATCATCATGGAATACTGTAAAAAGGTTTCATCATGCAAAAAACACAGAGACAAAAATGAACCATGAACTGCTCAGTTTAAGCACAATATGAAGCCATCATTTAATTCCAAGTTACTGAGTACACTAGTGCAGCAGTGCAACATTACTTCAGCAATAAATCTACAGGTCATGAACATAATATACATTTGAATGTATTTCTTTATAAATAAAGGCACTGGTAAACATTTCTACAACATCATTCACATTTTTTTATTATTTCTTGTTTTATATTCTCTTAGGTAGACCTTGCGAGTTTAGCTGGGCATTTCAATTAGTCTTACGTTGCCTGTTAGACATCTTGTTCAAGGTTGATATGAATTGTTGATAGATAGCACAGCATTTTCCCCAGTCTTATGTTGCCTGGTAGACACCTTATTCATCCTCAAGGTTGATGTGAATTGTTGACAGATAGCTCTGGCTCCAGATTTGGTCTGTGACCTGTTGGAACCTTCACCTAGTTACATGCTCTACCAACACTCACACACCTTTTAGTTTTTCAAAAGTACACTTTACCTTCATTCTATTTTTGTGCAGACAATGTTTTGAAACTTGGTTCATGGGAAAGATCCTCAACTCTTTAAACATCAAGAATATCAAGATATACATGCATCCACACAGTGGATTGTAAACAGATATAATGACATGAAACACATTCTCATTCATCCAACCATCCAACCATCCAACCATCCAACCATCCATCCATCCAGGCTTAATCTATCACCTGTATTGGTGTAGGTAGTGAAAAATAAACCATTGCATGAATAAAACTTAAAACTTAATTTAAAAAATTGTAGAAATTATAGACTTCTAGACTCTCTGTTTTATCATGTAAAAACACCCTGGGAAAACAAAAACAGTCCAGTGGGGTCACATGGAGTGGCAAAACAGCAAGATAAGGTTGAAGATCACTGCAGCTCTGAGTAAGCTGGAGGGTCCCAGTATGAAGGTGGGGGGTCCTGAGACTGTGATGTTTCAAGATAGAAAAGACATAGACACATTAAAACACAAACAGCTAATACAGTTGTAAAGTAAAGTATTATACACTGCCTGACCAAAAAAAAAATTTGCCACCAAGAAAAGGGTCATGCACACTAAAATTTTGTTGGACTGACTTTAACTCTGGTTGCAGAACACATTCACCTTGCATTTTCTCAATAAGCTTCTGCAATGTCACAAAACTTATTTCCATCCAGTGTTGCATTAATTTTTCACCAAGATCTTGTTTTGATGATGGGAGAGTCTGACCACTGCACAAAGTCTTCTACAGAACATCCCAAAGATTCTCAATGGGGTTAAGGTCTGGACTCTGTGGTGGCCAATCCATGTGTGAAAAAGATGTCTCACGCTCCCTGAACCACTCTTTCACTATTTGAGCCCCATGAATCCTGGTATTGTCATCTTGGAATATGCCCGTGCCATCAGGGAAGAAAAAAATCCATTGATGTAATGACCTGGTCATTCAGTATATTCAGGTAGTCAGCTGACCTCATTCTTTAGGAACATAATGTTGCTGAACCTGAGCAACTGCAGCAACTCCAGATCATAGCACTGCCCCCACAGGCTTGTACAGTAGGCGCTAGGCATGATGGGTGCATCACTTCACCTGCCTCTCTTCTTACCCTGATGCACCCATCACTCTGGAACAGGGTAAATCTGGACTCATCAGACCACATGACCTTCTTTCATTCCTTCAGAGTCCAATCTTAATGCTCCCTCGTAAACTGAAGCCTTTTTTCCAGTTAGCCTAACTGATTAGTGTGTCAGTATTTATTTAAACATACCCCTGAGTTCTACTGTTGTTTTCCTTCTATCCAACTTGGCCAAATGTCAAAGTGATCATTGATCACAATCATTCAGGATTTCTTTTGCTTAGTTGAATCCAGGTGGTGCCTTTTTTTGGCCAGGCTGTGTATTTAGTTGTATAGTTAAAATGATCAAAGCAGAATTGTACCTCATAAGGAGGAGGTGGACTGACACCTCTGGAGTGGTTGATGGGAGGATCAGTGTGAGGAAATAGACGAGGTACCCTCTGTACATTAACCCTTTCTCCATCCTGCAGCTGCTCCTCAAAAATAGGTAAGACATAAACAGACGGCAAGCCAACTTCACCCATGGCCCGGCTTTCTGCTGGTTCATGTCTCATCACGAGCCAACAGTATAACATGAGCAGAAGCATACTGACAATCGCCATAGGAACCCTGAAATAAAGAAGAGCTTAAGTGTGTGGAGCTCATACTCTGAGACATTCAAACTGTGTAAAGTTAGTTTTCACACTAGGAAGAAGAACTTACACAACAACAAACAGAATCGAGCCCATGGTAGCTTTTCTTTTTGGACACCTGGGGAAAATAAATCATAAATCTGTTTCAACTTAAAGACTGAATAACTACTATTTGCAAAGAAATTTATTGTAAACTTTTACTGAACAGTCGTAAAGGAAGGAAAAGTTCAAAGGTAACTCATAACCTCTCGTGTCCTTAACTCACACCCGGTCTGACTGAATGAAATATACGAGGTAGATATGATTAATGCATGCTTCAATCCTGGATATTTGTAAAACAGACTCACAAAATAGTAAGTTACAAGTCTGTCTTGTGTACCTTTTATTAAATGTTGCACTAAGATATATTTAGACTTAACTTTTGTTCCAGAGTGTGAGTTTACAGCAGTGAAATGCAGCATAAGGTATTAACATTTTCATAATAAGCAATTCTACAATTATGCAATAAAATAATTTCCGGTTCAGGCCTTATATAGCTGTCAACCACACAATCACAGAAAATATGTTTAGATTAGTGTTCTTTAAAGCTCATTCATTATATTTAGATTATGGAAATCAGACTTACCCTCAATATGAGCATTGAAATGCAGGTCAAGTGAAGCGCTGACCTAACACGAATATCTTTATAGCCTCATCGGCCTCCAATATGTAGCTCATGGGCTACTGCTTATCACGTTGGCAACATATCAACACCTTGTTCTGTCAGCACACTGACCTGCAGTCTTCAAATCACAACCAATAGCAGATTGAGAAATATTGCAATAAAAAACAAAGGCATAATAAAGATAGTGAGGTCTTTACAGGAAGGGTGAGGGCAAACAGGGAAACACAGCAGCCCTGTTGCAGCTTGTGTGGTAGGAATGCAGACGAGGTTGTGTTGAAACATGTTGGTGGAATTTCTTCTGCGGCTAAATGTTTCACTTTAAAGGCTTTTTATCCCAGAAAAATCCTCTAAGGCTTGCACTGTCATAACCCAGATAAAACAGCTCACCTCCATCACACCATGTACTTTAACAAGCTTTTATTAAAGCTTCATGAATCTCAGGAGTTACACAGCGTTCCCCATTCTGAACATGTTTCACACGTTTGTATAAAAGCAGAACTCAGGTTATTTCATCACAGTGTTACATATTTTCACATCGACACATTTTTTAAAATGGAGGTGGGGGAGCAGGGGGTATGTTAGAGGAGGTGCCCATCTGAGGGGGTGGTGGTGGTGCTGGAGGTGGAGCAGAACCTCCGACACCAGGAGGAGGTGGAGGAGGAGGAGGAAGGGCAGAACCTCCTGCTCCAGGGGGAGGTGGAGCAGGAGGAGGAGGAGGAGCAGAACCTCCTGCTCCAGGGGGAGGTGGTGGAGGAGGAGGAAGGGCAGCACTCCCTGCTCCTGGAGGTGGTGGTGGAGGTGGGTACATGCTGTTTACAGGAGAGATAGGCTGTGGAGGAGGAGGTGGGGGGAGACATGTGGGTGAGGTCATGCAGGGTGGTGGTGGAGGAGGGAGACCAGAGTCCATTGGAGATAAGAGTGGAGGTGGTGGAGGAGGAGGAGCCACATTGGAGTCAAAGTTGGACATAGGAGGAGGGGGGGGCAGGTTGTCATTGTTGGTGGTGGAGGCAGTTTGCAGGGTGGGGACTGATGGTGGAGGCACAGCGATGCCTAAACTGGATCTGCATGGAAAACGAGGAAAATCAACTTCTCGCTAGCATCTTAGCATCTCAGCTTAGCATCCATAAAGTAATAAAATCAGTGATTGTAAAATAAATGTCTCTTTATCTGTCATTAACCTTTTCTCTAAATCTTTGAGCAGGTGGGTCAGCTCCTGAGTCTCTGTTCTAAATGTAAGACTACAGCAGCTGCCTGTTAGCTTAGCTCAGCTCAGCACAAAGACTGGAAATGTCAGGAGAAGTGTAATGAAGCCCAACCCCTTCCACGGGACAAGAGCCTCTACACAAACAAACTCAGGAAAGTTTGACCCTGATTTTCTGCTGATACAGAAACCTAAGAAATGAAAATGAATCATTCCACCTTGGGCAACTATTGAAATAATTCTGTTTCTCAGTTGGTCAAGTTTTACCAACTATTAGGCATGTTGTCCTTTGCAAAACCACATCCTTAAAAATGTCCTTGACAGGGATACTAGTTTGACTTTTTTATATGGTGAGAATTAACAGCTGATTTGTTCTCACAAGGATCCATGATGACTGATGAGTAAAATTATTGTATTGGCTGATCTTGACTCAAAATGAACACAACGTTATCAGCCGATAACACACTGAGATCTGCTGATTTAATATAGTGGGCTGCTGCTTCCTTGATTAAATGCCCGACCTCAGCATCATGTCCCCAGAGCTAGAAAGACGTGCACTCTGGGTCAACAGAGGTTATGTTTCCCCACTCTGTCAACTGTCAAATTGGCCAAATTTGCCCTGGTTGAGGGTGATTGACTCAGGGAGAGCATTAACTAACCGGGGGGGGGGGGAGTCAGCATTTCAGCACGTAACGAATGTGATAAGAATAAGCACCATATTACTGTACGCTCATTCCAATACAGAAGAAAGTTGATGATCTCAGGTGTGCAGAAAAAAAATATCGCTATTAGCATCAGTAATCAGCTAAATTAGTTGTAGAATATCATGGTGTGGTATAATGACAGAAAATCCAAAACTGTGTATTCTGTATCCATAGTTGTAGTTGACTGAAGCACATGAGTTTTCAAAAACGCGGTTGCCTTGTAGGTTTGAGCATTAAACTGCTAACTGGTGTGATATTAGAAAGATAATGATTAAGTGCAGTATTTGTAAACCAGATGGTTAAGATGTGCACTGAGTGTTTTTACATACACAGAGAAGTCTGCAGTGCTGTATACGCTCTCTGAGGTGTCTGTTCTTTTTCTTGGTTGCTGCTCAGTGACCTGTGAATAAAACAAATGTAGATCAATGAAACAGGATAATAAAACACATTTTTTAACCACAGTCAGGCTTTTTGTACACCAGCTTCCACTCCACCAAAGAGAAACGTGATGCATTGTGCTGTACCATCCTTATCAGATAAGAAATAGAACAGACATTTCAACTCTGTCATTCTGATAAACAATTAAACCTGTCACTAGTAATCTCATGAACAACTACAGCCTGTTGGTCTGTTTCTTCTATTACACTTTCTTTTTTACCATGGTACTTTTTTGATGTTCTTATCCACTGCAATATTTAACTGAAATGTGCATTTATTTTTGTTTTCATTTTTCCACCAATTTAACTTTTTTCATTTGTAATATTTAATATTTATTCATACATGTTTGTACAGAGAGAGTTCTGTTCAAACCAGGGCCAAATTCCTTGTTTTCTTTCTCTAAAGGCCATTCTGATTCTGATCCTAATTCTACTCGATTTTCAATCTAGCAGCTGATTTACCTGAAAACTGTGTCCAACAGAGTCCAAGACAGAGTATGAAATAGGCACTCTGGCATATTTTCTTTCTGGCTCTTTGCCTGCAGCTGGTGGGGCCAAAAGTTTGGTGCGACTTTTCGTTTTTGGAGTCGTGAAAGCACCGATCTCTCTCCTTGCGACTTTCTCGAAGTGGATTGCTGCAGCCTGGATCAGAGAGAGTGAAGATCCCAGTCAACAACAGGCCTACAGCAAAAAATGCATTTTTGTATCACCTAATCCCAAAAGGGATGGAGAAGGGGGAGCCAACGCAAGGAGCGCAGAAAAAAACCTGTCTATACAGAGAAGGCATGGCAGGAGGAGAATAAATACAGCAACATTGTACACAGGGAATAAACAAACTTGATGTGCTTCTGAAATCCTTTGCAAGCTACACAGAAGTCTCTTGGCTTTCCTAGCTGTGATTCAGCTGCACTTCAGGTAAGAGGTGGCGTTTCTCACCAGTGACAGCAGGTTGATGGAGGACTCCATGGCTTTGACCTGCATGGCCTGTGAGTCCAGAAGTCTGAGCACAGTACAGGCCAAGCTGTTGATCTGATACGTCACACTGGCCAGAGACTGGGCAGTTAAAGCTTTGGCCTCTTCCAGAGCTTTAGAGGGATCCTCTGCCTGCAGAAAAAACATTACCTCTTAGTTTGAAAATATAATGGACAAAGAAGTAAGCAACTGTGATAACAGCACAGTTGGTGATACAAGCGTTAAGGGTTTTAATTCTAACCCTTTTACTTTCTTTGGGTCAATTTGCCTGATTTCAAAAGTTATTTTGTCAAAACTTTAGTTGTCTTTCATAGAATTGATTGAACATTACATGGATGGTTCTATGCTATGGTATTTACATGTAAATGAGTTATGACTATCATTGATAAAGTATATATGTTGTATATGAATGCATAGCATCTTCCTGCCAATAAAGAAATTTAAATGATTTTAAAACAATAACCTGACATCACTTTGACACAACCTTGTCTGTAATAAGACATCATCATCTAAACTTCTCATAATACCGGGTTTACACTGTTGCAAATAAGGTCTATTGGACCATATATCACAAAAGTAATTGTTAATATGTGAATATGTAGGAAAAATCTTCACAAGTAAGGAGGAAAAAACTGGAGGAAAATTATCACCTTGTACTGTAAAAGCCATCAGAACAGACAATACTGACTAAATCTGAAGACAACAGGAGAGTAATTATATGTGAAATAACGAAAGTAAACTTTTTCTTTTTTTTTTTTTTTTCAAAAAATGTTACATAACTGAAGAATTGTCAGGAGGTTTATTATCAAAATGCAACAGTTTCAAAAGAATAAATCTAATACATAAAGTTGGCATTAGGTCTCACATTAAAGTATTTACAAGCTGCTCATTTAAATATAAGTGAGCTTCTGTGTTTGGAGCAGCATTACAAACTGAGAAGTACATAAGTCTAGAAAAGACGCACAGTTAATAAACTCTGTTATACGCTAATACACTTGAAAACGCGCTAAAAGAACCAAAGTGAGGCTCAACATTTACTCAAAAGTTGTAAACTTCAAACACTTAATGCTTTAATGTGGTGTTTTCCGGACTCACCTGGAGATAAGTGTTTTCGCAGTAATCCGCCACTTTGAGTAAGTTGCTGTGATTATCAACCAGACCCTTCCTTGCAGCTGGTGCCTCTTGGAAAATCTGAGCAATCACTTCAGAAAACGTCTTTTTCTCCGGTATTTCTCCCATTTTTGTTTGCCGTCAAATGTTGCCTGGTGTTTCTGAGGAGGATGCTGAAGTTTGGTGTCAGGACTCAGAGGAACAGGGAAGCAGGGAGGTGTTCACACGGAGGAATTCACCGCAGGGTACACTTTTTTTAACCCACTCACAGCAGCTGCTCTCAGGGCGGCACGAGCAGCGACACCTCCGAGAAACAGCGTTACTTTACAAAAGAGTCATACGGAACTCAATGATACAAGCTTTTATGTTCTTTCAACGCGACTTTTTGAATACCGAACGTGAAATCAGGTGTCAAAAATGATTCATGAGAACTTTGTAGTAATTGACGAAATCCACTAGAGGGCAGTGTAGCCCAATCTGAACAAACCTGACTCTGGTTGTAGATGATGAAGAAGAGAGATTCCACAGGAGAGGAAAAAAATCCACCAATACAACAAATTATATATTGCACAATAAATTAATACTAAAATAAATGTTGTGAATAAAAATGCTCAACTATCTGTACATGTGTTTACTGATCATGAAGGATATCCAAAATCAACAACCAGATATTCTTAAAGGGACTGTGACGACTTTCTAAATTATCACCAAAAGGTTTCTTATCTAGCTATAGGCCTGATCATAATCTCTCATTTAAAATGAGATTATCTGCGCTAAAATAGGTTATATTAGCTTCAAGATTGAGACCAGTCCAGCCAGATTGGACTAGATTGGTCTACGACATGCTGGAGTCTCTATGACAATGCCACAGCAGCTGATGGGGTTTTGCAGTGAGAAGAGAGATCTGTGTTTTTTATTTGCTAAAAATGATTTCTGTGATTTATGAGCAGGACAGAGCCAAACAGGAGAGTGATAGAGCACAAGCTAAAGGCTTAAACACAGAGGAAAAGCTAAAACACAAGCAAAAGGCTAAAAAAAATGGGCCAAAGGAAAAAACACAAAATTTGCTTGTTGTCACATTCAATCAACAGCACTACGTAACTGTTGATAATTATATTATATTATCTTGTGACATCTAATCTGGTAAAAAAAAAAAAAAAAAAAAAAAAAAAAAAAAAAAAAAAAAAAAAAAAAAAAAAAAAAAAAAGTTGTTTTTAACAAAGAAAGGCAGGGATAAAAGAAATATCTGATCTCAATTCATCTATCAAAACAAATACACAAGTCACTTCATCACAACATTTTGCGCAACACCTCTAGCCAGAGGCGTCGCTGCAGTCCACTGTAAACAGATTCTCCTCACAGCCTTTTTGAAACCTTGTTTGTGCAGGTGCTAATGCTCTCCATGGCCTGAGTCCAGCTTTTTAAAAGAAGTTTCCAGTACATGAGAGCACATGTTTATCAATGTGTAACTTTATCAGTACACTTTCGCAGTATCAAACACCCACCATATTGAGCCATGTGATGCACTCTGACTGCACAGCATCTGGACACAGTCCAGTGTTGATACTCAACTATCAGGTGATTACAGAGGCCCATCTGGTACATGGGAACTGTTTCATGCAGCTCTGCAGACTGTGGTGCACAACTAACCATAGTTGTTTTAACACATAATATCCTGTAAGATCTGCTACGTCTCTGCGAGGAGGCAGACATAAGAGAGATGACAAATAAACAAGAGGTTTCAACAGTTGTTGGGCTTAAGATTTAAAAGAGAATCATTTCTACATGTGGGATCAAATGAAAGTTTGTCCTGTTTTTGTGCTGTTAATCACTAACCCGGGGGCAGAGGTGACATGCAGAAGAATACAGAAGAAATCAAAAGTCAAGATAGTAGGGTAGTGGGGCAGCTGAGAGAGAAATTCCATAATTTATGTTGTGATAAAGGCATGAAATTTGATGCAGTCGCAGCCATTGTTATTGGTGTAGCTCTGATTACATCAAATCACATCAATACTCTGATAAATGGAGCCTATAGCTTCTAAATCATCCATTTTTCAAAATGGCTGCCAATAATTACAGTTTTCTTATCCATTTTCCTACCAGGGATGGATATTTACTGATATTTAGAACCAAATTAGTTTAATTTGTTTAACCATCTCAGGGGGTGGAGGTCAGGTATGACATTAGCAAGGCTTCGATCAGAAATGGGTGTGGTTTATTTATATTTTTTATTTTCTGCAATTTTATATGAAACAAAAATTTCAAGATGCAATGGAAACTGAGTTTGAGGTTATTTATTTTTAAGCCTGAAATTGATCCAGTTTGAACAAAAGTTACTTAAGTCTTGTTGAAAATTCAGGCTGCCTCCATATTCATATCATTTGTTTGTTTTTTTTGTTTTTTTTGTTGTTGTTTTTTTTTTAATCTAATCTTGTGCGTTTTATAATTTCATAATATTTTGTTTGTTTAAATACTTGTTTGCTTTAAAATGCCGTTTTTTAATCTTCATTTACTTTATCTATGTTTTTACATCTTTTAAATTGATCATGTATTTTTGCCTGTAGGGGGAAAAGTAGTTTTTATCTCATGTGAGCTGTCATGTGTTTTCTTTTTGTCCTGTAAACCACTTTGTTCAACTTTGGTTCCTTAAAGTGCTTAACAAAGTTGGATTGGATTAGATATCCACATTTCTCTGGAATACCTTTGGCTTTAACTGTACCAAATTTCATACTTGTATCACAAAGTGAGCAATTGTTGTATTTATCTTCTCTATTTCTGCCACATATTGTAGAGCAGCGGCCCACTGAAATTACTTTTTTATGTCATACATATATCACAATAAAACAGTGGGCTATGGTATGATTTACCTATTTGTTTGACGTAAATAATACATAAATAATTAAATTGTCAAAATAATTGCTTTTTTAATAGTCCATAGGGTCCAGGTTTTGAAACTCCAGCACTTCAGGGACAAAAACATGTTTTTTCAATTGAAGCGAAGTGTTTAGGATTTTTGCTGCTCATCTTGTAGGAAGAGTTAAACATCAATTTTCTGTCTTGGAAATGGCTCATAAAAAAGCATCACAATCAGTTTTAGACTCACCAGTTTCTGGACATGATTCTATCTTAAGTTAACCAATGAACTAGACTTTGTTACTGAATTAAAGGTAAGTGTGTTTGCCCCAATATACATGGATAAAATGGTTTTGCATTACGGTACACAATGATTTATGATCCTCAGAGAGAAATGATTAGCTCACACTCTTTTCCCTAATGAGGCTTCAGGTTTCATCCTCCTTTGAATCAATTCAAACTTTTTTTTTTCTTCAAATGAAATGACTTTAATTAGTGCTGTAAATATCAGCTGCAGTAAGAGCTGTTTGTTTTCTGCTCTTACAGGATATCAATGTACTGATAAGAGGTTATGGGAGGCTCTATGTCGTTATAAGAAAATCCTTTCACTGTATTCAGAACAGTCTGGTAACAAATTGAAGTGGCATCCAATTTGTTATGCTACCATCATAAATTCTAAAATAATGAAAGAACGAACTGAATACAAATAGAGATTTACTGACTACAGTGAGGATTTCTCTGATTAAAAATGTTACAATAATAGATCCTGCCACTTTCCACTTGGTCTGATTTATTTCTGTACTTCTTGAGATTAATTCAGTATTCTGGGCTGTACTCTGGAGCTTAAACAATTTGTCAGTTCCATGACAGATAGCTGCAATTTTGCCCTTTGTTTCTGTTGTTCTGTATAATTTAATGCTTGTGGTCATGCATCAAAAACAGAGACTAACCAGATTTATTTCACAGCTGTGTTATGAATACTTGAGTTTTATAATTCTTGTCAGCACAATGTTGCAATTAACGGTGATGAATCAGTTCTTGACTATGTCGAGCACCTGCTCCTTCTGAGCTGAGCTGAACCTGTACCTCATGTCATTTTTCAATCAAAAACTTTATTTACAAATCAGTATTTGGAGCGTAATTGTCTCCTTAATGGCTGTAATGAGCTGAGTGATGATAGTGATTGGGTTTTTTATTTTTTTGAGCAGAGGAACACCTTCAGAGTAGGTACGCATTGGTACAAACTCCTGCTGTGGTTCCAAACAAGCTGCTCATTTTACAGTGCATCATCAATCCCTGGAAAAACTGTACTCTAACAAGACACTGCCTGTTCAGGTGATATATAGCAGAAACTCTGAGAAAACGGAAACCTACTCTTCAGAGATGAGGTCATTTTTCTCTCAGAGTCTTAATTGTGCCCATTTTGCAACCCTCAATTAATCCCTCAATCATAACCCCAACTTTAATGTTCTAGCTTGTTTACATGCACTTTTGTTCTCTGCAATATCAGTAATGATGAGGTAATTTTAAGGAAAGATCACATTCATGTCTTACATCATGTCAAAACAGACTTCTCCTCATCCGTTAAAGATAAGCTGAAATAAAAATAAAACATGCATCATATTCTGCAGAGTATGAACAGCACACTGCAGTTTTATGATCTTGTTTACACCGACAGTGCTCCATGTGTAAAACCATTTGGATCTGTTAACCAGGGAAGTTGATCCCTCCATAAACTTAAGTTATGATGGGGGTGTTGGTTTGGCTCCGTTGGTCAAACCCTTGCCCCAGATACAGAGATTCACTTTTAGCTGGACCCCATCTTTGTGATCCACTTATCTGTTTCCAGTCTGCTTTCTGTCTTCACTGTCATTTCATATATAGGCAAAAGACCAAAAATGTGATGAGCTAAAATTACATCAATGAGACATATCTTGAGTTTTTCAGACGTGTGAGAGGCTAACAAGCTCCACAGCTCTGCCCTTTTATCTGAAGGTAGAATTTCAAAGTTCAGTGAACAAGTTTCATCTAATCAATGTGACCACTGATTGAGTGATAGGAGGGGCTAAGTTGTGCCAGGTGTAACAAAATCAACCTTGAAGAAGATAAATGGAGAACATTTTGACCAATGGTGTAAAAAGCCCCATGGTTAAGTTTAATGCTAGGTTGACTTCCTGTGACCACTGCCTCACTGCCTTTGACACACTGTAAAGGAAGAGGAGGCCCCTGTGGCACTTTATTTTTACATAAACAAAAAGCTTTGTTTACACTCGGCTTTTTCCACCGTGCACATTTGTTTGCAAACTTCCTTGTTTTCTTACATTTATGAATATGTTATTTTTTTTGTTGTTGAATTTCAAGTCTCTGTGAGGAAATGAGTTGAACTTGATCTACACATTTTTAGCTTCTTTTTTATAAAAACTGCATCCTGTTTTCTTTTTACAGTTAAATGCAGTAGATTGGTGCAAACATGAGAATCAGATCTGAGAAAGTGGTATTGTCTAATTTCTCAGGCTTATTGTTGAAATTCATTACAGAGACAGTGCCACTGACTTGTTAAGTGAGTCCATTACTTAAGACAGAAGAAAACAAATCAATAAACAACAGTTATGATGTTTTGGAGTTTTTTTTTGTTTTAAGAAAACAATAATCACTGCTGCAGGGCTCTTAACCCTTTAGATGCCACAGTTTTTTCAACAAAATATTCAGTTTTGAAATCAGTATTTCCAAAGGTTGTAGCTCCAAAATGGTTAGAAATAAAGGCAAACTGTACAAGAGAAAAATCATCAGTATGACCCAAAGTTTGTGATGGGATAAAAGTCATTCAACTAATTTGCATATTATGATATTACTATGTGAGGGGGTGAATATTCCAGACTGTAACATATCAAATCTTAATGGTAAAAACTTCACTGAAACATCATCATAACCAGTTCAATTCAGTCTAATTTGAGGGTTTTACTTCAAAGGTAAACAATGTTTTCTTTATCATTACTGGCAATTAAAATTGTTCTCCCAATAAAAACAGTCAGATTTTGGTCACCCTATATTAGGATAAATATGGTACTACTCAATGTGAATATTTTTAATGAAAAATGCACTAAATGAACTCAGAAGCATTGGGGCTATTGTTAAATGTTACCATATTGAAATAGTCAGCTGTCCAACAGATGGTCTGGTTTGTGTTTGTTGTCATTAAATTGAATCCAAACCAGATTCAGTGAGCCTCATGTGCAGCTAAACACACCCTTTATACGAATTTATGCTTGAATTGTGTGCGCAAAAATGCTGTCACAGGAATGTGCAAGCAAAAAAATGCTCAATAATTTAAGTAAACTGCATATTTGAATCTACCAACTGGATCTAAAACTAATACTTGCATACATCGTGTACTTTGTACTGAAAAAAATTTAGTCTTATCCCGAGAATATCTACATCTATACAAATACTGAATGCTGTCATGCCACATATATAGAGCATGATAAGACACCGTTGATCAAAACTGTATTAATTGCCAGTGAAGAAATGATGCCAGCTCTGAATAACAAACTGAACATTTCTGACAGCGTTAGCATGCTTTCTTACATTCAACAGCACACAAACGTACTCAGACTGTAAATCCGCCTTCAGGTTTTAGTGGTGTGTCTGTTGGAGATTGGATGTTTTAAGCAATCTCGGCCTCTTCACACATCACAGACTTCCATTAAAGGGGAAGCAAAAATCAATTATTGTGTCAGAGACTGCGGGGAAACTACACAAACAAACATAAAGACACAGATCACACAGACAGGTAACACTTAAATTGTATTCTAAACCCAATCATTAAGAGTCTCCAGGCACCTGCTGCTCTGAACTCTTCTCAGGACACGAGAGCTGCTGTGATATATTTTCTTTTATTCGTCAGAGTCAAGCAAATATTTTTAGCATGTGATTTCTGACACAACTGTCTCATGACTAGGCATAATCGGCCTTAAGTGTGAGTGTGTGATAAGTCTCACACACCCTCCTCCACCTGATAACTTCATCACAATGTTGGATCAGTTTAGTCAGGATGCTCTCTGTAAATGAACAGCCAGACACCTGCACACGTGCCACGTTTCCGAGGACATCAGCAAGTATGAGGAGAACTGTCCAAGATATGCGTTATCTCCATAGAGATACTGCAACAGACAGAATATGCCTTCGGATTCAACGCAAATATACAGACATACAAACATATGATAACTGAGGCAGATTTCTGCTCTGAGGCCCTAAACCACATATACAACATGACTTAACCTCAACTTGTGATGATACTGACTCACTCTCACTTGAACTAACAGACAACATCAGTCAGCGTATGAGATAAGAATCATAATCAACAGTTTATAGATTTGTTTATCTAACTTGATGGTGTGTCACAGGAAATCAGTGTCTACTATTCACCGTTTGTTTGAGTGTACACACAAGAAATTTCTGTGGATCAGTGTGGAGAGCTCAAGAGAAAGAGGTAATGTAGTATAATGAATATAAGATGATGCACAGTAGAATCCAGATGGGGAAGCAAAGCAGTCCTGGCCAACACTAAAGGGTTTTTATTTACATAACCACTCACTGTACATGATCCTGCTTTTTAACCAGCAATTAGCCAGAGCAGCGACAAAAGGTTTCATCTTTACATACTCACTGCAAGACAGGATATAGTTCAACGTTACTCTAATAAACAGTTTTCCCCTTTCTTCAAAAGAGAAAAAACATACCAGGTTAGTAAATGGTGAGAAGATTATTTTAGTCTGTGATGCTAAAAAATATCGTGTGCATGTGCAAGTTTCTTAAACAAGCTTGAATTGTAGACACTGTTCTTTATTCTAAATTTGGAGCATTAAATTCACTGTCACACAGCAGTGTTATGTTAAAAAAGCAGCACTTTTGCCTTGCGATCAGATGAAAACAAGCGAACACCTAGTATACACTAGTATTAATGCAAAAGTATTTTTGCATTAGAGATGTAATTGTCTTTCTTGTCTGTTTTCAACCATTTAGAATCAAGTATTTAACTCAACTGGGTTGTAACAAGTCATATTATTGTACTGAGCAAAGACAATTAAGTGAAAATTCAAAGGGAACTCAAGCCAAATTTCGAGATACAAAAAAAAACAACCATTTGCTTTGCATTTTATAGCAACTATCATAAGCATACAGCTACTTCTCTTTTAATGCCTTTCTGATAGAGCTTTGTAATCCAATTTTAGGTTTTTACATCACTATTCAAGGTCAATATAAAGCTAGCTTAGTAACTTTATCCTGTACAGAAATAGTGGCTAGGTGGCAATGCTAACAGAATTGTAAGGAAGCAATTAGTTGAATGCTATGGAAACCCTCAAGGGCCATAATTTTCCACAATAATTTGCTCCATTCTCTCAAGATAACGAAATGATTCCAGTTGTTTTCTCAGGGTTATTACTTATTTTTCTCATTATCTTGAGAAAACAAGCTTCGCTTCCCCCCGGATAACGGTATAATAATTTATGCCACCCATCCTTTAATTCAGGGGCAGTAATGCTACAGTCAAGTTTTCTGAAATACTCAAGAAAACATTCTCTTTTCTTGAGTAAATAGAAAAATCAGTCATCTCAAGAACATGGGGCAAATTAGATATATAAAGTCATGGCCTTTGAGGGCTTCTGTAGAATGCAGATGTTAGCTATGATATAAGGGTTGAAATGCCTGCTATTTCTTCATGGTTCAGTCAAAGGTCTCTTTAGTTCATTTCCCTCACGTGTTAAATAATAGTAATAATATCTCTATCTAGTCCTGGGGGAAAGGTTTTATTGGCTATAAAAAAATAATTCCTCATCAAAAAGTGTTGATGAGATAAGACTCATGATAAGCCAAAATTCATTGGTCAGTGTAAAAAAACAAATGGGCTTGACATGGCAAGATTAAGTTATTGGATACCTGAACACACAACAATAAAGATAAGCTGAGCTAATTTTGACTTCAACTGCCAAACACTTACAGTTTATTTCTGATAGTTTCTTTGTTGTTTAAAAAAATTACACCCCTCTCCAGCTGTTTGAGCCGTTAAGATTTATGAGCCTTTCCTTCTGCAATTTCATCTGAACATTATCATGTTTTATGGCCTCGTTCAGTCATTCTGAAGACCTCATTGAGCAGCTTGCAGGCACACTCCCTGGTTTTGTTAGAGAGCAAAAATAACCATCACATTCCCTCTGAGCTGGTGGTGCTTTCAGACTCAACGCAGTTCACTCCTGAGATTTAAAGTTCAGCAATGAGCAATGTGGCCTGCTTTTTTTTGTCACCACAGTTTAGCATTTAGTCTTGTTCAAAGTGTAACCACCTGAAGTAAACACTCTGGGTCCTCACAGCTGAGGTCAGGTGAATGATCAGCTGCTTGGTAACGAAAAAGCAGCTGGATGAGACATCCCAGGGTTAGGATGGTAGAAACAGGGTAAAACAAATATTGTTGGAGACATCGTTGGATTTGTATCCTTTATAATCTAATCACACGTGCACCACAAGGTAACTCCTGCTCTCCAGAAGTTTCTCCTCTCTCTCCTTCTGTCTCTCAAGTCCTGATCACCCACTGTAAACTTTAATTCATAAAGATGTCCACTGGGACACAAAAGGTTCCTGTTTCCCTCTCTCCTCTATCTGTGAGTCTAAGTTTTAATATTAATGCACCATTATAGTTAGAGCCCTGGATCTCTGGGAGTCCCTGAGCTTGTCTTTGAGGTTCATCTGGATTGTTGTTGTAGACTGCCTGCTGCCGTAAACCTGCCAAGCTTCAGCTGATATGGCTGTAACAGTCTTATCAGTTTTTTTCTCTGTGCCTGTGTCCCTCTGTATCTGTCTCTGTGTCCCTCTATGTGTCTGTCTATGTCTGTGTCTGTGTCTATCTGGGTCTGTCTCTACCTGTGTCTCTTTGTGCCTGTCTCTATGTCTTTGTCTGTGTTCCTGTGTTTCTGTCTATGTTTGTAACTCTGTCTTTCTGTGCATGTGTCCTTATGTCTGTCTCTCTAGGTCTATGTTCCAGTGTCTATATTCGTCTGTATGTGTCCCTCTGTGCCTATATCCCTGTCTGTGTCTCCCCATATCTGTGTCTCTGTCTCTGTGTCTCTCTGCCTGTCTGTGTGTGTGTGTGTCCTTCTGCCTGTCTGTGTGTGTGTGTGTCCCTCTGCCTGTCTGTGTGTGTGTGTGTCCCTCTGCCTGTCTGTGTGTGTGTGTGTCCTTCTGCCTGTGTCCCTCCGAGTCTGTGTTTGAGTTTCTCTGTCTTTTTCACTTGCTTTTTCTCTATTTATCTGACCCTGACACAGTGGAGGCAGATGTCATACTAACATGAGTCTGGTTCTGTCTGAGGTTTCTGCCCATTAAAGGGAAGTTGTTCCTCTCCATTTAAAACTTGCTAAATGCTGCAATAGCGCTTTATAGATACAGATTGATTGATTAATTGATTGAGTCCCCCCTGTATATAACATTTAACAGTCACTGAGAATCACTGAATTACTAGTTTGATTGAATTCTGGTCTCTTTGAAGCTAATTAGTGCACAACAGTGGGGAAGGCGATTTACTGCGCATGTCACGTCTAGGAATAGAGCAGCAGTGGATGGGTTTCCTGACCGCACTGCTGTTATAGGATAATCATGGGATGTAATGCTGAAACCAGTCTTGTAAATTGAATTTGATTGCCCTATTTATTAACTAAAACAACACAAAGTATTGGATTCTCATGTCCAAGAGAAGGAAGTCAAAACTTGAGAGGAACATTTTCTCTTCACTTTAATGAAAACACAAGTGCCAATCTGTCTGACAGTGGTTTATTCAAACTGATATTTACACTGACATTTGCTACACCACATCTGCTGAAATACTGCTATTACATGCAGCTCTGCACTTTAAATTTTTAAAACTCTAAGAATGGAGACTGATTGAAAACCTTTCCACTGCTTGACATCTGTGACATCTGTGACATCAGCTGTAGAGACCTGATTGAAGTTTTCTTTCCAGGGATTGAAGTGGGAAGGATCAATTCAAGGTGAGCCCCTTTCATCTTTTGCTCCTCCATCACTCTTTTTCTGCTAATCTCCTTCAGCCTATTCAACCGTCAGTCTTCAGTCCTGTCAGCCCCCTCCTGTTTTATTCCCCTGTCCCCTCTCCCTTTCACTCCCCCTGCCTTTATTGCTCCCCCTCCTTTTCTCTGTTGTCACCAAGCTGAAGGAGGGAACTGAGCACAAAGTATGTGGAGTCCCTCCCCGACACTCCAGTGCTGCTTATTGGGGCTCTGCCTCTCCACAGGCAGGCAGACGCATCTCAGATTAGCTGCAGTCAGAGAAACTTGGATCTGATCAGATAGATACAGAAAGAGGAGGTAGTAAAGAGGGAGAGTGTGGGGGAAATATGTACAGAGCTGTAAAGTGTTGAGAGGACGGCTGCGGAGGAGTGTGGGCTGGGTTACTCCGCCACTTAAAAAGACGCTCTCTTTGGCTCCTGTGCATTTCACCAGCAGGCAGGCTGGGAGGTTGAGAGGGGAGAGACGTGAAGGAGTGCATGAGACAACAGCTTGAGGGGAAAGGTGCACTCTCACTTCTTTGGAGCACGAGTATTTTTAGCTCCTAACTCTTCCACTGTGTAGTATTTTCTCCTCCACCTCTCAGTCTGTGGTGAAAGCTCACCATGGACACCAGCGTGGACAGGTTTGTGTGGACGGTGCTCCTGCTGCTGCAGGTCTTTGGACTCTCTGTGGCTCTGAACAGCGCCTGGGTGCCGGGGGACTATACTGACACCAGTGCAAGTGCATTACAGTTCCTCTTTGACTACAACTCCACAGCTGAGGAGGTGTTATTCCAAAGTGTGTCAGCCAGCTGGGAATACAACACCAACATCACAGATCACAACGGACAGCTTCAGGTAGGACGACTCCCAGGAGTCTCATGATGCTACTAAACTGTCTCATACGCTGCTGCCTCCTCATCCAAATTCATGCCTGGTGAAGTCATGAATTAAGGATTTGATCCCCTGCTTGACTTGGAGTTTACCCCTTATTCATCTCTCTCCAGAATTACATGCTCAGTTTCCTCCCAGCGCAGCCAACTCAGCTTGAGTCCTCCTTGAAATCTAAAACAGATCTGAACCCCTGCCGTGCAAACGTCCACAAGTTTTGAATACATTGCATAGGGGTCTCGTGCTCTATTGTGTGGATGTTAGTTTAACTGTCTGTTTTATGATGTTTTCAGCTATAAAAGTTTCTCCACGCACTGCAGGAGGCACTTTTACACTGACAGTCTTAATGGTCTGAGGCGAAATGCTTCACCTTTGCAGGAGATCCGAAATGAAGCTTTTTAGATGCAAGTACGGGACATTAGTTTGATAGAGGGCTGCAACGGTTTTACGGTTTCATATCAACATATGCCTGAGAAGCATTTGCCTGAACAATAAAGACATGGTAGAGAGGAGACAGCAGTGAAAGCTGGAGAAAAGTCCAACCAGGCGGGGAGTAAAATGCTGCAAAATCTCATGAAACTGCAGAGGTGTGACAGAAAATTTACTCCACTTCCAACAAGTCAACTAAGTCATCTTCATGGATGCACGGAAACATGCAAGCTGTCTCACTCATTTAGTTTTTTTACTCTGTGTGTGTGTGTTTGTGTGTGTGTGTGTGCGTGTGTGTGTGCTTGGACAGCTGTCACAACAGGATCTCAGAACACTATCCAACACTCTCTTCCACAAATCAAACAGGTGTAGAAGGACCCCCCCCCCTTTCTGCCCCAACGTTAGTGTCAGCAAGGTCACGCTGCAGAATGTGTTCAGCTTTTCAGAAAGCGTCAGGGATTTAAGGTGAAAGATGAGGCGGGATTCTGTCCAACGAGCACAAGTGTGATTATTTTTTTCCTCGATGGTTCAAAGATGGGATCAAAGTGGATCAGAGCGCTGAGCTGCATCTGATGTGGCAGCCAGGGGGAGCAGGCAGAGTCACTCTGACAGAGATATGCTCCAATGTTGGCATTCCTCCTGCTTTATTTTCCACTTAAGGTCCATAACATTCAAACGATGGAGCCAAACGTGCCCTCTGCTCATACATATGCACACATCTGCTTCTTCCTCTGCAGCCTCAGGGGTGAGAGGGATTCTGCTCTAATGCTAAAGTGCAAAACATCAAACAGAATGACATCCTCTTCTCATGCTTGTAATCATGTTTAGGAATAGGAGACATGAGTGGATATCAATGACTGATGTCCTTTGAACCCTGAATCGAGCAGCAGCTGCTCTCAGGTGTCATGGAGATTTAGTTTGATCGCAAATTTGCACTTTTTAAAACGGCCTTTACATGAACTTCAGTGACATATTCAATCTGTTTCTGTAAATGTAATTCTCCTGTACGCCTCCTTACAAATTGCAAAGCTGACTGCAGCTTGCGCAACACAGAGACCTTGGGTGAATGATAATCAGCAGAAAAGAAGTCATTTCACTCTTATCTTTACTGTCTTTCTGTGGTGGAGAATGTCATTATCTGGGTGTTGGCAGGCTGGACAAAAAAAAGTGTTTGAGAATAAGACAGAGATTGAGAGGAAGAGCACAAAGGTCTGAGTTAATGCTTTAACTCACTGTCACTGGTTTTCCCTCCTGTTATTCTAGTGAAGGCTGGGAGAAAGATAAGAAGGGCTTTAATGAAAACAGCTCAGGAATGACGCTACTGTGCAGTCAGACTGAACTGGATGTGTGTTGAACAACTGGTGAGCTGTTAGTGCTTTGTGGTTTTTTTCAACATGAGTGTGTGCAGAAATGTTTCTCCAAGTGTGACCAAGTAAATTAATCTAAATATAATTAGTGTCATTTTAGCTTTAAGGTTGCACCCTTGAAAAAACTGTCTTCCCAGAAAAAAAGGTGCAGTTTGAGGGAAACATACTGATGTAACAATACATCATTTTTCATGTGAGCAAATCAATGAGAAACACATCTACCATCCATTCAATTTGCAACAGTAGCCTTGACTCAGCCCATTCCTCTGGTGCTGTTATTATAAACTGAAGGTCCACAGTGTGTCCATGACATCGCAGAGTGCCATAAAAAGAAGCTCCTGACACTCACTAAGGCCTTTTATGAGCATGTGTGAAGAAGACAAATACATTTTTCACAAGTATTATCCTTGAGCTGGAGTTATTTTGCTGCTCTGTCCTTGCTCCTGAAAGACATTTAGAGCTATTTACCAAATAAACTAGGTCAATGTACAGAAGGGATCAAGTCGCTAATAGAAATGTGCACCGTATTGACATTTGAGTTTAGAAACAGGAGTGTGCTACAATGAAATGAGTGCTTTTGTAGCTTTCTGGCAAAGAATGAAATAAGTAAACTTGGCTTGACTGAATAAAATTTAATAAATTCTGAGCTCATAGCCTCATGTGGTAAGAAAGGCCAGAATATGACAGCAATCAAGTCAACATCTGGTGAGACTCCAGACTTCATAAAAATGCAGACAACATGCTTCGATCTCCTCTTATAAAGAGACGTGAACTGGAGTTAAAGTACAGTCTCGGTGGGCACTGATCTGTTGCACAGGTGATGCCAAAGCATGCACAGATTTGATCTGGTTGATGGAGCTTGTGACTGACATCACAGCTCTTCTGCTAAAAGAAAGCATTTAACCTACTGAATTAACAACAAGACCTCTAAGGTGGTACAGTCCGCTAAATAGCCCACAGAAATACAAACACTTGCATGCAAATTAACGCATCAGTCAACAAGGCAATACAAGAGGCAGGATTTTTAGAGCAATACCATAACCAGCCACCAGAGGGAGCTCCAAAAGCTCTGGCCTCAATCCAGATAGCTGTCTTTTTTATGCAAGTTATATGAGAGAAGTACCAATCTCTTCAGATCTAAAGGCCAATGCAGAAGTGCCTTAGGCCTGTATTCCTTCAAACGACCAACAGATGGCAGGTAGAATCAAGTCTCCTACCTTGGCAAACACAACAACTAAGTGGCAACCACCTGTTTGAAAGTATGAGACAATGCAAAAGCACAAAAATTTGCAATTTGTTGATGGTCCGTTTAAGGCTGGCTGCAGAAGTACTGGGAGTAACAGAAATCACATACACATCAGGCCAAAAAAAGTCACTTGTAGAGCAGCAATAAGCATGTTTACAGTCTGGTACAAAAAAAAACTGTTTCCCATCGTTATCCCTAATTTCACTATCAGCACAAGTGGTATCATTTTTTTCTGACTTTGCAGTTAAGAAAATATTAGGAACACAAGTTCATATAATCAAAGGCACAGCTCACTTAATCTCACGTGACTGACATGAGCCTCCTAATAGTGTGGAGACAGGCTGATGAAACTTTTCTATTTTAATGGACAAAAATCTGATGCTAGTGTGAATAACTGAGCAAAAGTCTGAAGACATGATGTGAGGGTTGAGTCAGATGCACTGGTTCCACAGGGCAAGATTTCCTGCTGCTTCATGTTTTAGTGTCAGAGTGCTCAAACACAGGCAGGATAAAAAGAACCAGGGCTGGAAAATAAATTGCAAATTAAATAAAATCCCATGTCCTGTTGCAATATTCTAATGGCAGACAGTGCAATATTTCTATAACCTGACATGTCACAGAATTTAAGAAAAAGTAAACAGTTTTACTCTAGAGTGACTCAACTGTACTCAACCAAAGAGACAAACTATTAATAACTGCCTTTACAAAGGAAACAAATGAAGTGGTAAAAAGAACCAAAAACAGCTAATTTAGCTTGAGGTGGTAATAATTGCCAAAAAGCAACAAAAATTGGACATAAAATTGGGGAAAAAAGAGGAAGTACCCCAAAACTATCAAAAAATGGTCAAGAAGTGGCAAAAAAGATTGAGAAGTGACTTAAATTGCTAAAAAGCAACAAGTATTGGCAAGAAATTTTTGGAGGACGCTTGACGTAACTTGGAAAATAGACAGTTTGTTAAAAAATGGGCAAAAACATCAAACTTGAAAGAAAATTGGGAAGTAACCTGGAAAATAGTCAGAAGTTAGAAAAAATTGGTCCAAAAGTGGCAAAAAAAGGAATAAAAAGTGACTAAATTGGACAGAAAGCATTCAAATGCTGTAGCTGTAGTGGGCTGTTGCGCTGTAATTAATGTAACTGTTCATGTCCTACAATGTGTTTGTTTAAAAACAAAAGAGAGGGAACCTAGAAATAATCACACAAAAAATCACAATTGCAATGTAGGAAATACTATTTGCATTATTTTTGAAAATCATTCAGCTCTAAAAAAACACAATGAAAAATAAAGGTTCTTTAGTTAGTAAGCTTTTCTCATGGAATGAATTCCACCCTGATGTCAGCCACTCAAAGCTTTGACTTGTTTTCCCTGAGCCTAAACAAAGATGCCAACCTTGTTCCACCACATTCTGAGCCCACTGCTTGTGTTTGAGGAGCCTCTTTGAGGTCTACATCAGTATGAATTACCTCTGCCTCCTGTCATCTTCAGGTAGCAGCATCCCTGGAGGAGCAGGCCTTCTCTTCAGCGTGGGGGTTAAAAGCCAAGCAGACCTTCAGCGACGCCACTTTGATGGAACTCACTGCCAGTAACAGGAAACTGGTGGAGAAGATCAAGATCCTGGGAGCTGCCAACCTGCCCCCGGATAAGAGAGAGACGGTTCGTAAGCCTTTTAGGAAGCTTGCAAATCTAACCTCTTAGAGCAAAAACTTCAAGTTTTTGTCTCTCTTCTGCAGTACAACAACATTCTCAGCAGAATGGACAACATTTATTCAACAGCCAAGGTGCATCCATCACCCAATGTGAGCTGGAGCCTGGAGCCTGGTGAGTGTATTCCATACAACTAAAGGCCTTTAAAATAAATTACCTCTTAAATAAAGATGTTTTAAAGTAGGCCAGGGCAATTTATCGCAAATTAGATTAAATGGCAATTTTGGCCTGCAGCGATATTCGAATTGCAGATAGCGCAATATTTCTTAACCTCAAATGACACCTCAAATGTGTCAGAGTACCTGATACCAGATTTAATCATGCCAATACCAGATGTTTTGTGCTCTACACCAGTGTTACTCAACTGTACCCAACCAAAGAGACAAATGATCAAAAATGACCTTTGGAAGAGCAACAATCAGTGGTGAACAGTGGCAAAAACAGCAAAAAGTAGCGATAAAAATAAGTTTAAGGTGGCAATAATGATCAAAAAGCAGCAAAAATGGGCAAGACAATAGGGAAACCACTTGGAAATAGTCAGAAAGTAGCAAACGATTGGTCCAAAATGGGAAAAAATGGAGCAAAATTGATTATAATGGGCAAGAAGCGAGTAGAAAAAAAAAAAGAAAAAAATGTCATGGGTTGACGTCATGCTGGAATTAAGTCAATGTTCAATTCCAAGGATGTGTTTGTTTGAGAACACATAATATGAAGCACCTAAAATAAAGGCACAATACTGCACAATAAATCACAATTCCAATATTAGGGAAAATAATTGCAGTTCGATTATTTTTGCAAATCGTTCAGCTCTAATTTAGAGTCACTTGAAAGACGCAGGAAAGGAAGGAGGTTGAGGAGTATGAAACAAACAGTGGCGTGGAGAGGAAGTGTAGAAAGAAAAACTGTTGTAAGTGCTTCAGATCTTATCTGCTGTGGGGAAAGTAACAGGATGGGGAAAAAGGGCTTCAGAGAGCTCTCCAGAGGAAGTCTTATGGATGTGCCCATGAGCGCGGAGTTAAAGCTATTGAAACAGCATGTCAGTCTTTTAACGCTGCCGGCTTCTACTGTGAACAATGGCTCTGTGTTTTGTTTGCAGCAACTGCCAAAACTAATTGTGAGAAACATTGGCCAACAAAAACAAAGAACAGCACGACCAGGGAGCAAAAACTCTTACTTCAATGACTTCAGTGATGAAACGTAAATAAGTCCTTTTACTGAAGGTCAGAGCTAAGGTGGGGCAGGGTTATTCAAAGTGTGAGGTTCATCTCTCCATAAAAACAAACAGACTGTCAACTTATTTGTCATCCAAACTATTTTCTGTCACCTTTTCTTCACCTCCATTTCCCACCTTGAGGAGACTTAAAGTGTCACAGAGGTGCCATCACTCAAAGCTAATCTTGCTCTGGCCTTTGAGATCATCAAGTCATCCAAACACTAATACATCTTTAAGTGTCAGGAAAATCTTCCAGCTCCTGAATCATATATTATTATGTGTGTTTATTCTATCATAGTGCTGATGGGTTTGTTTACTTGTGTTCTCAGAGCTCACAGAAATCATGGCTTCCTCCAGAAGCTATAAGAGGCTACTGTACGCATGGGAGGGCTGGCACAATGCATCAGGCGTCCCTCTGAAGAAAGAATACCCCAACTTTGTGACACTGAGCAATGAAGCCTCACGAGCAGACGGTAAGAACCCTGTGCCTGAGCTTTACCCTTAAAGTCAGAGGTTTAAAATACTCTAAATGCTGAAGTAGGGTGAACATATTATAGAAACCCAAAAAGAGGACCCCCTACCCATCCACTTAGAGATACTTCAAAAATACCCCAACATATACAAACAGGACAAAGAAGCTTCATGAGCTATGCATTTCTGGAAAACACTCCTTTGAAGTAGAAATTTTCTGAAATGTAAACACAAATAATGAATAAAAGCTGATTTCCGCCAGCTTTAAATGTAAAACTGAAAAACTGGCTTTGTAATTTTTTTTGCATATGAGTCAAAATTTTAATTTGACTTTCCGTCTCTAAATAATGGCTTTTTATCTCCAAATGTTAAATTCTTATCTCCATTGTTTAACTTTTTTTCCACAAAATTTTGAAATTTTATCACATTTTGACCCATAATCTCACAGTATTGACATTATTATCTCAAACTTTTGACTTTATACCTCAAAATTTACCCCAAATTTTGGCTTCTCATCTGACATTTATCTCAAAATTTGAAATTCTTTTTGAAATTTTTACTTCTTGCCTCATTATTTGACTTTTTATCTAAAAATTCTGACATTTTATCCTATAATTTTGAAATGTACCCCTAATTTGACTGATTTTCTCATAATTTTCACCTTTTCTCTCACAATAATGACTTTTTGTCTCAAAATTTTGACGTTATCCCATAATTTTGACAATTTTATCTCCAAATTTTGGCTTTCCATCTCATAATTCTGACTTTGAGGTTGGTACATCAGAATGATGCCAGTCGCCCAGTGCAGCATTTAAAAAAAATATATATATCAATGGTCTGAAGAACAAGCAGAGAAAAACCTGGACATTTGGGGGTATTTCATAAAATCCCCGGGAATATAATTTTACAGCCAAAGAGGAGAACATGTCCAGGCTGAAGAGGATGTTTGGTCACACTATGCTAAAGAATATGAATGTTTTACCGTTTAGGCTTCGCTGACACTGGTGCTGACTGGCGATCTTGGTATGAGACTGACACCTTTGAGGAGGACCTGGAGGGACTCTACAGGACCATTGAGCCACTCTACCAGAATCTGCACGCCTTTGTGCGTCGACAGCTCTACAAACAGTATGGCCCCAAGTACATCAACCTGAAGGGACCAATCCCTGCACACCTGCTTGGTATGACACAATTATCCTGCTGCTAACACACACTGTACATATCTCCATAGAAACACTACTGCTGGCAGCTTATAACATAACATATATACACTTTTAAAAAAGTAATAAAGGAGACAGGATGGGGTGCCAATGTAGCTGAGTGATTAAGTTTTATGACCTGCGTTCACAGGCTACTGTCCCAATCATGGACAGCTAAGGGCTATCATTTTTCTGAATATATCCGTTTTAACTCTAAACATTAAAGGTAGCGTCTGCAGGATTTTCCTAAAATAAATTAAATCCCAACTTTCACAGAAGTAATCCTGCTCACAGGCCATCTATGGGCCTTTACACCTGTCAGTTCTGTCTGCCTCAAGCCCCTCCTCTGCCTGTATGTTGATGTTTTAGTAGGCCCAGTGACTCTAACCAAACACAGCGTGCCTGGTGCACATGTGGCAGGGCTTGTTGATCGTAACAAGTGGCAGAAGCTATCCCAAGCGGCTATGATAGCGACCGTTGCACAAAAAAAGACTGACACAATATTTGCAGGATACCTCATTTACCTGCAGGGAGTCAGGTGTACGCCACTTGAGTCTCTACCATGGAGAAACAACGCTGCAGATGCTCGCTGGGCTAGTGAATGTGTTCATGTAGCTACAGCATAGAGCTGCTATCTGCACTGCTGCTTACACTAAGCCACAGATGAGAAGCCAAATTTGAATGTTGTTTACAAACGGCAACGAAAATTCCTGCAGACCCTACCTTTAAATCAGAAAGATCAAAATGCTGAAAAGCTCTTTACTCTCAAAGTGCTACATTTTTGAAGAGTTAAACAACCCACAGACATCCATGCCGGTAATTTTCAATCAGTCCCCAACATAACCAGTCATTGTTAAATGTCCTGGAAAGCAGACAGAGATGTAATCACACATGGGTGCTGATCTCGTTACTGTGAATGAGGCTTTTCCTGTGGTGCCTCAGAGCAGAGTATCTCCTAACAAGAATTGTTTCTCAAGTGTGTTTTCTTCCTCACCCTCAGGAAATATGTGGGCCCAGACCTGGAACAATATTTATAGTATGATGATCCCATTTCCTGACAAACCCAATATGGATGTAACAAATGAAATGGTGAATCAAGTGAGTATGGGGGGGGCACTTGAATGTAGGAAAGAAAATTTTTGCTGTGGGTCAAAAACAAATCACCAAATCAAACCGTTGCGGATGAGATTTGACCTCTGTGGTTGCTTCTTCCGCTCAGGGTTACAATGCCACTCACATGTTTCGTGTGGCTGAGGAGTTCTTCACGTCGCTGGGTTTGAAGGAAATGCCTCAGGAATTCTGGGACCACTCCATGCTTGTGAAACCTGAGGGTAGAGAGGTCGTGTGCCACGCGTCAGCCTGGGACTTTTACAACAGGAAAGACTTCAGGTAAATTAACCAACTGAGTCAGTACACTTGGGTCAATGCTGAATTATGAGTTTAAAATCAGGATCTGTAGCACAGGAGATTTGACTTTAGATTTAAATATACCAACATTGTGAAAACAACACAAGCCTTGAATCATAAGTTTACCCTTGTGGTGGCTTAGATTAATTTTCAATGCTGAACATCTTGATTAAACTTGAAATGACTGGCTGATGTTTTACTCATAGGATCAAGCAGTGCACCACAGTGACGATGGAGCAGCTCTTCACTGTACATCATGAGATGGGTCACATCGAGTATTACCTGCAGTACAAAGACCAGCCTGTGGGCTACCGCCGTGGGGCAAACCCAGGTTTCCATGAGGCCATTGGTGATGTCCTGTCCCTCTCTGTTTCCACACCAAAACATCTGCATACCATCAAACTGTTGGACAATGTGACAAATGACTATGGTGAGGGAAATGAACAAATACAGTGATACCAAAAGAGCCTCATATGTAGCATTTAGCATTAAGCTCAACTAACAGGTATGTAGCTAATCACGTGACGCTGCATTGTGTTTTCTAGAAACGGATATAAACTACCTGTTGAAGATGGCTCTGGAGAAGATAGCCTTTCTTCCTTTTGGCTACCTCATCGATCAGTGGAGGTGGGGGGTGTTCAGTGGACGGACACCTACTGAGCGCTATAACGCCGACTGGTGGTACCTCAGGTAAGAATTAAAATAATTTATAAAAAAATGATTGTGCATTTGCAATAATGATAATCAATGTATGCTAAATTTAAAAAAAAAAGTACTGCACTTAGTAAATACAAGCAGTGAGTTAGCCAATAATGATAATCAACTTATGCAAAAAAAATAAAGTAAAAATAAAAAGATTTCACATACTAAATACAAGCAGTGAGTTAGCTAATAATGATAATTAACTTATGCAAAAAAATAAATAAATAAATAAATAAATAGTTCACTTAGTAAATACAAGCAGTGAGTTGGCCAATAATGATAATCAATTTATGAAAAAAAAAATAATAATAAATAAATAAAAAGAGTTCACTTAGTAAATACAAGCAGTGAGTTAGCCAATAACGATAATTAACTTATGCAAAAAAATAATGATAATAAATAAATAAAAAGATTTCACTTAGTAAATACAAGTAGTGAGTTAGCCAATAACGATAATTAACTTATGCAAAAATAAATAAATAAATAAAAAGATTTCACTTAGTAAATACAAGCAGTCAGTTAACCAACGATGATAATTAACTTATGAAAAAAAAAAACACTTGGTAAATACAAGCAGTGAGTTAGCCTGTTGTAGCACGAGACACTAACCATATGGGAGTTAGTGAAAAACACCGTCTGAGGCTTTAAATTACCTGAGAGCAGCTGAGCATCCAGTCTTATCCCCACTGTACTCCTCAACACCAACTTTTTACAATCATATTTGGCTTTTCTTGCCTAATATCTTCTGGGCTGCCAGACATCTGGGAGCACTTCTCCTCACACAGCTGCACCACATTCACTCTGAGGGGGGTGTCAGTCAGTCAACCCCCCAGTGAGGCTTCATGATGGACAACACTTGACCTTTTTCTTTGGTTTGCCTCCTTTTTGCTCTCTGGATACATTTGGTTGCATTGACAGCTCTTTCTTTAGCTGTAGGTCGTTGTCCCTGGTACTTTACAGGCAGCTCCGCATGTCCGGTTTAAAAATAATGAGGTTAATTAGCGCAAGCTGCTGAAAAACTTGCTGCTGCAACTCTTAATAAATGAGGGGTGTGTTATTCCCTCTTAACTCGATAAAGACAGTTATCCTCGTATTTCGACAGAAAAACTCTGCGCTCAACGGTAACCCTTCTTTAGACCCCTTTGAAAGAGACATTTTAATCTAACCGCGTTTTGAGGACGTCTATCGGTCGCATTTTTCATGTTTAGGTTCTCTCGGTGTTTATGCTGCGTTCAGGGTCAAGTCGAGAATCAGAAAATGACTCCATCGTTCAAGTGTAGTGCCAGAAGAGGTACCCCCGATAGAAAGTGCACACAGATACACAGTCCCGTGTTTACATATCAGTTTAGCGTATGAATTAAACCAAATGAGGCTGTTACTATCATGCTTTGATTGTCAAAGATATTCGGTAATGTAGCACCTGACTTTTTTTTTTTTTTACCTAAATAAATGCTTTTGCTGCTCTTCATCACGTTTTGCCCAAGTTAACAGTGTTGTAGCGCTGTCTGACAATGTCTTATCCTCCTCTTTTTTTTAATATAAAGTCTAATATTGCTAAGCTAAGTTGCTAAGTTAGCCCGCTAACTAAACGTAATACTCTCTGATACTAGATTCAAACACACTTATTCAGTTTTTAGGATAAATCTATCCAACTTCTAATACAGTAAAATCAACACCACTGAGAGCATTTTAATACACTGTCAGACTTGATCATTCACAAGTAAACTTGAGAATTAGGACTAATTTCATCAAACAGCAAATGTTATGAGGGGGATACAAATTATTTCAGCCTCCTACAATGCACCAGCCTTAAAGTATAACCCCCTCTATCATCCCCAATTATTATCCAAAATTATTGCATGCATTATAATCCAGATTCTCAATTTTTGTCATAAATGATGAGAAATGTCTTCAAAATAATATGCATGATGTTATCACATCACCTAAGGATTATTAGGGGGGGATACATTTTCTGGCAGGCTCTGTGTCAAGTGCTGAAATCATTTGTAACCCCCGATAACTTTTGCTGTTTGATGAAATAAGTCCTAATTCTCAAGTTTTCCTACAGATGATCAGAAATGTCTACAAAATGAACTGCATTATATTATCACATCACCTGGGGGATTATAGAGGGGGGATACATTTTATGGTGGGTGCATTGTAGCCATAGACTGTAAGATTCTACAATTTCATTTACCATACGCTGTTGTCCAAAGCAACGTACTGTGGTGAGCAGGGTGCAGTGTCTTGCTCAAGGACACCAAGGCATGTGACTAGACAGCTGGCATCGAACCTGTGACCACCCTACTGCAAGGCCATGACTCTGCCACTGAGCCACACCCACCCCCACAGTCTGTGATTGTAGCGGGCTGAAATAATTTGTATCCCCCTCATAACATTTGTTGTGTTTGATGAAATTAGTCCTTATTCCCAAGTTTTTTTGTAAATGATCAGAAATGTATAGAAAATACACCACATGATGTTAGCACATCTCTTGGAGATTGTAGTGGTGCTGGTGGTGGTGGGGGATGACTAGCTCTCCCTCTCTCTCAACCTCCCTGTGCGTTACATGGAAAAATTGCATGTGTCTTAATATGTATGAAGGTAGTAACCTAACTGAAACTGAAAATGTTTGTTCATCTTCAGAAGAAGCTGGTTTTCAAAGCTGTGATAATTCCATAATATTCTAAAAAGTGACTTTATTTTCTGCCAAAGTCATGTTTTGGTAAAACACTTGAACTTTTACTCAAGTATTGCTATGCTTATACAAGACTGGTTAGCAGCAGGTGATTCCATGATGTGCCCAGCTGTTCAGTGCCACAAACTAAAATCTCTTTTGATGTAATTTTGCAACAGTGAATAACAAGAATGGCTCAGGGAAACATAGTGGAGTACAAGTGCACATTTTATTCAGGAAGTACAAGTTGTCAGGAATATAAATTATTAAGTACAATACAGACATGTCAAAATTCAACTTAAGTACAGTGACAAAGTATTTGTTGGTAGTATGTACTTCATTACATTACAACACTGGAGTTGAAGTTGTCAGCAAATACTAATACACACCTCTAACAGGCTACATACTACTGGCATTAGCACATCATTCTGGAGGATCACTAACATCAGTATAACAGCAGATAAATATTTCTCTGCTGCAAACAGCTAACTGGAATTGTATGCTGAGTAGTGTCCAGTAGCTTTGATCAAAACAACTATAGAAGACTTTCAATTGTTGAACAAAACAGTGAAACTCTCTTTACCAATAAATCTGGCTCTGAACAATAGAGCATATATAGCTCCACATAGTCTGTATACAGTCCCTTAAATTACACTGAGCCCTGGTGTGTAGCTGTACAGTACAGGAACAGATGAAGTGCATGTGCTCTGTAGTTACAGGAGAAGACTTTGGTTACACTGGCTAGTATTTGGCATATTTGTGGACTGGTGAATCCCTGGAAAAACAGAGTACAAGCCCAGAAGACAGTTTCTGGATACCTCAAACTGCTCAAGAGGAAAAAAATTATGACACGCCAACAACTTTTCAGAAACTTGTATCTCAGCTGCATGACTCATGCCAATGCCAGTTCTAATCCTGCACTTATTTCCTTTTGCAGGACAAAATATCAAGGCATCTGCCCACCAACCAGACGTACAGAGGAACACTTTGATGCTGGGGCAAAATACCACATCCCTGGAAACACACCATACATCAGGTAGTGTCATGTTCCAGCATCACCACGTTATACTTCACATAATTGAACACTAGGGAAGTAAGAGATTAATGTAACCTGAAATGACGGGGAGGTGGTCACAGTTTTGGTTTTAGAGGGATATTTTAAATCGTTCTGTTTCATAAGTATAATCCAGCATTCCTTTCCTCTCCAGGTACTTTGTGAGCTTCATCCTGCAGTTCCAGCTTCATGAAAAACTGTGTGAGGCAGCCAACCACACTGGTCCTTTACACACGTGTGACATCTACCGCTCTACTGAGGCTGGGGCCATTTTAGAGTACGTGATCTGATCCCACAGGGCATAAATCCTGATTGTCTTCTAAAAAAGTGAAGGGGTTACAAAGTTTCATTTTCCATTCTTTAGAACAATCCTTCAGGCTGGCTCCTCCAAACCCTGGCCTGAGGTTCTACAGGAAGCCATCGGCACCAACAAGCTTGACGCCACTTCACTGATGAAATACTTCAACCCCATTATTCAGTGGCTGGAAGAGAAAAATAAGGCTCAAAATGAGACGCTGGGATGGCCTGACTTTAACTGGGTACCACCCATTCCTGAAGGCTACCCTGAGGATATTGGTAATAATTTTGCTTTGTATACTTCATTTTTAAAAACAGAATCATTAGGATTAAATAAATCATCAAAAGAAGAGAGGGAGAAGTACAAATTCATGCCCAGTGATGCAATAAAAATTCTGTATTTTGGTAAAGATGATATTGCTCTGGACTGTTGAGAAAGGGTGAATATTTCATTCTCATGGTCAAAAATCTTACATACAGAAGAGTACAGCTTTCTTTTTAAAACAGAGCAAACACCTTCAAAAATGAAAAACCTGCTGTGTGTACACACTCTCACTGTATAGTCTAAATTATATGTCTCTTCATCTTAAGTACACATCTTACATTTTTCTCTTCTTGTTTACTCAGACAAGAATACAGATGAGCTCAGTGCAAAGGCATTTCTGGATGAGTACAATAGCACAGCTGAGGTGGTGTGGAATGCCTACACAGAGGCCTCCTGGAAATACAACACTGACATTAATGAAGCCAATAAGCAAGCCATGGTGAGATCTTTGAACTTCATCACTTTCACATCCTCATGCATTGTCTATCATCACTTCACTTTGAATGACAGTGGCGTCTTATGCTGAGTTGGTGCACCAAGTCAAATGTTTCTCGTTTAAAAAGTACTTCAACTTCAATTCAATTACCTTAAGTCTTAAAAATAATACATGTAAAAAATATTTCTCCCTCTTTTTCTTCTAGCTGGACAAAAACCTGGAGATGTCAGCCCACACCCTGAAGTACGGACAGAAGGCTCGTGAGTACGACACCACCGACTTCACGGACGCCTCAGTCAAACGCATCATCAAAAAACTCAGCGACATCGAGAGAGCAGCACTGCCGTCTGCACAGCTGGAGGAGGTGAGGAAGGAGAGTTTGCTGACAAACAAACAGAATTCCTTTCGAGGCAGAAATAGTTTAATGGTTGAATTTGACCAATATTTTCAGTTGTTACAAAGGAGACCACATATTTCTAACCAAGATGTGTTTTAGAAATAAATCATGCTGGATGAAAGAAAAAAACAGTTCAACAAAGAAAATATGAAAGTAATCAAGTAAAGGCTTTGAAATCTGATTCGTCTTAGAGTCAAATATGTTTGAATCACTGAGTCATGCTGGGGGAAATGGCACCAGATCAGCTCAAGACATGACACCCAGAGGGGCTTAACAGCTAGCTCTGATATCCCAGAGATGCCCCCTCCATGCCTCAAAGCAGATTTTACCACCACTATCACATGGTCTCCAGTGAGTGCTGCCACCTACAACACAGCAGAAAAGACAGAGAAGCTGGAGTCAGGAGTAAAACATGATTATTTAAGAACAAGGTGATTTTGTGGAGACTCTTGAAGGGAGCTGATACTTAAATGTCCTCTGTGTAGACACAAAGTAGATAAATACCTGGAGTTAGTTTTGTAACCTGCTTTTCTACTTCAGAACAGGTTGAAAGAGGTCAAGTGCTATTGCTTTGTTTGCTTGTTTGTCTGTAGTTGGGGGGTTTGTAACAGATAAACAAATTGCCAGAACTTCAGTTCATCTCCATGCTCGTTCATTCAGAACCATGTGATGGATGTTGTGAATGAAAAATATATTTTGAATGATTCTCTAATTTCAATACTCACACCATTTCCCTCCAGCTCAAACAAACCTGACAACTCCATTTGTCAATTACAAGTTTCTGATAATCTAATGTTTAGTACTTGTCTTCACTTTCAGTACAACAAACTTCTTTCCAACATGGAGACCAAGTACAGTGTAGCTGAGGTCTGCAGAGAAAATGGGACCTGTCATCCTCTGGATCCAGGTGAGACTCATACAGAGAAACTTACACTGTGAAAGAAAAGAACGTAAAAAAAAAACCAGTAAATGACTGGCAGCTATGGTTGCCAAACAAAAAACATTACATGAAAGTAAAATACCCTAATTTTAAATAAGTGCAAATACATTGTTGACAGGAATTTTAATGAAGAGTTCTGTAAGAAAAACATCATTATTTTACAGAATTTACCATAATTATTACAATCAAACCTCTTTAATAAAGTGACAATGCAAAGAGTTCTGCAGAGAAACACAGTTATTTGACAGACTTTAACTTAATTAATGCCATCAAACACTTTCAATAAACCCTAAACACCACCTTTAATAAAGAGTTAAATGACTGTCAGCATGGCTGCCAAAGAAAATCTATAACATTTCTGTCAAAAGTCCTGATGAAACTGATAGGATACGTAACAAAGTAAGAATTAACACATCTAAAGATTTTTGCTGTCTCAGTGGAACTGGGGTGGGAAATAAAGTGAATTACAAATAAAGTAATGCTGAAGAACACTGTCTGTTTATGATATGGAGCTCAGACAATAAAACATTAGATTGTCAGTATGGACATAAACTGTTATCTAATGAGTTACATATTTAATTACAGTAAATTATTGTCATTTTACATTAATTGACTGTAGTTAGACACAGCATGTATTATTATACTGTAATTTTTCCATTACAAATGAGAACATAGCTTAGTTTGATATTATTGGTGTAATGCTTATGCAAACCAATCAGGCTGTTTATTTACAGATAAGGTCTGTAATTGTACAGTTTTGTATTTATCTTTCACAAAACAGAAAAACTACAGTAAAAAGTCAGGTTATTAACCATAAAATCAAGATTTTTTTTTTTTTTTTTTTTTTTTTTACAGTGTATGACTTTCTTAGTTCAAAGACTGTAGTTTGTGTAGGAAAGTGTAGTTTTTGAGCTCAGATCAAAGAGTTGATTGTTTCGTGGCTGGTTTTAGATCTCCAGAAGATCATGGCAGAGTCCAGAGACTACGATGAACTGTTGTTCGCCTGGAAAGGTTGGAGAGACGCTGCTGGCAAAGTGTTGCGCACGGATTACATCAAATATGTGGAGCTGGCCAACAAAGCTGCCACGCTCAATGGTATGAATCCAACTCAAGAGTCCTTTTCTATTCATGCAAAAATGTGCAACTTTCATTTCATTCCCTGCATTACAGGGAGTCAAGTTAAACTTTTCCTCCCTTGTGCTGTGTTCAGGTCACACTGATAACGGGGCTTTCTGGCGCTCCCTGTATGAAACCCCCACCTTTGAACAGGACCTGGAGACTCTGTGGAAGGAACTGGAGCCACTTTACTTAAATGTACATGCATACGTGCGTAGAGGTCTGTTTAAGAGGTACGGCCCCGAGCGCATCAACCTGAAAGGACCCATTCCTGCTCATCTGCTGGGTGAGTAACCGATGGGAATGTGCTACTAGATTTCCTCAGTCTTCCCTTTGTATAAGCAAATATTTGGAGAAAACTCTGCCCCCAAAAATTCCACTGTGATTATGCCAGCCTTCCTGTGGCTGAGGCTGAAACTTCACTTCAGTCACTTTTTCACTGAGGAATGTAAAAGATTCAAACACTCTCCTGTGGAGGCATACCGCATTGATATTCTGTCGTTGACTGCAGTTGCATTTGGATTTAGGCGGGATTTAATTTCCTTTCAGAGGCGTCAAGCGTGAGATTGCGAGTGACAGCTCCACACAGTCACTAATTCCTCTCGCTCTGACTCTGGCAGAGCGGAGATCTGTTAAGTTGTAAAAATAGGATGTGTGACAGCCATCTCCTCTCCACCTAGGTAACATGTGGGCACAGACGTGGTCTGGAATAATGGATCTGGTCATGCCCTACCCGGATGCTACACAGGTTGATGCCACCCCTGCCATGGTAGCAAAGGTGAATAAACACAGAAATGCTGTTATATAAGACAGACCACAGCACACATGAATGCACACTTATACACACATGCACTCTCCCACCACTCACAGTGCAGCTTCAGAGGTCAGAGATCAGTTAGCTCCTGTGAAAATTAGTCCCAGACGTGGCCTAAAGTAAAAGGTTGACTAGGATAAGGATAAATATAGAGGCTTTTAGGAGCACTTGAGGAAGCAGCAGCCATTTATAACTGACATGACGTGGACTGAAAACATAAATAGATTCAGTTTGGAGGAAAAAGTGTGTTATCTCCAATCCTCACCAAGCCGTAACTCTTTCAAAATAAATGCACTCATCCGTTTTCTCAACAAAGTCGTTTCCAAATGTTAAATACGCCAGTGCAGGCACAACTGTTTACACAGTTCCACTCTGCGCATTCATCTACATCATCACTGTTACTCTTGTTCCTCCGTTCAGGGCTGGAACGCCACCAGAATGTTCCAGGAATCGGACAATTTCTTCACCTCGCTGGGTCTGCTGCCGATGCCAAAGGAGTTCTGGGACAAATCCATGCTGGAGAAGCCGTCTGATGGACGCCAGGTGGTGTGCCACGCGTCTGCATGGGACTTCTACAACAGAAAGGACTTTAGGTGAGAGAGAAACTGGGGCATGTGAGGAAGAGCGGTGACGTGACCTCAGACAGAAACATAGATCGTGGAGAATTTCAACCTCCACTTTCATCACTAATAATGCACTCCAACATGTTTCCACCTCAGTCTGAGGTTTAGTCATGACAACTGGATGACGCAAAATTCAGTGTACCAAAGAAAATAGATGAGAAACTGAGATCATATGGCATACAAAAAGAAACATGTTGTCAAGAAAAACCTTGAAGATATTAAGTTTCATAAGTTACCCCAGAGATATTAAAAGAATAGTTTTGATGTTGGGTAATTCAGGGTTCAATGTGTGTGTTTGTACCTCCAGGATCAAACAGTGCACCGTGGTGACCATGGACGACCTGATCACAGTCCACCACGAGATGGGACACGTCCAGTACTTCCTGCAGTACAAAGAGCAGCCCGTGTCCTTCCGTGATGGAGCCAACCCAGGTTTCCACGAGGCCATCGGTGACGTCCTCGCTCTGTCTGTGGCCACACCAGGACATCTGAAGAGCATCGGCCTCCTGGACAAAGTAGAAAATAATTACGGTGAGTTTACACATAGAAGAATCCCATTAAAGACCTGAGAAAAGCATCATAAGCTGATGATTCTGATGGCTCTGATGCTTCTATCTCCTCCTACAGAGAGTGATATCAACTTCCTGATGAGTATGGCGCTGGATAAGATTGCCTTCCTGCCTTTTGGCTACCTGATGGATCAGTGGAGATGGAAGGTGTTTGATGGACGTATCCCATCGACTGAGTACAACAAAGAATGGTGGAACCTCAGGTAAAGCTCACCTGCATGCGCCAAGAGCAAATTTATTATTGCCACAAATTTGATGTTTTAGGAATTGTGAGGAATTTTGAAGTGATCTTGAAAAAGTCTGATATCCACAATTTAAAATGAGATTATCAGCATCAAAATAGGTTATTTCTCCATGGTATTTCCCAGCTTCCCAATCGGACTGGACCGAGTAGTTTTTCATAGTTATTAAGGACAACACCACATCAGCGGATGACGTTTAGCAGTGAGGAGAGAGTTATGTGATTTCTGGACTAAAAACAATTTCTGTGATTTATTTGATAGTAATAGTGGAAACTGGAGCTGGAGAGTCTGGAAGAAAAGGGGCAGAGGAACAGAAGAAAGCTACCAGGATAGTGATAGAGTGAGGGCTAAAACACGGGTCAACCTATTTGTGATAATGTTCATTCTTGTTTTACTGTAGTGATCTGTTCAAACCTGAGAGTCTATAAACAAAATAAAGAGCCAAGTCATGTTTGCTCTGCTTGGTGAGATTAGAGTTGGTAGATGGGCACTGGCAGGACATGACAATGATTCATGAATGTTACATGTTATGAACACGTCTCACAGGGCTGTGAGTAGCTGAATGTAGCCTGCTACTAAACTACGCTACCGACTTACAAAGTTAGCTTTGTCATGTTTCAAACAACAGATAACTTTGTATGTTATCTTGAACTAAGAAAAGTCTTCTAGCTTTCAGTCATCAGTAGGTATTTCCAAGTTTTCACCAGTCAATTATTCACTCAAACAGTGGCTTGAATAAAATATTTTGTGCATTGCAGAATGAAATACCAAGGCCTGTGTCCACCTGTGACCCGCGATGAGGAGGACTTCGACCCTGGTGCAAAGTTCCACATCCCTGCTAATGTGCCTTACGTGAGGTAAATCTGAGCAGATGCTCGGTTTCTTGCTCAGTTTAGAATAACGATCAGTCATCATTAGGAGCAGTGAGTGTGTTTATTGCCTCTTCCTGATTCCTGGCGGCCCAGTCGTGATGCATTTAACGGTTTCCTATCAGGTACTTCGTCAGCTTCATCATCCAGTTCCAGTTCCACCAAGCTCTGTGTAAGGCAGCTGGTCACACTGGGCCTCTTCATGCCTGTGATATCTACAAATCTAAGGAAGCAGGGACGCTGTTGGGGTAGGTGTACACACAGAAACAACTAGGAAATATGTTCCCACAGTACAATGAGGCATCAAGGTTTGGACTAGGCAATTAATTACAAATGAGATTCAATAGTAATATGTCCTGCTGTAATATTCTAGTGGCTGACAGTACAGTATTTCTTTAACCTGAAATGTATTACAATACCAGAAACATGTTTTCACAGTAGATGTTTTACACTCTACATCAGTGTTACTCCACCCTGCTCAACCAAAGAGACTAACTGTCTGAAACTACCTTTGCAAGAGAATCAATCTAAGGGGTGAAAAGTGGAGAAGAGTAGCCATAGTGATAAGTTTAAGGTGGCAAAAAGCGGCAAAGAGGGGGTGAAATTGGGGGGAAAAAACTTGGGAAATAGTCATAAAGTAGCAAAACTTTTCAGAGGCATGATAATTTTTCTTAGACACATAATTTTGGTTTTCAATTATCTGTAAGTTATAATCATCAACATCTCAAAAAAATACAGACTTGAAATAATTCACACTATGTATAATAAGTGTATGTAATATCTTGGTTTCACTGTCTAAAATGAGTGACCATAAATTTGTCACTTTTTTATGATATTCTATTTTTTTAGATTTACCTGTACATGTAAACAAAGTTTTTTGAGAAATTCTTTTTTTCTTTTAAACAAAAATGTGTTTTTATTGTTCAAAACAAGAAAAAAACCCATTCTCTTTAATATAACAATTGATATCAACAACACAAAAGATAAGGAACCTAAAAATAATGGCTCAATAAGTTACTATTCCAATGTAGGGAAAAATACTTGCAGTTAGATCCATTCTGTAAATCATTTAGCCATCACTGAGATCTCATGTGAAGAGAAGTTAGCTCAAGCATCACATCTCCACATCATCCACACAAAGCCACTGACATTGAATAAATCTACAAGTCAGGAGGAGGAAAAAGTCTTTAACTTATTCCTCAAAATGAGAAATACTGTCAGGTGAGGTGGGATGAAATCGTATGTCTTAAATATACAGAGATTAAAGTTTATGCAGAAAGAAGTGTCTAGCAGCTGGTAAAAAAGTCTGAACTCCGTGTTTGTCTCTCCTTCTCCTCATTTCCTCTGACCCCCTCTGACCTGCCCTCTCACACACACAGTGACGTGATGAAGCTTGGCTTCAGCAAACCCTGGCCCGAGGCGATGGCCATGATCACCGGCGAGCCCAAAATGAGCGCCCAGCCACTCATGGAGTATTTCCAGCCTCTCATTGAGTGGCTGGAGAAGGAGAACAACAATAATGGTGACATCCGCGGGTGGCCTGAGTACGACTGGAAACCTTCAAGTAAATCCAGCACACTCACGCACACACACTCACACACATACTTTTTAAATATACAAATAAAAGCACATGCATGGGGGCAGGAAATTTGTGTTAAATGAGTTTCCAATCTCAGAGCCAAAAGAGTTTGAACTCCTTCCCAGGAGAAAAAAACTGGTGCAGTGTCTTCACACAGAGGCATTCATGTTGTTTTCTCCTCTGCTGTGGCTTATAGTGAAGTCAATCTTGTTTTACTGATGAGAGCCTGCTCAAAGACTGTGCTCAGATTAGACTGATGAGATCCCTGCAGAACAGACAAGAAGAGACAGTGGAGGAAAATCTAACAGCTGTTGTTGCGGAGAACGAGTTACGGATAAATTGAAATAATTTAGAGAAGGACCATGAAGTAATCCTGCATTTAAATGCTGTGATTTTTATCATATTGGGTCTGAAACACACCAGAGCTGCAGCATGAACAATGTCCGACTAAAAAAGTATCAGGTTTGATTTACATTCAGTTACAGAGATGCACCAGCTGCAGTCTGAGCTCGGCCAAGTCCTTCACAAAGAATTCTGCAGTGAAAGTAGAAGCTGTAACAGTGAGCGTGTCATTGTGCGCCATCTGTAGGAACAGAGAGTAACACCTTTTCCCACATGATAGGATTACATAGTAGATTTTTTGGGTCAGGGTCTCGCCTCTTTTTTGTTTCTTACGTGTCAATGAAGTGAAACAACTTCTTTGTGTTCCAGCTCCAGTTGAAGTTGAATCGACCAAAGTGGACTTCCTGGGTATGAGCGTGGCCGCCCCAGCTGCTGTGGCCGGTCAGTGGGTCCTGCTGGTTCTTGGCGTGGTTCTCCTGCTGGCCACCATCTTTTTGGCCTACAGACACAGCTCATCAAAAAAGCCTGAGAAATCCATTTCCATGGTGGAGCTCAAGCAGAAGGACTAGAGGACAGAGGCAGCTAACAGGCTAACAGGCTAAAGCTAGGCCTGTTGTAGCTGTAGCTGGCACGGTGCCAACCTCAATGTGAACATCAGTGTTTAATGTGTACTGTCCAGTACATCTGATCAAATCTGCTCCTTTGTTCGCCTTCTTATCTGGTCTTGTATATTTGTTGTATACACTCTGAGTCAAATTATTTTTGCCTATGCAAAAGATTATCACACTTTTGTAATTTATTTGCAATATTTGAATGTTTAAGGAGGAAATGTTGTAAATGAATGTTTGTAAAGTCATTGTTTTGAAATTTTTTGAATATTTGATTATGTTTTTTTATTTCGTTGTCAGATCCTCTGCATTTCTACAATAAAAACATGAAACACTTTTCCTGTCTCTGTGCTAAAAAAAAAGCAGAAAATGAAGTTGATAAAAACAATTTAATTACATGAAACTGCACAGTAAAGATCACCACCACAGGAACAGTTTGTGCACAAGTTTCAGCCCTTTTCTCTTCACTCAGAGTCTATAGGAGTCACAGTCACAACCTGCGGCCTCAGAGTTTATTGGTAATCCAACACCTGGACCCACCAGAGACTCTTTTGGTCCAGTCTACTTTCAGTGCTGCAGGCCGATCTCAGCTGCATTGATTGCGGCTTGGAAACAACTCAAGTGTCAGCTAAGTGTCTCTTTAAAAATACAAAGCTGCATGAAAAAACACAAAAACAGCCAATCACTTACAAAAGAATCATTGAAATACTCAATTCTAAACGTCATTATGTACAATTCATAACATCACTTGCCATGTCAGAGCATACAGCCTCCAGACACACATTACATGCATTTTCTAATCCAGTGTCACGACTCCCTGTATCTGATATTTTCAAACATATTCAGATGATTTTTTGCTGTGTAACAAAAGACAGTGTAATAAATAAGAATCAAGTTTGCTCCCGTTATCTCATGAACACGTTACCTTTTTTCAGCTTCATACATGTAGCTATTGCTTGACACCTCAAAGCAGTAGAGCTTTAAATGTGTTTTTTTCACACAAGTACCGTAATTTTATGTGCACCTGTTTGAGGCACTGACTGTATAAAACAATGGACAGGACAACAGCTGTTCCAAAGTGACGCCAAAGATTGATGACGGGCTCATACTTTAACGTATGGAACACCAATGGGAATTAAATTATGCATCAGGTGAATTTCTCTGAGACATTTCAAAAGTTGCTGTCACTAAAGGAAACAGGTCCCCCTTTTTTTTTTTGAATATTACAAAAAGTAAATTATTATTTATGGTGGTCCTGAAGCACAAACCACAACAATGAATAACTAAAAGGCTTAGCATTTTAACATTAAGTATTTGCTGATAGAAAGTGCTTAACACTGAAATAAGGCTCAGCATTTTAACACTGAGCTTCTCCTACAAGGGAATGCGATGCTCAACATTGCAACATCCTAAAAGGAAATGCAGACCCCCCCTCTAGTTTGAATACTTAAAATTCATTTTATGTTTACTTTGTAGCACAACTCTGCACTGGGAGTTTCAAGCTTATTTTTTAGTCCTTTTTAAACTTTTGTTTTACTATTTTATTCCATTTCTGTTCTTTTTTTTGCTTGAACCAAAATGTTTTCTTTTAATGTGCTTTACTGACCTTTCTTAGGATTATTTGTATGTCTCTATGAAACCCTTTGTTTTGCCTTGTTGCCAAAATACGCTATTCAAAATAATTTGCCTTGCCTAAACTAGCGCAGTAATTCAGAGCCACACTTAGGCTTCATGTCTCATGTGAGAACACAGAGGTGTGCTGTCCATGTTGTTATACAGTCTGTGTTTTGTATTCTTTCCTTGTTGCTGTGCTGCAAAAGATGCAACTTTTACAGCTGTGTACATTAAAAATATCTGGATCCATGTTTGCCAAACTGTGACGCAGACATTCATTCAAAGATGCTTATTTCCCCATGGATGCTGGTCATGTTCTAAGTGCAGTCTGTTTAAGACTGATGGAGGTCAAAAATCCTTACATAGCCTTAAACCACTGACCACAAAGTGATGCCTGGAGACAGAAAAGGCAAGACGTACACAATGACGGAGTGTATCAAAAGACTCATCCCTCTGATTAAAGAGCAAAGTGGAGAAAAACATGATGAGAGACCAGCAGCTCTGCTGAGAGGACTTAGAAAAACAGAGTTTGGTAGATAAAAAGCCAACATTTTAAAAAATCTAATCCTGAATGCAGCTCAGAATCCACTGCATCCTTCAAGAGTACTTACAAATCACAAACGCTGAAACAAACGTTCAGTATATTGCACTGAAAAAGCTCATGAAGTCTATGAAAGTAAAAAAAAAAAATCCACAGTTGGTGTGTGCCCTGCAGTCCATGTGGCACTAACAAACCCAACGTTCAGTGTTTGGCCCGCGTCAAACCAGCGTGACAGTTAACGGTCCAAAGTGAGGCCTCAGTAGTAGTAACGCTGCATCTCTGTCCAGTTGGTGATCCAATACTTTTTCTGCGGCTCCACAGGCTGAAATCCCAGACTGAACTGGTAGCGCTCAGCCTTGCAAATCCTCACCCCCTGGTGCTTTGGCATTAGCCGGTAGTAGATGGCTCGCTTGAAGAATCCAAGCTGATGGGAAAAGAGAAAAAGAGAAGAGGAGGTGACATTAAGAGAGAAACACTTAGAATAGCAGAGCGGCTGAGAGTAATGGAGGATGGAGAGGAAGAATTAGGATTCAAAGGGTAAGAAAAGTCCAGTTAGCCAGACGATTAACCCACACTGACGGAGAAAGAGGAGAAAAACACGATACAGAAGAGTAAAAGCACAAAGTGTCAGCCTGGAAGAGAAGTAGGAGCAGTGTTAGAGACACAAAGCAGACATAGATGTAGGAAAGTGTCAAGCAGTTTTAATCACACCCTAAACTGAGTGCTGGAGTCAAATGCATCCAGAGAAAAGTCCATGTGTAGGGATTTTCATTTTTTTTACCCATAAGCCCTACTGGTGTGTGCTGTGGGGGGACCCACAGGGGCCTCAGTAGTCGTCAGTCAGCCTCTCTGTCTCAGAGGGCTGGATCTTCATCTCAGCCTTCTGGGCCTTTGCTTCGTACATCTCCCTCCTGCTGGCCCGCTGGAAGAAGCCGCACTGGGAGGAGGAGGAGGAGGAGGAGGAGGAGGGGGGTGCGTGGAGGAAGGAGGGTGAATCAAAGGTTAGACTGATGGTTTGATATGGAGGTTGGTGTGGGTAAAAAGAAAATACATGAGAACAGCTTCACAGCTGTTTGCAGCAGATCTCATCAGTCTCACCTTCCACAGGATGATGATGATGATTCCCAGGAGCAGGATTCCTGCTGTCACTGCAGAGATGATGATCCACAGCGGGAGCTCGTATGGCACCTCCACACTCTCCACCGGATCGATTTCCACTAAAAACTACACAGAAGATGTCAAATAAGTTAAATAGTCACAGTCATAGTCACTGTGATCTACGGGAGCCCTTAAAGGCTGTGATTTTCTACAAGAGATTTCCTCCATTTTCTCAAGATAATTTATTTTCTCATTATCTCAAGCTTGTTCTCTCGAGGTAAAGGAACAATTTCTTATGCTTCCAATCATATCGATTCAACTGTAGTCACCCCACGCAGGCTTTAAATTCTGTTGCACACATAAACCAAATGTATCCTCTGTGATCCATTTAGGGACACCTTGGAAATTTGGGTACTCTTGGCAAACTAGAAAAGCATTCTGAAGAAGATGAAGAAGTCCACTCTGAAAAAGGTTGAATAAAACTTGAAAAAAAGTTAGAATGGTTGAATGAATGAATGTAAGAAATCAATGAAATGAATGAGTGCAGTCATGTCTGAAACTGGCTGAATGAATCTTTAAAAGCTTGCACTGAACTGCTGAATACAGAATGATTCTACCATGAGCTCTTTGATGCAAGGAAATAAATGAATGAATTAAGTAATTAATCATTTGATTGTTGGAATGAATAAGTGATGTAAATGACTGATATGAACGACTTAAGTAATGTCTAAAAAATGGTTGACTAACCCTTTCTTTAACTCTTGAGTGAAAGAAAATGAATTGATGAGTTACTGGACTGAATGAGTCAATGCTTTCAATTGAAGGAAATTAATGAAGGAAAAGGACATTCCATTAAAGTTGCATTTCCTTGTAGCAAATGCATTGAAATGCTGAAGCTGAAGAAAGACAGTCGTGAAACAAAGCTGCAAATGAACAAATGTGACATGATAAAAAGAAGCAAAAGTAGTTGTAGAAGAAGAAGAAGTAGTTTGAGAAAAAATTGCTGTGAACAGTGATGCAACAGAGTAAGTTAAAGCAGAGGTCATGGTATTATAAGTTACTGTAGTAGTGATGGTAGTATCAGCATCATTAGCTGATTCAGACAGTATAGTCTGTGAGTGTATCAAAGTCTGTGTGTCTGTATTTAAGATTCTAGATGCTTTATTCACCATTGCACATGTTTCAGAGCAACGGAATTACATTTCAGTTTTATCCTGTCCAAGAAACATAAAAAAGACAGAGACATATAACGGGGGAGGACAGGAGCAGGAGAACTGTCAGGTCACCAGCATGCCCAGTGCCCCATTATTAGATAGAAAGGGAGAACACAGGGGGAGGAGTAGGGAAAAAAAGCATAGCACCACACTAAGGGGGGGCAGGCATGTCAAGTGGCATGTCAGAGGACTTATGATAATTACTGGTTTTGAGGAAAAAACACCTCAGCACAAAAGCAACATAATAAACCATTACAACACAAAATACTCAAAGACTTGTTTGCCTGTGTGTTCCTTGGTGGTGCAGATAGACTAATGTTTTTGTTTCTCATTATTTCAATTGGCTATCATAAACAGCTGTGTGAGATGAAGGTCACCATGATAACCACCTTAAAAAAACAATTTGTTTCCTAGAAGTGAAAAAAAAAAGTTCTTGTCTCAAGAAAACAACTGAAATCAACTAGTTTCCTTGAGAAAACGGAGAAAAGTTATTGCAGAAAATCATGACCTTTAAGGGCTTCCATAGTGATCATAGCACCGTACCATGTTAGTTTGACTTTCCATCCTCAAGGTTGGTTTATCTGTGATGAGCTTCAGTGTGGCTTGACCTTTGACCCTCACTCTCAGAGCATTGGCATAGTCCTGCAAGATACATACATTTAGAGAAGTTTGGGTAAGAAACTTTATTTGTCTTTAAATTTGACTGGAAACAACAGGCATTCAAGCTGTCATGCTGGGCACTAGACATGAGAGGTAACTTGGAAACAAGATTAAGAGACAGATGTGTGTGTGTGTGTGTGTGTGTGTGTGTGTGTGTGTGTGTGTGTATCTTACCTCCAGCATTGTGCTGTTCCACAGTCGGGAGCGAACATGTATCTGTGCCTTCTCTGTCATGTTGAGCAGTGGACAGGTAAATGTCACACATCGTGCTGTTCCCTTAGAGCATTCCTTTGAAAAACAAGAAGAGGGTACAACTATTGTATAAAGAGACAAAAGTGCCACAACTTAAATACCTAAATTCCTCAGCATACATTAAAGGACGGCCCTGACATTTGTTATAGATCCACATTTTCCTCCCTGAGGTTGATTCCCTCTGACTTTTCAGTTTACCCCTAAAGCAGCTTGACATTTATCATTCAGAGTGAAAAGTCTCTGAATTTGCTTTATTATTTACTGTGTGTGTTATATAGATATTAAATCCTGATGATCCCTGGTTTTCCCTCTTACCAATAGATAGGTCTCTTTGCGAGGACTGTGCAGTGTGATCGCTGGCTGAGGCTCAATAATCTGCGGCTCCGTCGCATCATCAGCATCATTCACCACAATCTGCCGTTTGATACGCCTGTGTTCCCTCTCGGACAACTGCAAGACAAGCGAAGAGGAAGGAAAGATGAAAGGAGGGCAGTGAAGGAGAAAGAGACATGACATCAGAGGACTTATGGTAATTACTGGTTTTGATAAAAAAAAAACACCAAATCCTCCTCAGAATAGCACTTTCATTCGTTTCCACTGTCTATATCTGGGCCGCACGCATTGTGACTTTCTATTTCGAGCTCTGTGAGGTTTGTGTGTGGCGACACGGCTGTTTTTTCCACTGTGTATTTCTGAGCAGCCAGGGTTTGGCTTTGAGACCGTTTTCACACGTCTTCTCTGCCCGGGACTGTTACTCATACTCTTCAGACAGTTTTAGTTCACACTCATGTCAGAGTGAATTACAGGCAAAAACAAGCCTGTGAACAGAACAATTCACTCAGGTTTGAGGGAATTAACTCATGTTTGTCCATTTGGCTCAGCAAGTAAATTATTGAAATTATCCATGATGTGAATTAACCAAAGCAAACTTAAAGAAACAGTCATATTTTAGCCATCTTAGCTTAAAGCTTCCTTCTGTTTTCAAAGTCAACCTTGAGTCTGTTTGTATGATAAAATTAGTCATTTGTCTACTCATTAAAGCTAACTAGCTTACTTTACAGCACTTTTACATCAAATGTGATAGCTTGCTAGCATTCTTGTGTATGTAATTAACTATAATGTTAATTTTCAGTCTAATAATTTGGTTAGAAAACTTAAAACTATTTACAAGTTAAATTTCTATCAGCTTCACCTGCAACAACTTTTAGAGCTAGCTTAACACCACTTTGCTAACATCATTGGTAACATTTGTTGGCATACTGGCATTAGCATGAAACTATTGACCTGGGGTGTGACTGTCTGACATACTGATGGAAAAAATAAAGAGTTTCAGTTTGACATTTTCCTCCAACTATGCTTCCTTAATGCTAATGTAAATGCTAGCATGTAAGTCGCACAAGCAACTAAGTCAATTTACATAACTGTCTGTGTCAGTCATACTGTCATTTGGTTCAAAAATCTTTGCTGTGTCATTCTTTTGTTAATACTTGATAAAATGTGTAACACTCACATGTGCCCTTTGTTTGTATCCCACATGTATATTGCTAATCCGCCCGTTTGAAAAACCATATTCATCAATGACTAGCTTTAGCATGGTAGCGTTTCCTCTTGAATTAATTAAATTTGGTAACTCATGTACAAAACACAGCTCTTACTTAATTTTTTCTCTCTGTTTGGTTGATCAAATGCTATAATTTCACTGCTAGCAAGTTAGCATACTGGTATTAGCCTCAGCTCAAGTGCTTTTGCACATGGCTGTAGATTAATGTTTGCAGTTTTAACGCTCGGCCTTTCATTGAAGCGATGCGTTCTTGTGTCCATGGCGGTGGCTTCTGTGCAACGTGACATTTTCAGATGTGCGTAAGAGTGTAGGCTGAATAAATAATGAGTGAACAGAAATAAATGTTTACATTGTTGACTGTACAATGAGATAGGAAAGATTAGATGAGAAGGCAGGAAACATATCAAAGGTTAAAGGCTGAATTTAAACTCAGGGTGTTTTCATGTGGTTTGTGAGCGGCTGAATCATTTGTATTGTCTCCTTTTGTTTTAAAAGACTTTGTTCACTATCAGCGTCTTTGGTATTTGTTTATGTCCGCAGGTTCACTCAGCTTTAATCTTTCCATTTGATTCAGGGTATAAAAATATTTGGTTATAAAACAGTTTGAGACTGACTCAACGTTTGACCTGGCTCTCGAGGAAAAGGAGGATATTGTGGTTGTGAACCAAAGCTTAAAAAAGGCTCTCACAGTTAAGTTTAGCAGGTTGACAACTTCTCCTGGAGGTTCACAATCCATCTCTGAGTTTCCTTTGACGACAATCTTCGTCAGGTACAGAAGCCACTTCCCATTGGTGACTTCAAAGGGCCACTCAAACTCAACAACCAGGGTCCCCATTTCCCCCAGAGACTGCCCCCGCATATTCACCTGTCAGTGAAAGAAACAAGGAATTAAAGGCACGCTGTGACATAACAACCTGGGGTTAAACAATCCTTAGCACTTGTCTGTGACACAGGAATTCATAAATAGCATCCGCCCCAGTCTTGCTTACACCACAAACCACGGCTCACATAACAGTCTCTGCCCCCGCAATATTAAACTTCTGAGGAGTAAGAGTTTGGCTTCAAAGACAGGGCGGTGGCGAGGGAAATGTGGGTGAGGTACATACATATTATGGATGCAAAATACAATCCTGGAGGTCTAATATGGTCTGAGTGGTGGAGGTGACTCACTTTGAAGGTGAACTCCACCAGACTGCCCACGTCACTGGTGTTGACCATGGCTGACTCGCCCATCACCGTCCCACCGAATTGTGTTTGCACCACAGATTTCTCTCTGGTCAGGGTGACGGATAATGAGATGTGACATTAAAAACTGCGGTATGAATGGCATTTGTGTGCTCTTTACTGCATATACAGCAGGTCAGGAGCTGTTAGATAACAGGACTCACATGGAGAAGGAGGGAATGATGGTGTTTTCAATCAGCAGGCTCACAGGCACAGGGCTCAGGTCACTCTGCTCACTCAGACTGAAGAAAACATGGAATACAACACAGAGCATTAACATTAACGCACAACTGGGAAGCAAATTCAAATTGTATGACACATTTAGAAAGTGTGACATATTTTACAATAATGTCTGCCTGTATGCTCTTACGTGGAGAGAAGCAGCTCTGACTCTATCTCCTCTGTGTGCAGATCAATCCCCATTGTCTCAAACAACAAAGTGAGGGTCACCTGGTTATAAAAGCAACAGGATACAAAGTGTCAAACCCAACTCTGAGGAGAATAAGAAGCTGAAAAAAAATCTCAATTTCTTTTACTTAAAAGTTACCTCATCATTGCCTCTGAGTGGATTAGACAGATCACATATCAATGTTTCCCCCAAATTACATTGCACTTCAGTAACCTGGACATACAAACAATGTATTTTTAAAAATGCAGAGAGGAAGACATGAGTAAATTCTCAGTCAAAAAGAGAAAAGAACACAGAGCTACCAAGAAATGAGCGTGACATGAAAAGGGAAAATGGTAAATGAACATTTCTCTGTTATTTGCCGCCCTCTATTGGACATACCGGGGACCTGACGCCATAGTATTTCAGTGCAGCAGGGATGGTGATGTTGAGCTTGGCATCATGAGCGTCTTCAGCAAGCTTCCCTATATCAGGATAGTTTGTCACCTCCACCAGCAGCCTTAGGATCTTTATGTTGTTGTTAAACTGTAGTACTTGGGATTTGCCCTGCCTGGAAACAGGGAAAAATGATCAAAATGTGTTTTTATTTGCATGTTTTAACTAATGATGCTTGAATGAGTCAACCTCGCATTTAGACAGCTAAATAAAAACAAAAACATACATTGGTTTCAGTTGTTTAAAGGGACTGTGAGGACTCTTTAAGTGATCTTGAAAAAGACTCACGACTAGTTATGTGCCTGATCATGATCCACAATTTAAAATGAGATATCAGCACCAAAATGGGTCATTTCTAAATACTAGCTCTCAGCTTCCAATACAGGTTGGACTAGACCAGACTGATTATGACATTCAAAGTCTCTATTACAACAATCCAACCAATTAATGACAACTGGAGCTGGACTGTCTGACAGAAAAGGAACAGAAGAGCAAAAGAAAGCTAAACAGGAGAGTGACAGGGCACAGGCCAAAGGTTAAAACACAGGCTAAAGGCTGTTAAAATGCTTATTCCAACCCACGTGCAGCAGTTATACTGCAGTGATCTGTTCAAACCTGAAAGTCTATCAATAAAATGAAGAGCTAGGTTACGTTTGCTCTGCTTGGTGGGAATGGAGTTAGTAGATGAGCACTGGTAGGACATGACCACAATTCACTAACGTTACATGTTACAGTCATGTCTCAGAGCACCAGGCTGTGAATAGAACTACACATAGGCGGCTAATAAACTTCGCTACAGACTTACAAAGTTTGCTTGTTGTCACATTTCAAACAGTAGCACTACCTGTTGATAAACACATTAGCTCAATGCCAGTACAAAGTTGTCCAGCACAAAGAAAAGTAGCATTATTAAAATTCCCTTTACAAAACAAACACGCCTTGTTAAGAGTCATGACGACAATTTAGGCAAGTTCTCCAGCCAAAGAGTTGCTGCAATCTACTTCAAACAGACAGTTCTCACAGTCCTTTTACATTAGCTCTTCAGTGCTCATGCTAAAGCGTTCCCTTTTGTTGTATACAAAGATGTAATCTGAGTCTTTTTTTACTTGTAGCTGGTTGAAAAGGAAGTGATATTAATCTTCTCCCAGATCAAAAGTGTAAGTTAATGGTCCATTTCTGAAGTCTGGGTGATAAACCTGCTCAGAGTTGTAGCTTTGAAACTTGTATCAGTTTCAGACAGTCATTTTCCAGAGTCTGACCTCACCTGGGGTAAGGATTGTCCTCAATGTCAATAAACTGGGCTTTCATCTGCAGGTTGCTGCTACATTTGTTGTCCGAGCCGCACTCCTTCTGAAAGTTAATCTGCAGGAAAATGGTCAAAAACATCAATATATACCCTCCAAAATGAAACTATCACACAGGTTTTTGCGTTTAAAGGATGCGATGCTCCATACCTCGGTTTGTTGTGAGAGTGGCTGCTCCTGGCTGAGGATGGGGAAAGAGTCCAGGTTCTCAAGGGAAGATGTGGCTTTGGGTTTTTGGTCATGCAAAGACAAGTCCAGGGAAAAGTACACTGGCTCCAGTTTGTCCCTCACAGGTGCCTGTAGAATCAGCACCACAATCCCACATCAGGCTCCATTCATTCATTTATGTTACATTAAGCTACAAGCAACAGCCTGTTTGCAGCACTCACCACTGTGTACAGTTTCATGGTATGACACTTGGATTTTGACGATGGCACACTCAGTATTTCTGTGTATGTGTCATCATTACTGTCCTGAAAACGAACACGTGGGCTTCTTCTCCTCTTGTCCGCCTCAACATTAATCTTCACCTCTAAAAACATCATGAACACAGACAGGCCCAAACATTAGTTTTCCATGTTTGCTGCTTATACAGTCATTGAATGAGAGTGAAGTGAGTCTTCATACTTAAATTTTTCTTGAATTCTTTGTTCCCATTGCTCAGAGTAAAAGACATACACAAGGTTGCTGTGATGCTGTGAAACACAAAGTCAAATTTGATTAAAAAGAGAAGAAAAAATAAAATAGATTTGGTATTAAAATATCAAGAGAGACTTATCACCATGGTGTGTTTCCAGTGCACTTCCTGGGGTCGACAATCTTTGGCTCAACAGTGAAGTCGCTTGTTAAGTGGACCACTGGACGGGCCCTGAAATCAGAGTAAATAAAGGAGGAGTCAGCTTTAAATGAGGTCACATCATGTAAAAACAGAGTGAAAAAGTGCCTTTCACCTTTTTTCTTTACTACATCAAGTTAACAAAAGGTATCCACAACATTAAATTCACAAAGGATGGGTGAGTACTGATAACAGATATCAATATTGGGTCAATATAGGCCTTATTTAAATGTATAAACTACTTGTACAGGCTGCCGATGCCTACCATTGCTACTCAAGGCAAAACAATCCCCTTATGATGAAACAGATAGGCAATTTAAGGGTTAAAGCCTTGTTCTTATTTTATGTTTTAATTTAACACCTTTGAATAAAACTGAGGGAGAGTAAGCAATTTAACTATTTTATTTGGCACTTGAGTTCATTTAAAAAAATCTGAGAGCTGTTTGAGGTTTATTTCGACTAAATTGCCGAGTGACTGCTCCTGCCGTCTTCAAGAAATGAAAGTCTTTGTTCAGAATGATCTGTTAGAGTGTAAACTGAAATTTTATGTATCAAAAGTACTGTTGATTTTGGTACTGGGTATTGGCAAGTGTTTGAGTACTCTTACTGGTATGGGTCTGAAAAAAAAGTGGTAATGAACATCCCCAAAGAACACAACAAGTAAAGTTCTTGGCATAAAAACTTAGCACAATCAAAAGCATCTAGATTGAGCACAATGTATCAGAAACATTCACAAAAAAGGTTACAAGTTAATTTAACAATTTGGAGCAGGTGGGATTTTTTTTTTAACCAAGTCTCAATAGCTGGTGAAAAGGAAAGAAGAGAAATCTTAGCCAAAGAAAGTCATGTTCTTCACAACTCTATCCTTGTAATTTGTACCTGAGCAGAGCCACGCGGTCGTCCAGTGAGCCGACCAGGATGTCAGGGTAACTGTTTTCATCCATGTCCATCCCTCCGTTCAGGGAGTAACCGAATGTTTTGAATCCTCCATTCCCCACTGACTTTCCTTCGATCACCTGCAGGGGGCAGCAGTGACACGTGAGAGTTCAACCCAACAGAACTGAACACTTAGAAAATACAGCTTCAAGCACATCCTGGTTATCAGATCAAATGTTACCTGACTGGGCTTCTCTGACACTCCCTCTTTGCTCCCCATCCATATGTAGACTCTCCCAGTGTCGTGGAATGGAGCTCCCACTGCAACGTCTGCAGAGATGAAAGAAATTTACAACACCGCAGAAAATATGAGAAGACAAGCAGCTGCAGAAGAAGAATAAGTTTAAACCTCTAGGTGGCAGCTTCGTATCTCTCACTGATCAATACATTTTCAATAGCAGAGTCCATACAAAGATCAACAAGCCTCCAATTCTCTTAGTATGTAGGAGTTTTAGTGAAGCTACACTAAGCACTTTTTCAACAAGATAATATCTGTTTTATTTATATTATTATGTTTGTCATTCATGAAATTTAAATTACACCATCCAGACACATACCTTGAAACCCATCTTGGTTGATATCACCGATTGCAGCCACAGCAAAACCAAAACCAGAGCCTGTCAGACCTTTGAGCACTACACTTGCAGTTTTCTGGAATGAGCCGTTCTCATTCATGTAGATGTACACTGCACCTCCCTGATCCTTCATCCGGTCAAAGTAAAACGGGGCGCCAACAATCAGGTCATTCCAGCTGTTTGAGACAAAGGATACAGCCAAAATATACTTCAATATTTAAAACTCTGCACCCACTCATGCATCTCAAAGGTTCACACTTCTAAGAGCAAACTCAGCTTCACCCCTGCTTTAAAGGAGACACATGATTTCAGCATGATGTCATCACAAACACCTCGTCTTGGCTGCTGAAAGGACAGGTTTTCTCCTTTCTTCTGAGCTCATGCATACATCAGTGTCATGCATTCTCTGAATATCAGGTTAGCGCATAGCTACAGAGCATTCGAGTGTGAACAGCCCAAAAACACGAGACACAGATACTGACGGTCCAATATGTGCAAACATGACAAATCTGATCTCCTGAGTTCTCATCAGGGCGGACAAAAAGCAAAATAATGCCTTTTAAATTGATTATCTGCACCATGTAGGGTCCCATGAAACACAGCTACAGTATCATAAAGTAGAAGCTACAGGAGGTTTGTGTTTTCAGTGTGTGGAGCGTTCACGTACTCGTCATTGTTGAGGTCAGTAACAGTCAGGCTGTTCCCAAAGTATGAGCCCACTTGTTCTCCCGGGATGATGAGAGCCATCTCAATGTTTTTGTCAGTCTTGGCCCCGAACACCACAGAGCCCTTGGACTCATCTCTGGGAGACCCTGTTACCACTGTGTATTCATCACGGCTCAGTAGCTTTTTCTCCTCGATGACAGAGTAACCTGCAGAGGGGAGCCACAGCGAGATTCACATCTGAAAGCCATGAAACAACTTTTCCTTTGCAGTGACTCTCATATTTCTGTCATAATGCATAAACATCTTTATACTTACCCATGTAATTGTTTCTTCTTTTCAGCTGCTCAAAGTCTACACTTCTGGAGTCCCAGGCATTTAGTGGATCTGGATCTCTCCATGTTACGTGAACATTTCCTTTATTCACAAGCAAAAAAAACATAATTAGACAACATTTTTTCATGCAGAGCAAAGAGGAAAAATCTTGTTATCCTTTCCCTGACTTGATGATCATCCTGCTCTGTAAAAGCAGCTGTTTCTTTGAGGGAATCAACCTCTCAGTCCTCACCTTGCCACAGGTAGCTCCCCGTAGCACCGATGTAAACGTCAGTTTCCGTCATGCCGCCTGAGATGCCCATGTTGCACATCCCCTCCATCTCCATATCGTAGTTTGGGTTGCAGACTTCGTACCTGAAGGACTGCCAGTAATCGTCAGGGTCAAAGGTCAGGTCGTTACCTCTGACGAAGCACTTCCCTATCATCCTCCGCTGCTCCTCTGTGCCACCTTTGGTGATCTTCACATAGCGATGCCCACATGCCTGGAGAGTAAAGAGAGTTTATTCAAGGATGTCACAGACTGTGTGGTCGGTATCCTGAACCATGAGTCAAGTTAACTTTCTACATCACAAAACGTAAATCCTGGCAAACCACTGTGTCTTATTTTTTGTAAAAATTGTGTCATTATTCTTGATACAAGCTTAATTCAACTGACAAGCTTCAAGTTATTTAAAGACCAAAAGAATTCTGAATTGCTTGTGACAAATCAAAAAATCTGCTAATGGGATGAGAAAAGTTTGTTTGTGAAATTTCTTGTAATCAGAAAAATGTCAAGAAACTTTTTTCTTACCCCGTTGACAGATTGTTTTGACTTGTTACAAGCAATTCAGACCTAATTTGGTCTTTAAATAACTTAAAATAAGATATTATGGCTCATGGACTTTTCAGTTGAATGTGGCTCATATAAAAAATAAGATGTAATGGCTTGCGTAGTTGCAGTTTTTGCAGTATAAGATCTTGTCTTAAAGTGGCATAGCACCTTGAACAAGACAAGAAAAATTATCCTCTTCAGCTCGATAACTAGAGAAGACATAAAAAGACATAATACGTAAATAAAGATCTTCTGCATAATCAGTCAGCTAAGTTTAATTTCTACCAGGCTTTTTTACAAACCACTTGGCAGTCAAACTCCCATAACAGCCGTAAGTTGTTCTCAGTCCAGAGATGCCAGGGAGAACCAGATCACACACTTCATATTACATCAATCCAAAGAAAGAAATCTAGTATCTTTTACGTTGAACATTATATTTATATCCTGTTAAAAATCTGGGTGCATACAGCAGATTCAGTCTGGTTGCTTCAAAGTAACTTGAGCTACAGGTGGTAGTGATAAAAACAATGGAGGAACCTGTGACTTTTCTCTTATTTATTTAAGGATTTCTCAATTACACTCCCCTGATGAGTAGTAGAGCTGAATATGAAAGAAGTCAGAGAAAAAAGTTCATTGCAGGGATGAAAAAAAAACCCATTATTTATAATTGTGATGTCAGTCATATTGTTTTATTATCAATTCTTCCTAACTGAGTTATTCTGATTCAGGTGTATGCGTGTTGGCCGCAACAACTGCTCTCTATCATAAAATAAATATTACATTATTCACACTGTGTCATTTGTGGCTTCAAAGATTGAAATATAAACAATTTGCCTCCCCATTTCAATGACAGTAAATAAGCTACGAACACCTGCGACTCCAATAAAATACAGAATCGTCTCACCAGCACGCGTCCGCCTGGCTGCTGTCTCTGACTGGCCACCGTCACACCCAGCCACATGCCCTCCACCATCTCAGAGGAGGTAGCTGTGGGTCACAGACAAGACAACATCCACATTATTTACACACTGAAATATATTCCCTGACTGATCATTTTGAACCAAATAAAGCAGCATTCAGTCCACAGTTGGCAGACCTTATACAAACATGATAAGAGTTATTATAGTCCCAGTAAAAGTAACCCAAACAGCTCTGCTTCATTCAGCCTGGATCATGCCCTGACAAATATTAACCACAAAAATGTGCTCTGACTGTGGCAACAGTCACTCCAACCTCAACATCAAAAGTGAGGAGGAATCCTTTTATTATGGCTCTTCTTGTTAGCCTCCGGGGGCCTGTTCACCTGCAGGTAGGTGAGCAGTGAGTCTATCAGCTAATAACCTTCAATTAAAGAAAGGTGCTTTTTCCAGGTTTCATATCCTGGAGCTCATTTGGTGGGTGCAGTGTGTGATTGTGAATGCTCCGGGACATGCTGGGGATTAAGCTGAGAATGTGTGACACACTCGCTTTGTCCTGGGAATAAAGAGGAGTCAAGCAGCGTATCATCTGCAGGTTATTATTTTATGCTGCTCACTTAGCAAACAGAGGGAGCGTTTTTCCTCCATCTTTGAATGACAACCAGCCTTTACCAACAGCTGTATATCATGTTGTTGGAGATGCTAACTCTCCCTGTTCAGTGTGCCATTCTTACTTGTGCTGACCAGGTCCATTCTGGTGCAGTCATTGTTGCTCGTTGAGATGGGACACGAGTAGACGGCACCTGTTTCATTGACGTTTGGTAGAGATAAGGCTTTCTCTTTGGGTGCTCCTACCAGAAGCCTGAATGCACAGAGACAGAGAGACAAAGAAAAGCACAGACAGATTAGGATGATAAGATGAAATCAGTTCTGTCACGCTGTTAGACATTACAACACAGACAGACAGACGTAACATGGAAGATCCTAGACTGTTTCAAGATGTGCTTTCAGGCTCACAAAAAAAGGTATTATTGAAAAACAGCACAAAGAATAAGGTGTTGAAGTATTTGTCATATTAGAATCCTGCTAACCTTTTCTTTTGAGAACTAAATTGCAAAACACTTGACTCAGACAGAGTAAATATGTTGTAACCAGTGGCTGTAACCAGTGGTCCTGACTGAAACTGTGGGGTTTCAGTCAGGACCTCAGCAATGAAACCAAAAGACAATAAAATACTCATATAAAACACAAAACACGCGACACACACATTTGTCGCAATAGTCAAGATATAGCCAACACAACCAAAGATGATCTTCAACAAGCCCGGACCCTCAACCCTGTACATGAGCTCGGCGCCTGAGCCCAGCAGCTCAGCCCATTGCTTCAGCCCAGCAGCTAAACCTAGCGCCTAAGTCTGGCATGTAAGCACAGAAGCTAAGCCCAGCACCTATGCCCAGCACCTAAGCCCAGCACCTATGCCCAGCATCTAACCCAGTGCCTAAGCACAGCACTCCTTAGCACAATGCCCTCAGCCCAGCACCCCGAGCCCAGTGCCCTTGTCCAAGTATCCTCAATCCAAGCACCCTCATCCCCAGCACTCCTAGCACAGTCTCGTAAGAACAGTACACAAGCTCAGCGCCCTCAGCACAGCGCTCTAAGCCCAGGTTCCTCAGCCAAGTGCCCTAAGCCAAGCACCCTCATTACAGGACCCTGGGAACAGCCTTTTTGGCACAGAACCTAAAAATAAAACCTGAAAAAGAGCCCTAACCTCAGTCTCCTTAGCACAGCGCCTTGGCCCAGCACCTAACCCCAGTGCCCTCAGCCCAGCACCCTTAGCCCAGTGCCCTCAGCCCAGCGCCCTTGGCCCAGCGCCTAACCCCAGTGCCCTCAGCCCAGCGCCCTTGGCCCAGTGCCCTCAGCCAGGTGCCGTTAGCACAGTGCCCTTAGCACACGCTCCAAGTCGCGTGTCCTAAGTCAAGCACTCTAAGCCCAGCACCCAAGGTCTAGTGTCCTAAGCAGAGCACATTCTATGCACAGCCTCCTTAGCACAGGTTCCTAAGCACTTCAAAATCTGATTGGCTGGTGACAGGCTCATAGTCTAAGTTACTGTCAATTGGTAGTTTCAAGGAAAGTCCAGTGGCTAGCACTTCTTCTGGAGCTGTCCCACGTAAGCTTTGGTGAGTTAAAGTGACCCTCAAATATGACAGAAAGCCCAGCTGAGCCACACACAAAACAACCTGGAGACATTATTATAACGTACTGAAGAATACTTGAATTCAAACAAATTCAGGCACACATTAAGATCATTATGTCAAATAAGTTCTCGTTTTGGCAGTCAGGGCCTCCTCTGCAGGCGCTGACCGCCCACCACTGGTTATTACGTGTTTGCAGTCACACAAAGAGCAGACCAGGTCACGTGACTGGAGCAGTCAGAGCATGACCCGTGACAAGTCTGGGCACCACACACGCACAGTCTCACGCACACAAAGACACACAGCTTCACAGAAATGGACCTGATCTTTTGTCCACTCAGCCGGACACTCCCTACATCAGCACCTTTTAGACCCAGCACACAACTTTGAAGTGGAGGGATTACTCCCCCAGCACAGCCCTGTGCTGGGACACACTGTTTACTGTCAGCACAAGATTTATTAACCCCCGCTGTAGGCGGGAGGTGTAGACAGTCTTGTTTACGGTGTGTGTGACACATGACCCCGCTGTATGTGGGAAACAAATGCATGAAGTCAAACTGCAAAACTGAAGGCTCTTTTCAGTCCAGCTTTTATGCATTGATGGGCGGTTTGATGCTGAAATGCTGCGGGCAGCGGTGAGCAGTGGAAAGTGGAAAACAGTGAGTCAAACTCTTAGTCAAGCTTGTGGGCAAGTTCACTGAGAGCCACCTGCCTCCCTCACAGGCAATGATAAGACAAATAATGACAAATACTGGGTGGAGTCCTACAAATTTGCCTTGGAAGTGAAGTCCTGGTGCCTGCAAATGAAACCCCCATGAGTCAAAGCTTCATTGTTTCAACATGAAGTTGCTCTTGCAGGTACATGAAAATTAAATCTCAGACCCTGTTAGAACACTAATATAGTGATGTGTTTCACCGATTACCAGCTCTACCACTGCACCATGGACATCTGTATTTAAACACACCTTTACAGGAACAAACCACCCTCATACAGACTGTAAATCTAATCCTGAGAGCATCTCAAGAGCCCTGATGAAAATATTTGCTCTGATGCATCACCTGAACATGACCAGGCTCAGACAATTTTCTTAGAGACCAGCCTGTGGTCTGACTGCGACATTAATAATCTGAAGCTTCATTATGTGTGTTACAGTCCTGCTCTGAGCTAAAAACAGGAGCTGTGTGCCTTATTTCTCTTTACTCATGCCTTCGTTTGACATTAAACACTTAAACACCTTAAAGAAAAACACAGAATACATCACGAATGATACACTTAAATACTCCAAGACTTTTCATTTACAAAACAACAAAATAATTGATTCCAATCTTTAATCCTGTTAAGCCTGACCCATCAAAAAACAGCCAGACAATTCTGTTTTTTTTAACAATTTTTAAAAACCCTTTTGCCAAAATCCATGTGTCATATTTGACAAATGGGGCAGCTGAAAGGGCCAAATTACAAGTTCAGCTAACTGCAGTGGTGTCATAATCCTTAGTACTGATGCTGATACTCTGAGTATCACTAGGTTTACTCCACTCATTAGAGTCTTTAAGCATTAAGGTGCAACATTCACCTCTGTGCAAAACCCATACTATATTTAGTATTTGTTTTATAACCCTTAATTTATGCCATTATTTATACACCATTTACACTGCCCGGCGAAAAAAGAAGTCACCACCTGGATTTAACAAAGCAAATAGGTACAAGCCTCCAATTGGATGATTACTATATGGGTGATTATCTTTCAACTAGAAACAATAATTTAGCCTCAGCTAATTTAATGAGTAACTCCTCATTTCTTAAACAACCATGGAGAAAGACACATCCTGTGGTTGTGGAAAAGATGTTAGTTTGTTTAAGAAGGGTCAAATCACTGGCATGAATCAAGCAGAGAAAACGTATAAGGAGATTGATGCAGAAACTACTAAAACTGGATTAAGAACCGTCCAAGTGATGTACCCATCATGCCTAGTGCCAACTGTACAAGCCTATGGGAGCAGTGCTATGATCTGGGGTTGCTGCAGTTGCTCGGGTTCAGCAACATTATGTTCCTAAAGAATGAGGTCAGCTGACTCCCTGAATATACTGAATGACCAGGTTATTACATCAATGGATTTTTTCATCTCTAATGACACAGGCATATTCCAAAATGACTCCAGGATTCATGGGGCTCAAATAGTGAAAGAGTGGTTCAGGGAGCATGAGACATCATTTTCACACATGGATTGTCCACCACAGAGTCCAGACCTTAACCCCATTGAGAATCTTTGGGATGTTCTGGAGAAGACTTTGTGCAGTGGTCAGACTCTCCCATCATCAACACAATATCTTGGTGAAAAATTAGTGATTAACTCTGGATGGAAATAAATCTTGTGACATTGCAGAAACTTACTGAAACAATGCTACAGCGAATGTTGTAATCAAAGCTAAAGGTGGTCCAACCAAAATATTAGAGTGTGTGACCTTTTTTTGGCAGCCTATTTTGAGTTTTTGGCCACACAGTGTATTTCTTATTAGAATTTACATTTTTTTTTTATTTCATGCTAATATTACAATTCTTACATGACACTAAAACCTATTTTTGTACTTTTCCTGTATTTTAATACTTTTTGAATGGTAGTAGCAGTGGACCAAAAAGCTTCCCTGGGGGGATCAATAAAGTATTTCTGATTCTGATTCTCAAGGGGGTGGAATATATTTTTTGTTTTTTAACAGGTTTTTTTAGAGGTCTTTAAAACTTGTGTATCAAATATGATAGAGTTAAGGGGCTGGAATTAGCAACTTTTGGTACTTTTTGCTGAAAAAAAAAATTTATGAATATTATAAATGCAGGCCCACATTAAATTTTTCCAACTAATGTATATATCAGCATTCTACAGCCGCTATTGTTAGAAACAGAAAGGTGTAATTATCCCGTCTGTCAGCCACTAGCAAAGAGACAGCACAGAAACAATTTTCTTGACACAGTGATGACAAGCAGCAAGAGCCAAGGAGGACCTCTGAGGACCTCCAGAAGAGGTCTTGGTCCAGGTAATCATTCAGTCACGCAGACAGCATCTGAGGATTTTACAGAGACTGAAGGATACGAGGAGACTCAGGGCCACAGAGTCCCACTGAGACAGCAGAGGCTCTGTGTGCTATCACACAACAATGTGAGTGCACCAGACAATAACAGCTCTCTCTGTGATACATGCTGTGTCTCTCTGCTTCCACTGAGCAGGACTTATCAGAAGTCAGGGTCACCTGAAATGTTTTTCAGCTGTGAGCAGCACAGAGTGTCTCAAAACACAGACCCACAAGGTCAGAGCTTCCCACACAGGACCAAAGTATTCAGAGGAAACAAGAAAGAGAGGGGTCAGTGGTGTCATAAAACACTTAGAGGCTGATTACTGTGAACTTTGCTCACACAGAAATCATTAAGGATTGGGGCACGGAGTTGAGAGCTAGTCACACATTGGGTAACCACGGCTGGTCCACCTGTTGAAGCCGGCACAAAAGAACAAGTCCAGTCCAAACCTGTGAGGCACACTCACTGTTTAGTCTTTGTGTTAGTGGTTTAGTCTTTGGGGGGTAGTTTATGTGAGTTTGGAAAAGTTTATGAGTCAATTATGTTTTGTCCGTTTTGTGAAGCCCAATTGAGTTTTTTGGCTCAACTCAAACTGACTGACCCCTCAGGTCATCACGTCCAGGTCACGTTCAGCATGACGTACATTTCCTTTCAATCGTAATTGTGTTATCTGTAACTTTGTTTCAGGACTTGTAAAAGTGTTCTGCCTTTTGTAAATTTGTTTGGTCCTTGGTAAAACCGTTTCCTTAATTTCATTTCATTTCTTTAATTGTAAAAATGTTTTGTAAAATTTTGATTTATTCAAAGTATTCAAAAGTGTTTCAAACTTTATAATTTCGGTTTCCACTTCTCAGCCACCATACTCTCTAGGGCCCTGTTTACATGACAATGTTTCACAGCGTTTCACATGCATTTCCACAGAAACGCTGAGGGACTTAAAACGCTATAGTATGCACATCAGGACTGCAGATGGCGATATAACTGTAGGTGCCGTATACATGACAATGATTTAGAAGCTGAGCAAGACGTGAGCTGATCATCTGGAGTTTATACCAAAAACTTTTTCTCTGGTTGCAGAAAAAGTAAAACTAATGCACATTTAGTTAGAAGGCAGTCAGTAGATTTAGCAGCACCTACTGCAGGTAGGTCAATACTGTTGTTTTTTGGTTTGTGCATGGCACAGTAGAGGTTTAATGTGCTGCAGGCAAAAAGCTGAGAGTGACGTAAGGGTTTTCAGTTCGAAATGCCGGCTTTTCAGAAAAATTCCTCTCTGTAACTCTGTTATAGGTTGGCTCAAATGCTGTTTTTGTGTAAACAGCACGCTGAAACGCAACAATACTTTTCCATACATTTTTTAATTTATGAAAATGGTTTGTAAATTATTCAAAGTTTCCAAAACTGTTTCAAACTTTGTAATTTTGGTTTGCACTTCTCAGCCACCGTACTCTCGAGATAAGTATGTGCATAGCTCGACCAAACAACACCATCAGCCTGTGTGTAACACTTGAATCTGTTAAAACCCTCCAACTACGATCATAAAAAGATGTGTTTCAAATGAATGATCTGAGGTCATTCACTTCATTTGAAGAAATCTGAAAGGATTATTAACTAATATCTGAAATTCAAAAAAACCTGATTCACCAGAGCTGACTCAGAGCTGCCATCAGGCCTCACATCCTGCCCTGTTTGTTCTGCCACAGTGTGTGCTCTCCCTCTATCTCACTCCCTGCTCATCACCTCTTCATAAACAGCCCGTCAGAGGCTCAGGACGAGAGGGAAGGAGGTGAGGAGGGAGGGGACAACCAGCAGCTGCATTCCTACTCTGAGGACATGTTGAAATTCGCCCTATCTGCCTTACAAGTGATCCTGACTAAAGCAAACATTTACTGCAGCTCACACACCCGACACGGTGAGACAGGCTGCCATCTTTACTCCCAAAGAATCAGATTCTTCAGAGAAGGAGCTGGATGAGCTTCTCTACATCCATATCAGTGGTGTAAAAAGAAAGAGAGGTGAACTTTTTCCTGTCAGTTCAATCACCGCTGCCCACCAAGCTCCTGACAGAGGAGGAGGAGGAGGTGCTGAAAGGAGGGGGAGTGATGGAAGGGAGGAGAGGAGGTAAAAAGAGTGATCACTCTTTCTCTCACAGTGCAGGAGGGAGAAGTTATTTCAATTAGTTACAGCCTACTGAAGTTTAGTCAGCATAAAACATGGAGCTCCTCTGTAGTTAATAAGAGCTGAGCACACACTCCCACCTGTTTGTGACTCAGAGGAACATCAGCAGCACTGAAACCCAACTTCATTAAACATGACTAAATCTTTTCAAATGAATTTTCTCTGAATTTTGCAGGCTTAAACAAGATGAGACAGAGCACAGGATGCATCATTCTCAGAAAAATGTCCTTTTTTTAAAAAAACAGGACAGGAAAATGTTATAAGAGCTACACAATGAGTTAGACACAAGTCTGTGGATGGTAAGTTAAACAATAAAAAATCAAGTTATGATTCAATCATGCAACAAGAGTAGGGCTGGGTAATTATAATTGCAAATTAGATTAGATTACAACGTGTCCTGTTGCAATACCCCAGTCACAGACAGTGTAATATTTCTTTAACCTTAAATTTGTCAAAATATCAGCACCATTTTGTGCAGTAAAAAAAAAAAAAAAAAAAAAAAAAAAAAAAAAAAAAAAAAAAAAAAAAAAAAAAAAAAAAAAAAAAAAAAAAAAAAAAAAAAAAAAAAAAAAAAAAAAAAAAAAAAAAAAAAAAAAAAAAAAAAAAAAAAAAAAAAAAAAAAAAAAAAAAAAAAAAAAAAAAAAAAAAAAGAGTGAAAAGTGACTAAATTGGCCAAAAAACAACAACAACAAAAAAAGCAAGAACGATTTTGGAGGAATCTTAAAAAAAATACAAAAAGTAGCAAAAATGATTTAAAAAAGGATGAAAAACAATGAAATGTGGTTAAAATGGCCATGGACATGGTCAACAAAAACGGCAAGAAATTTGGGATTAAACTTGGAATATTGTCAGTTGGTTGCAAAAAAATGGTCCAAAAGAGACAAAAAAAAGAGCCGACAGTGTCAAAAATTGGCAAAACAACTAAAATTGGCAAGAGAATTGAACCTGGAATATAGTCAGAAAGTATCAAAAAATGGTCCAAAAGGGGCAAAAAAAGAAGTGAAAAGTGACTGAAATGGACAAAAAGCAGTCACAAGTTGTAGTCATAGTGGGTTGTTGTGCTGTAATATAACTGTTCATGTCCTTGAAAGAGTTTGTTCAAAAAACATATAAGATGGGAACCTGGAAATAATCAAACGAAAAATTGAAATTGCAATACAGGAAATAATAATCACAATTAGATTATTTTTGCACATCGCTCTGCCCGAAACAAGAGTGTGGAGCCAAAACTAATAAATATGTGGTTGACTTTGTGTGTGTGTGTGTGTATGTTAGTTAGTGTGGGAGGCAGAGACTCCAGCAAGTTTGGATGGCAAATAAAAATGGAATACAACCAGGGGATGTAGAGAAAAAGTTCAATAATGTGGTACAAAGTAAAAATGAAAGTGTTTACTGGAGTGCAGTTCTTTTTTAGGATGAATTAATCCTTATCTGAGCCTGCTCTGACCTGAAGTGCAATGAGACACACGAGAGACACGATATCAGCCTCTAATCAGCAAACAACTCCTCACCCACAGGCCCATTTGAAATGTCAGCAGGTATAAATATTTAACAACGGGTGATTGATACAAAGTAGATGTCAAACAGATACCAGAGTAGAGAGATAATAAAGTAACACAGAGAGCATAAAAGTGAACTTTCTGTTTCTTGTTTTCTGTGTTTTTTGCAGTACATGTCCGAGCATCTGGCCCTTTATTCAGGAGGAGAGTGTTTAAGAAAGTCAGCCTCACACATGTGATGGATCACCTCTTCAGATAAGCTTTAGGACAACCTGTTTGTCACAGGGTGCGGCTCAGCGGCCTCAGGGCAGAGGAAAACACTAAAAACTTCACAACCTCAAGGCCTGTTTTTTCAGTCACAGCAGCCCACTCACACACAGTGAGCTCTACCTGAGGAGATACATTTTTACAACACTACATCTACTTCATATTTTACAAGGGAAAAAAAGGATCGTCTAATTTGAAAACATTACGCAGCTGCCATGTTTCTCTCCTCTCTGTACAATCATGAGGAGCAGCACATCAAGCTCTCCTCCAGGTTTACATGTGATGTGTCAGTCTGCTGTTATGAGACCCTCTGAACAGGCAGACACATGCAGACACATGCAGATGTTGCCCCTGGTAACAAGGTTACAAGGAAGTAGAGAGAGAACTGCTGAGAATGAAGAGCACTGAAGACGTAATGAGAGGCACTGGATTCAAACTTTCCCAGTTACCTGTTCAGTCCTGACTTACTGGTATGACTGGGGAATGGTTGACATGGTGGTTGGTTCCATTCAATTCTTCACCAGCAGCCACCAGTGACCATTTTTGGTCAAAAGTGTCCACATTTCCTGAGGTGTCCGATGTTTGGAGGTATTTCTCACTTACTCAGCTTCAAATTCCACGCCTGCTTAACAAATCCACAAAATTGTCACTTTAGATTCACAAGGTTAAGACCAGTACATTGACGTCATGCTGAGTGTTGTCTTATAAATGAAGAAACTTACTTTCTCACCATAAAATAGCCCAGGAAAGTCTCCACTGGGATAGTGAAGACTTACAGTGGAGACCATGACCTTCACTTAAAATAAGAAACACATATGACCCCTCAAACTGGCTTTTCACATTAAGTGTGTTGGAGGCAAATTGGTAACAATGACCCAAAATGTAAAAAAACTAAAATCAAATCAGGCGTTTGTCTTATTTTTTAGTAAAAATTGACTTATCATACCTGATTTGAGACACATTCAACTCACAGGTCTAGAAACGTCTTTTTTAAAGATAATAAAATACAAAACTGACTTCTGTATTGCTTGTATAAAGTCAAAAAATATTCTAATGGGTTTTGGAAAAATTGCTCATAAAGTTTCTTGAAATTAGAATAATATCTTCACACAAGAAACTTTTTTCTTAACCCATCGGTAGATTTTCTTGACGTGTTACAAGCAATTGAGACCCTATTCTTGTCTTTAAATACCTTGAAATAAGACATATTTATTGAGGACTGGTCAGATGAATGTGGCTTGTATAAGTCTGAAAAGATACTTTCACTAAAACTAAGACATAATGACTTGCTTCGATTTCAGTTTTTGCAGTGTGTGGATTTTATTATCTTTTTCTAAAATTACATTTCAGTTTGATGTTGTAGGTCATTACTGCACATTGGGCTCTAACAAGGCCAGTACGGGCCATCCCATGTTGTCAGAATGAAACCAAATGTACAGAATCCAATCACAGCCAATGAATCTACGTCTCAGTTTTATCCATTACCTCAGGAAATGTTCTCCCACTGAACTTATTACCTCAGCTCAACATAGTGTGTATTATATAAATAATGGCACAAATCAAGAGTTCAATGGAACCACAGCAACATATAAAACAGGATGAAGCCACAGCACCATCCTCATATGGTCCCTGCTGACTCTAAAAAACACCAAGATGGTGATTGTTAACCTTGAAAACATCAGTCAAAAAAAAACAACGTATGGCATCACGGCTCACATATCTACTATTTTGTACATTTTTTTTAACAACACCCAAAATCTTTGCCCATGGAATGCTAAAGCATTACTCAGGTAGAGCACACCTCCCCTCCAGAGCTACAGGTTTTATCTGATATATGTTCAGTCTACATGCTGAATAAAGAAAGTCAAACAGGCAAACATGGCTGACCTGGTTCATGAGAGCACAAAGCACAGCCACCGCTACAACAACACACCCAGCACTCCCAAATCTGACTGTGGAGCAGAGCTGAACAACAAATCTCCAAACAAGCACAGGCAAGGAAAGGGTGCTGCAAATGCTATTAATCCTGAACCTTAATCCCACACTCATTTCACAAACACTCATGGATACACAGACCTATTCCTCAGGACGGCATAGAGCTATTACTCTACAGGCGGTTTCAGGAGTAAATTTCCACTTAGGCGCTCTTAACAGATAAATGGAGGTAATATCGAATGGAGCGACTCTATTTGCTGATTGAATCAAGCATCAGGACAAGAGCAGAGTGGGGATCAGGTCTTTTTAAGCTTCTGTAATGACATAAAGAATTCAGTAAAAGAGAGGAAGATGGTTAACATGACAAACAAAGTACATTATCGACTATAAAGAAGCTTTGAATTACACAGTGAGAGTGTTCATCTTAAAAAAGGATATGTACTCATCCTTGTCATATTACACAAACACTGAGATAAATCCAGGTATTTCTTTTCTGTCTGGAAAAGCAGCAGCAGGGGGTGAGCACACACATTATTATCAGACTATTCACCATGAGCACGCCTTGTTATTCACGTTCTGACGTACAGAACATAACTTACAGATGAGTCCAGCCTGGACTAATAGTTAAAGATCAACCTGCAGTCATTAGAAAGTGTTAGTCACACACAATCCACCTGACCCCACAGAAACCATCTGTCTGAACAGAACCATTTCACTTTCATGGATCCATCGCTCATCCTGAAAGACAACTTCAATCACAAAAACTCAACCCTCACAGCAGCATATTCCCACACACACAGAGTACAGAGTTATAATAAATCACAGTAAAAGTCTCATATAAAGGCAAAATCTTCAGTTCGACCACTAAAGTTGCCAATTATTAACCAAGCAAGCCTTCATGAGTGAAAGGAAGTTGGTGGTGAACTGTTTGCACCGAGCAAACCATGAACACATCCCTGTGGCCGGTCAAGCTTAAACTGTAATCTCACAATAACAGTGTTTCACTGAGTAGGACACAGCCAGAAAACACTACATGAAGAACAATGAGGTCATATTTTAGTGATTTTCTTGAGATGAAAATTACTGAACCAGGTGATATTTTGACACGATTCATGTCAAATGGCTTTGCCAGATTTTCTTGCTTTAGTGTTCAGTGAACAGCTGGCCAAGTCTTTGTCTGGGCTGAGCTCTAAATTATTACAGAGACATCCAGAATTTGTGGTGTAGTGGTTGGATTGTCCAAACTTTCAACACTACTAAGATTAGGAACTTAAACTGGACAAGAAAAAAAGCGACACCTTGGGAAACACTTTACTTTACAGGTTCACAAATTTAACCAGAATTAGGCAATGATTAGACCAACATTTCATTATAAGTGGGTGAAAATAAGCATGTAACTTTTTAAAGTAATGCCCAAATTTAATTTTGAAGAAGTTACAGTTGGTAAGTAACTGTACAATTTCTTTAAAATCTCCTCTGAAGTCCACTGTTCCTTTAAGACCAAACTAGGTTTTTGTACGCACAAGAATCCACAAAAACAACTGAAAATACAGGAGTATGCTGTGCAGGCCAGTAGTTAGCAGTCTTACTTTATCGGGAGACACTACCAAGGGGCACATGTATACTGTTACCTGCAAATTAAGATTTTTTCCAACATTACCATGAGTACAAACAATGTAATATCATTGTTTTCACTGATTAACAAGTTTACACAGCAACAGAAGAAGCTAAAATCATAGTTTGGAGCGACTGAAACACAACAACAGATCAGCATTTTCTGTTGAATACATTTCTGTACAAACAGCCTTTATGATGGATGATCAGCAAAAACAAAATTAAAAGGATGAGTAAAAAGGTTTCACCACTGACAGATGTTGCAAAAGAGAAAAAGCTGTCACAGAAATGAGATCTATAAAAAGTGAAAGGGCATTGGACAATCAATATGATACAGAAAAATCAGTTTGCACCTGTGCTGTTAGAACTCAGACAGAGAATCTCAGCTGGACAAACATCCTGTTTTAAAGACCACCATCTGCCTTTAGTGAAACAGTAACAGAAGAACAAACTCATTTGGACCCAGTGTGACAAAATCAAACATGGCGACTCAACCGCTGATAATAAACTAACTCACTTTTCAACAGTGGCCCGTTAAACCTCGTCTGACAGGGAAAATGTTGTTTTGGTTTTGTGTCTGCAGTGTTGTGCTCTAACTTTGCCCACCCAGAGTCAACCTCCCTCCCCTGGTGCTGTTACACATGACTAACACGCACACAAACATGCTGTATATTTATGTGACAAGGTGAAACACACAAACATAGTCACACAGGTGGACTGTGTGCGGACAGGTTTGTCAGTGACACACATGTATGTCCTGCACATAACATGCAGCAAGAGCATAATTCACGTGAGACTCACAGTATCAGTTACAGCTTTTCTATTAACATTTGACCCCAGCTGCATAAAAGGAGCTAGAGCATGAAGTGTGTGTGTTTGTGGTTGTGTATATGGGCTGATTACAGGTGGAAGACTTAACAGCTATAATAGAGAAGACAGCACATACTGTTAACATGCCTGTGAAGTGCCAGGTTTTCACTCATGTATTACTCAGCTTATATAAAAGCAGCACAGGTGTGAGTGTGGGACATCTGTGTTTACCTGCTGAGGTCTGGAAAACATCCAGGAGAGACCTCATAGATATGAAATCATAGTCTAAGATTGTTCAAAGTTTGCATAAAAGGATGCTTTTTCTGCTTTCTTTGAGCCCATTTTGCATCATTCAGAACTGATGACACGTTGCAGCACCCACTGACTTCCAGCTTCACATTCCAAGTGTAAACTAATACTGGAGGATCATCTCAGCTTCAAAGATGAAAAATTGAATTTGAGGGAAGCCATTGAAGCATATAGTTTTTCTAGCTCCAGGTAGCTCTCATTAGCCTGGAGGCCGACTACACCAGCTCCTTTTCCATGCTGTTTAAGGGCATTTGTACAAGCAGGGGGAGAAAAGAGGGATCTCTTACACTTTTGTTAACATAGACACAGTCTTCACTGCAGGTATTTTCAATGAAAGCCGCACCGTAGAGAACCTCCTCTGTGCAGATCAGCAGGAGGCGCGAGGTCCCGCTGGGATCCATTTCAACGTGTTATTAGAAGCCGTCATTCATTCGGCTGCTGCACAAAATGCTACTCATGCCATTAGCAACTGATTGGACACAGGCAATAAAAGATTAGGGACGGTCACCATGGACAAACTTGCACTTAACTTCAGAGACGTTACGTAAAGTTGGCTCGGGCTCCAGTGCATTACAAAGGTTCACCACACTGGAGACTGTTTCTAAAAAAGGCAACCCATGTTAAGAGTTTATAAACTGAACCAATGAATTCCAAGCTGGTCAAACTGTCTTTTCTTACAGATAATAAATCACAGGAAAAAAAATCCATCATAAAGAAAGAAAAAATTAACACAGACTGAAAGAGAGCACGGATGTTGGCTTGCTAAAGAAAAGCTTACGTCTCTGTATTTCTGTCAGCTAAATTTTGAAAAGATTTAGGAATCAATCAAGTTTTTTCTAAGCATGACAATGTGAGTCATGAAAACGAAAATAATGTGGTCTAAGAATAGATCCTTGAGGTACTCAAGTTCAAGATTCAGGAATCAATTCAGGTATCTTAATGTGGAAACTAGTGTCGTACTCAAGACGAGGCCAAGACATGACCAAGAAATGACCAAGGCCATAAAAATCCATTTTAAAAAGTATCACAAGGCAGAGCAGTTTAAAAACATTCTCTCTGTCGTCCAGGTTTCTTTGAATACATTTGACAGACAAAAACAAGGTGTCAGCAAATCATTCAGAGCACAATATGCTAAATTCTCAATCTTGACTAATTTATGCATCTGAATTCTTGCAAAACAAAAAACTTTGTATTTCTTTAAAATCTTTTCATCTTGTAACTTTGCTTGTTTTGATTATTTTGTTACGTATTTCTGCTCTTATTTTTGCAGTGAAGTGTCCTTGAGTGTTGAGAAAGGGGCTTTTAAATAAAATGTATCATTATCAAAAGCCACTGATACATCCAGGATTATTCTGAATATCTAAAACTAAGATGTTTATTCATCAGGTGAATGAGGCCTAAAGGAAGTGTTCAGAGGTATTTCTGACAAGAAATTAGATGGGAGCTACTGGAAAAGATTTCCAAGGAGGCAGAACAATCAGTGAACTTAAATGTTTTTACGTTAAATTACAACATTGATTTATCAGTAACAGTTCAACTGAAAATTAATTTTTTGATTATTATCACTTTAATGAAGTCGAAGAATTGCAGGTTAGCACTGGTCTCAGGCAGAAAATCCCAAGTCCAGTCAGTCCAAGACTAAGAGAAGAACGAGAAAAAATGCTTTCAAGTCCAAGACAAGACCAAAACCTTCAAAGGTGATCTCCAGACCACGACTGGTCTTGAGCACTACAACACAGGTATAAATCACTGGTTTTAACAGAACCATATTTATTTGCTTACATATGTTCTGACAGAAAGAGTGAATACTAACTGAATTCACTGCACTTGTATGTTAAATACCATACAGTAACTCCTACTGCAAGAACTTGTGTGAAATTTTAAATCAGTATGATGTGACTTTATGGGTGGAGTACTGTTTTAATTTCAGAACATAACTCTAATCAAGCTTTAATGCTGACAGCTCAACTTATCACAGAGCAATATCATCACCCTAACTTGTGCTATACAATTATTGCATTACAAATTACCAGTGAGTTTTGGATTTTCCCACTGGTTTATAGCGCTGTCTCCCCCTGATGGCACCATTGATGTTACCCCTACACTTTATTCTGGAGGGACATTTCATTTAATAATTTTATGTTGTGTTATTACTCTGCTATTCCAAACTCTAACCAACAACACAATTAAAGTTCTGTGTTTTTTGAATCAAAATAGAAAGCCTTCTTTTAATATTGTTTTAAACAAAGTATACATTTGTTATAATACATTTCTACCATACGTCACTGCATACACTGCTCAACACTACAACTGTTCTTTTGTGATAAAATGTGTAGGGAAGAACTCTCCTGAACTACATTTGTAATACTTCCTTGTACTGACTCAGACACATGAGAAACAACTTCCTCTGGTGTAATGTATGAGGGTCTAATGGACAACACTGCATTGTTATCTGAAAGTGTTTCACTCAGGCGTGACACTAGTGCTCTGATACTTCAGAGACAAAGACCACGAGCATTTCAGTGAGGGGGAACGTTGGACCACAGCCAAGTCGGACAGATCCACCTGAATCATTTACATCAGTCTGTGCTAAAAGTGGGACGTATCACACATGAAGTCCTTTGGTACGAGACACATGACACCAAATGTTTAGCTTTTGAGCCTAACATATGCACGAAGCTCTTATCTACAGTACGTCTGCACACTGGGACTTGCAACCTTATACATGTTAATGTACTGTGAATGGAAAAGTGTGAACAATGGGTGTGAAAAAAGTATAAAGAGGAATGTAGAGATGATAGCTTACATGAATTCAGAACAATACACAGTTATTTCAAAAGCAGCAGCGTTTCTATTGAGTATTCAGCATTTTAAAACAGGCTTTAGTTGGAATACTGTGTGCTTTGATGTCTGTAAAATATTTAAGTTAAGTGTGGATGATTGTCTGCTGTGGTGTAATTACTGTGAATGTTTAAAAGACAAATGTTGATCTAAAGAAAAGGAGCTTAATCCAGTGCGTGTTCAAACTTAACGTGAGACTGTCAGAGTCTATAAACCTAACAGCAGGTCGACTTGTTTAAGCTGCATCCAGCAGCAATAAGGGGAAGGCCCCGCCAAATTAAATGACTGACTTTCTTGGCCCCAGGCAGCTACAGCCAGACAGAGGTGATCTGGGAAAATAGAATCACTTAAAGTCTAATTAAATATTCATCAGTCACAGAAATTAAATACTTCTCCTCGGCTCACGTGTTCCCACATGTAGATTAAGACCACTCTTGTGCACAGCAGGATGAACAGTCAGGTTAAATTTGGGAAGGGTATGTGTGTGTTCCCCAATAATAGTCCCCTAGAACATCATTCACACCCCTTCTGTCTTGTCTCAACCTGAAACCTGGCAGGTTGTGACTGTGTGGAGAAGGGGAATACATTCCTCACATACCGTGGAGTCAGGGGACTGGAAGAGCCAATAGGTGGCCAGCTGACTGCCCGCTCCCTCCTCCCTGTTACGACTGAGAACAAAAAAAAACTCTCAGGGAAAAATATCTCTGGGAGACTTTAAATGGGTGATTTAAGGAGAAAGGGGGGAGAAGAGTGAATACCCCTCTACAAATTGGCCTCAGGTAGTTTTGACATATTCAGGTGAGGCCCTTTATCAGGAAGCAGCATTACTGGGCTTCTAATTAGTCATGTACACATAAATTATGAGAGGTATTTCTGAACAGCTTCAGTCAGGATGCTTATGCTCTTTGTCATACAGTCACACTCACTGGGTGAGAAGCCAAAGGAACTTTATTGCGCTGACTTATTTGCAAAAGAGGGAGTGGAAACGCTTCATCTTGCCTTTTATCTTGTTGACTTACAGTTTGGCCACTTAAAACATTCTACAAGTTGCAACGAGTTTATATGCCTCATTCTGGCATTTTTCAAATGCTCACACTCGAGCTTTGCTACAATAATGACGAGAAAAGCAACAAATAGCTCTGTGGTGTGGTCAGACAGATCAGAGGCCACAAAAGAAACCAGACAAACACAGAGGAAACAGACAGGACTGTAAAAATCAGTCAAAGTCAAACATAGGAAACACCATCAGCACATCAGGAAGCTCAGAGCATGGACACCACCAGGACTTAAGAGAGGAGAAGTGGTCTGTTCTCAACAGTGGAGGCTACAGAGATGACTCATGAGCCATCACACACACAACTGTTAAAGGTAGACATAAAGCCAAAGAAACATCATAGATGTGCAGGCAACCATAGTTCCTACTACAGAAGGAGCAGTGATTTATAAAAAAAACAAGCAGAAATGAAATTGGGGTTGAGGTAAACACTTTCATTTCGTCTCACAGGTCAAAGAGAGTGTCAGAGAGACTCACTTCTTCATACACACCATACAGTAAAAAACTACAGCAGTGATTCATTCATTTGCTCATATTTACAGCTTTCTTAGATGTTAGCTTGACAAGCCAACCGGGAGAATAGAACACACTGGAGCGTAAACCAAATATTTGACTATTGAGGATCTTTTGTGGTCGTGGATACTACACAAGACCCCCATGCTGTCTTGCCAAACATCAGAGGAGATTCGACCCCCACTTTCGATTAGAATGCTTAAAATAAAAATTAGTGCAAGCTACTTTGTCTGGTCTATTATAAAACTTCTGTACCTTAACTGTTAAACTTAATTGACGATTTGTTTTTTGAACAGAGTCTAAGGCTTAACGATTTTGCAAAAGTAATCTATTTGCTATTTGTTGATTATTTTTAGGTTCCCTATCTGATATGCTGTTAGATAATCACACTGTTGAAAATGAATATTGCTATTAATTATGGCACGACAACAACCCATGACACTTTTTTTTGCTCATTTAGGTCACTTTTCACTTTTTTTCCCCACTTTTGAGCCTTTTTTTTTTTGACGATCCTCTGACTATTTTCCAAGTTTTCTCTCAATTTCTTTGCCAATTTTTGTTGCTTTTTGGCCATTTTTGCCACCTTATTCTTGTTTTTGTTTACATTAATTCACACTTTTTGCCATTTTTACCACTTTTCACCACTTGGATTGTTTCCCTTTCAAAGGTAGTTTTCAACAATGTGTCTCTTTGGTTGAGCAGAGTAGAGTAACACCAGTGTAGAGCATAAAACATGACATGCAAAAAGTTTGTCTGGTTTTGTGACACATTTCAGGTTGAAGAAATATTGTATAATCCATGATTAAGATATTGCAGCAGGCCATATTGCAATTTAATCTAATTTGCGATTAATTGCCCATCCCTAACAGAGTCAGTGAACTGTTAACCTGCCTTTGAAGATTGGGTGAAGCTTTTTTTTGGCTAAAATAGGCTAATCTTGATGTTCTAAGCAGCTAACAGACAAAGTCTCTGCTGCTCAATCGTTAAGATAAAATCACCACGTCCCTTAAGTGCTGAAGATATAGCATGGTGAAATGCTTTCTAGTGGTGTCTTCACAGAGCACAAATTAGCCTCCATGTCTTTAGCTAGCTGCTGACTGATAACACTTTTTACTGCCTCCCTGTCCCAACAGGCCACCTAATTACTGCAGCCATGTGGGCCCCTTCTTGGGTTGCAGTCTCTGGACTGTGACACCATCCCTCTGGAGACAGAACCAAGACGGCGTATCGATCAAGTGTCATCTGGACACAGACATGTATTCAATAAACTAAGGAATATCTGCTCATGAATTCATCACTTTTGCATGTAGATTCTTCTGATAAACCTCACAGTCAGACACTCCACTGGTGACAGCCCAGAGGAAGTGGGCTCTGGTTTACAATGTCCTTCCTGCATTACGCTTCAAAGCAGAACGAAGACACAGATAACAGCCAGTTATGAACACGCTGTGTGATCAAGGATGCGGAAGGACGAGGGGGGCCCGCTGATAATTGGCCGGGGGGAAATCCGACACTAAACAATGATACAGTTTGGAGATCTTCATTAAGGAAGCAACGGCTATACAGCAGAGGAAATAAGTGCCACACATTCCTGCCCTCCTACATAAACTATTCCTAATAAGCATTTTGACCTGCTTCTAAATCCTCTGAACAATCCATGCGAGCATTCAGGTCTCAGTAATAACAAACCTCCAAGTGTAGCAGGACAGTGAACACTTGTGTTGCGAAATGCTAACACACCTGTGTCTTAGCTGAAAGTCATAGCCTCAGGATATGTATGAATGTCAGAGTTTCTGAGTGGTATAATATGCAAAAAAGCATAAAAACAGACATATAAATCTGTATGACACATCTATGAGGGAGACAAGCTGGTCTGAAATGAGGTTTTGAGAAATATAATGACGCCTTCTGTGACCTGTGTTGACCTTTAAGACACTTCTTGATGTCATTGTTCACCCACAACAACCACAATACAACTAACACTCCTTACAAAGATGCATAGGATAGATGTATAGGCCTTTGTCTAATTCCTATATTTGTGTTGGTATCTCTTCTGTACATTTAAAATTTTCATTTAACCTCCCAGATCTTAGTTTTTGCTTGATGTGCATTCTTTTATTTCTCTTTACTATTTGGAATAAGTAAGACCTGATTAGTATAATTACTAAATTTGGCCTTTGTACCGGATGTTTGGTTGTTAGTATTAGGAAGTTGCAATACATTACTAGTTATTAGCGTTATTGTAATTCACTACATAGGGTTTTTTTTCACTGAAATTGGTGTAATGTTGTAACATCACCAAAAGATGAAGTGAGCAGTGTCCCTGAATGTGTGTAAAGGGTGAAAGTTTTAAAAAATTAAGTAACATGGGTGTGAGAGGCAGAAATGTAACATTCATGTGGACGCCAGGTCTTGAGAGGTTAAAGTTGAAGAATCGAATACCCCTAGGTAAAATTAACCATACAGCTTTAATACCTGATAGAACATACAGACAGACAGATTTTTTCTTTTTGCTGTTGTGATGACCTCAGAGTCCTGTCTCTGCTCTTTTTGGATTGTTTTCCAATAACCTACATAAACCAGTCAAACCCCACTCCTGCCTCAGAACAGGTGGTTTCTTTAAAAAACTTTACACGCAGAATAAAACAGAGTTTAACAAGTCAGTGCAGTTAATAAAGCAGTAACAGGTGTTAAACGCAAACGCACTGAAGCCTGCTCCAAAGCGCTAAGGCGGGTTGTGCGCAGTGAATGGGCGCAGTGAATGAGCGCAGTGAGCTCCATCGAGGTGGATCAAATGCTTGTTTTTGTTACGTCTCCCGACCCAAGGCAGGTGCCTACAGCCTGTCTGAACACGGATACTGTTTGAAACTTTGTCTAAAGAAGCTGAACATTTCCGAGCAGCGGTAAACTTACAGGTACTTGGCTGCTCCCTCAGTCTGCTGATGCTGAGCCACAGAGAATCCAAAGAAGCTCCCCCTGGTTTTTCCCTCTTTGATCACAGGAAACCGCTCATCGATGTTAAATCCACTGCAGGTTTGAGTCCCGTGATAAACAGCCAGCACGGCGCACAGGAACAGTCTCGGAGACATGTTTTCAGGCAGATCCAGCAGATCCACGGTCAGCGAGGCTCCGGCTCCGTGGCTCCCCCGTAATGAGCTCCAACAGGTAGGCTTGTGCTTCACAGGGACCTCCCCATGGAGAGCCGTCAGTGCAACTGCCAAGGTGTCGGTGTGTGCGTCCCTCTCTGGCTCTGTGTGCCGCCCTCCCCTGCTCTCCCTTCCTTCCTCTCTGCCCTACACACCCATTTAAACAAGTGCACACACTCCATTCACACACTGCGTTCACACACTGCATTCACACACTGCTGTGGTTTGCTCTGTGAAACCTCTGTCTCTCGCTTTTACTCCCCTCCTTTTTTTTCGGTTTCTCTTTGTAACACGTTCAGATTTTACTTCCTGCGTCCTCCTTCTGTCTTCGTCAATTTGACCCCATTTCAAAAGTTATTTTGTCATAACTTTGGTTTTCTTTCATAGAATTGATTGAACATTACATGGATGGTTCCATGCTATTCTAGTTACATGCAAAATCATTTATGGCTCATTTTGTTCAATTATGTGCATTTTCTAAAATGAACAGCATCTTGCTGCCATTAAAAAAATTGAAATGACTTCAAAACCTGCCTACCTGTCAACATATGAACCTCAAATAATAACCTCAGTGAGATAAAAAGCTACTTTTTTTTACACACACAAAAGAGGTACACTTGTATGTTTAATGACTTTCATACAATTTATTGTAAAAGTAATTGTTAAATATGTGACAAATAAAATAAAATGGAGAAAATTTTCTCCTTTTACTTTATAAGCAGTCAGAAGAGACAATTCACAGTAAATCTGAAGCCAAACAAGGGTTAAAAATAACAAAACAGTAATTTTTCACAGAATAGCTTTTAAATATTAATTAGTGCCCTTTCAGTCATACTTTATCAGAACCCAACAAGCTATTCGGCGAGGCCTCAGAGGTGGAGCCAGCAATGTCTTTATTTTTCAGAACTTAGTTTTAGTAATTTTGCTCCTTAATACACTATGATTCTTTTTCCGGCTATTAAGTTCCATTCTGATATCAATCTCTTCAGACCTAATGTCCACATATGTGGATATCACATTTCTGCCTCTCAGACCCATGATACTTCTTTTTTTTTTTTATTTAGACCTAATAGCCACATTTAGGGATACAGCCCGGGTCATCACAACTTCACACCCATGTCAGTGAAAAAAGTGTATCTTGTTACAGCATACTAACAACAAAACTAATAGCAACCTCGTATCACTACTAGACAAACTTCCTGTACAAAGACCAAGTTTAGTTATTGGACTTATTAGGTTTTACTTATCCCAAATGGAAAGGAGAAATAAAAAATGCACACCAATCAAAAAGCTCAGGTCTCTGGATGTAAAGCTAGCTGAGATAGATTACTATGGTTAAAAAACAAGCCAAAAGATGCACTTCAAAGAATATAAATATGCAGAAAATACACATGGAGAACAAGAATGTTAATGTTTATAAAAGTAGAAGAAAGATGAAAATCAATCATAAGAATTGTATTCATTGAAAAATTAACTCTTGTTCACTTGAGAAGGTCAAGTCAAGACACAGGTATAAAGTCAACCTCAGGGAAGAAAGGTGCATGATCTTGATCTAATTCAAGCATCATTCTCTTTTGCATTAGTAATGCCAGTACAGGTCTCTATCTTGTTGAGAAAGTTTCTTTTTGGAGTCTACAATTAGTTATGTTGGATAAACGTTCAAAACCCTCTGGATTCATATATTAAGTGTGAGAGACTGATTTCAACCAGCATATTTGATGCACTTCAGAACTGCTTTCAGAAAAATAGCACCAGAGACCAAATAGAGACCCATTCAAAACAGCTGATCTTAAAAACAAAAATAAGCATCTTTCCACCAAAGAGTGCATCATACATGGAAAAAAATGAGTCCTGAAGCTCATCAACAGCTGGGGCCATATTGAAATGAATGACTCAACCTAACTCTGTGGAGGAGGTGGAGCCTCAAGTCCACATTTTCACCTTATGCTACATGGAACAAAGGCAGGATGATTTTGCATTTTCGATATGCCTGTGATATGTTTTGCTTTGCAAATATCTGGATTTGAACTCACCATTCTCCAGTCTATTGAAAATGTCTGAGCTTTTTCACTCTCCTTCCTTAACAGATGCCTTTCTCAGTATAGCCTCTTAAATAAATTACTTGTGTTTTCATTGTTTATCTCATTGTGTGATATTTTGTGTAAGTTCCATAATGAAATTCAAAAGCTCACTAATGCACACATGGCGCCCATGACGCCCCTCACATGAGCCCTCTTGTGACAGCCACTCTCTGCCCGGCTCCGCTGCCTTTTTCACTCAAACCTCTGCCTTCCAACAAGCCGTTCATTAAACTCTTAATCCCCTCAGAGAGTTCATGCAGCAGGTCAACTCTTCAAAAAGTATCCTGAATCCCCTCTCAACCATCTTTCTCCTTTCTCTCAGCAAACCCCTGCTGTCAAAAAACAAACTGCACCTCGTCATACTCCCTGTTTTTATGCATCTGCAGCAAAGTTGGACCTTTCACCAGGTCTGCTTTATTGGCTGACTCATGGCTGGTTCGCTGACCCCCTCTAATTGATGAGCTGAGTTCCCACTCTGCATCTCCTCTCGCTCCAGGAGTTTTCCCCCAGAGGGAATCTTTGCCCCGTCCCTGGTGAAATAATGCTCAATGAGGACTGTGTGTGCATTCCTCAGGCTGACTGCAACAACTCTTTGTGTCCATCAGGAAACGAGGTCCAGATCTCACTGTGGATCTGTCTCCTTTAACAGAAACATGAACAAAATACTGTTACTTTTACTCAATCCAACAAACTCTGCACTGCACTTTTAGATTCTGCCATGTTTCCACAGTTAATCCCGGTTTAACCTTTGTGTTTTCTTAGATAATCCAGCATGTGAATGCCTCTCAGCTCAGAGGTGAGTGCACAACATGCCAGTGTATACAGTGTCAACATCCGGTTGTTGCTTTATCTCGACATGCATCGAGTGCAGCGCTGACGCTGAACAGATCTGTGTGATCCAGCCTGAACGGCCTGCAGCAGCACGAGGGAAACTTCTTAGAGAGACTCCAGAGTGAGCAAATCCCACATTATGAGCCATCTGACCTCCTTCTTTTGACTGATTCTTGTGTGTCTGGAGAGCACCTGATCCTTTTCTGCTCTAGGTCTTGGACCCGCCCTTTTCACAGCTGAAAGGTGTCACTCCAGAAAAGTGACAGCTGATACTGATAAACTGCATCCTTCTTTATTAGTGGAAAAAAGATCCACTCCTCTGTGAGGTGTGTAATTGCACTGACAGCTAGCTCTAAATCACTCTCACAGCTGCTTCTTTGTTCAGACAAAAGATACTTTGTAGGCATGATTAAAAAAGTCCTAACAGTATGTGATAACTGAGCTCAGAAGGGCAGTGAGTTCATGTGTGTTACAGTAGAGAAAAACAGTTCCTGCCTTTCTGTGTGTATTCCCCTGACCCGACTGTAAGCTAACACCAGCCTCTGTGAACCACGGGGACAAAGAATCAAATGCTGCAGCCCCCAGAGTCCTTTGCTCTACAACCCTCCAGTCTTAGCCCACACAGCACACATGGAATGTAATTTGCAATTTATCTCCAGGTTTCCTGTTTTTTCCCTCTCATCAAACCCGCCACAGTCCTCCCCCATTAACACCCCCCTCCTTCCATTGCTTCTCTTCTTATTAATCCTGTTTTTCTATTTACTTTAATGAGGAAGTCAAACTTTTAGGCCTGTGTCTTTCTGCGTAGCTTCCCCCTGTTCATGTATCACAGATCGCATCACATTTGTGTGAAAGCATCCTTTGAATCGGTGCTGAGGGCTGATGGGATGGGGCGTTGGTGAGTGGGTGATCTGTGGAGTTCCTGATTTGAATGTGTGATATAGAAACAGAGCGGCTGCTGCAGGGAGCTCCATAATAGTCCCATTAGTCGTATCTCTTTGACTCTACCCTGTGGTTTCTCTATTCCCCCTTATCATATGGCTTCCACTTCCCTTCAAATCTCACACCCTAAAATAAAAACCCCAGTACATTTGGGGAACAGAAAACTTAGAGCAGTGAAATGTTTGGTAATTGAATAAAAAAATGACTGAACTCAGTATTGTGCTTCGTAAAATTAAAACACCATACAATCTTTAAGAACTGTATTCTATACTTTCACTTTTTCAAATATAAATCTAGTTCAAATAAAATGCATATAAAACTATCTCAGCTGGCACATCTTAACTGACACCATCCCGTCAACTGTTCAGTTAACACGACTTGAGTTCCGTCGCTTCAACCTGTTAAAATAGAAACTTGCCGCCTGATGGAAAAACAGAAAACAAATAAAAAGATTTCTTCACCTGCCTGGCCTCATAAAGACAGTTCCAAGAAGAACCCAAAAGGCTCAATTATACTCCCTTTATGAACAGGAATGCACACATCTATTTCAAACAATGTTTCTGTCACTGCTCACATACTTCTATACACACTTCTAAGTGTCCTATACGTTGGCACTGCTGTTCACCAAAACACCCACCAGGGGGGGGGGGGCATCCCAGAGTCAAAAGTTTATGACAATAACAAACTCAAAAACAAACATGGCGACTGTGAGGGAGGTATCATGAATGCACCTCTTGCATAAAAGACAAAAACGGAGGCAGTGTAGTAGGTGACAGTGGCTGTTGAGGCCTCTAAATACATTGCATTTGTTTTTTCAACAAATTCGCCACTGTTATTTTTTCTTCGCGTCTTACTAGAGCTACATAGTAGTAACAGTGACACTGCCCCATTAGTTTACGTTGGTTCTGCTCCGTTTGGTCTGTATCAGTGAGGGAAACGTGCAGAAATAAGGACAGAATGAACGTAAAGCATAGACAGAAGGCTCCCTCCGTATGGTATTTAATGTTGAGCATAAATGGACGACAGCATCTAAGGGCCACATGAAGAAACAAAGAAGTTTGATTTTCAAGAAAGAAAATCCCAAATTATACTTTTTTCCCACTGATAATGTAACAATCACACTTGAAACCAGTGGAGGGGTGTAGTTTATGAAAAAACGTGCTCTGACAGGGGCACACAGACTTTAATCACTCCTCTAATCACAACTGGATATGCTGTCTCTAAAGACAAAATGTGTACTTAGGTGCCTTTTTGGGAGCCAAAATAAATGCTGAAGTGCCCTCCTGGTTGTTACTAATACTCGTCTGCCCCTTTGGCTGGTAAAACACAATAAACTGATCTCCTGGGAGACAAAACACCCCCTTTGGGAGTCAAAACACACTATATTTGCCTTTTTTGTCTTTCATCCCTGGTTATGACACTTAGTGAGCGAGCACTAAAGGGTTATGAAGCCACACACTATTGCTGAGACATTAATTCTTGAAAGAGTTTATACAGTCACGAGGTCACTGGAAAATTGTGATGTAATAATGGGGTCATGGCCCAAATAAGGTTGGGAACCACTGACTAAAAGTGTGTAATTCATGGTTTACCTTCCACTGACACTAAGCACAAGCATAATATGATCGAAGAAAGTGTCAGCTTTGAGGATTTGATCAACAGGCTGATAATAAAAATCATCATAGAGCTGGTCAGGATGAAGAAACATGCTCCTCTCTGCAGCCTTCCATGCAGTAAAATAAGCCAGATGAATATTAATCTACATTAGCCAGGCTGGGGAACATAACATACAGAGCAGGACATTGGCTGAATATGAAACACAGCACGCTCTCACACTGATGCCTCACTGCTCGGCGAGGACACGGCCCTCTGTTGCCATGGAGCAGGGAGTTGCTATGAATCCAGTATGTTCTGAGCAGTGGTGGAGGACAGTGTGGTCTGTTTAAACTTCAGCCAGGACTCACGCTGGGCTCTGCTGACCTTTCACAGGGATAAAACATGATCGTTTCATGGCTGTATAAACTCGTAAACACAAAAATAAACACACGTTTGCAGACACATGCTCCACAGACACAAATCAACACAAATACTATGCAGATCCATGAACAGTGTAACATGTTTACCCCACTGTGAGGACAACTCCTGCTTTCGTGGCTTCTTGGCACATGGCAGAATATGATGTGAACTTTTGAATACCACAGGCGGAGGAAAGACAATTCAGTCCATGTGTTCCTGCTGGAACTTTTGCTCTCTGGGTAAAATGAAAACTAGATTTAGAACAAAAAATGAATGAAACATGAGAAAAATCCAAGAATAGGAGATTTCATTTTATAAAACAACTTTTTGCCAAACAAACGCAGACAGCCTGGAGCCATTTTGTGTAGACAGAGACTCTAGTCTGCATTGCATGAATGTGAGACAATGTACAGATAAAATATCTTTGTGCACAACAGACTGATGACAACTGACACTGGCTTATCTGCCAATCAGTTTTGGTATGAAGGAGGGCTTATACACTGTAAAAATAGATGAGTTGTATAAATCATATACACTGCCTAGCTAAAAAAAAAAGTTGCCACCTGGATTAACTGAGCAAATAGATACAAGCCTCCTATTGGATAATTACTGCACAGGTGATAATCCTTCAGATGGTGACAAGTTATTTAGCCCCAGCTGATGCAATGAGTGACCTCTCATTTCTTAGAAAAACATGGAGAAAGACACATCCTGTGGTCATGGAAAAGATGTTAGTCTGTTTAAGAAGAGTGCCTACTGTCCAAGCCTGTGGGGCAGTGCTATGATCTGGGGTTGCTGCAGTCACTCAGGTCTGGTTTCAGCAACATTATGTTCCCAAAGAATGAGGTCAGATGACTACCTGTGTATACTGAATGACCAGGTTTTTCCATCAATGGATTTTTTTTTGTCCCTAATGATACGGGCATATTCCAAGATGGTAATGCTACGATTTATGGGGCTCAAATAGTGAAAGAGTGGGTCAGGGAGCATGAGACATCTTTTTCTCATGTGGATTGTCCACGACAGAGTTCAGATCTTAACCCCATTGAGAATCTTTGGGATGTTCTGGAGAAGACTTTGTGCAGTGATCAGACTCTCCCATCATCAATACAAGATCTTGGTGAAAAATTAATGCAACACTGGATGGAAATAAATCTTGGGACACTGCAGAAGCTTATTGAAAAAATGCTACAGTGAATGCGTGTTGTAATAAAAGCTAAAAGCGGTTCAATTAAATTTTAGATTGCGTGACTATTTTTTGGTGGCGACTTTTTGGCGGAGTATCCCCCACAAAAAGCACATTGGACCATTTTTTCTCCTGAAATAATCTTGGGAATAAACTTAATGTTATACAAGATGGAATTGCCATTATCACACACCCCCCTCTGGACCACATGCGTTTGTCCCATACCCCATAATATGTAACAACTGGCTGATGTTACATGATACCGCTCCATGTGCTGCCTCTGCATGTGAAAATGGTGTTTTATGACTTCTCTGTGAAGACAAGCGTTTCTGTTCCCCTGCAAAGTCTTTATTTACGGGGGAACAGTGTGGTGGGTGTGTGCAAACGTATACAATATACACAAACTCTATGTAGCTATGTATTTTCACATATGTTCACATTTCTTCTTCTGACTCTGGGGGATGTATGTCATCACCCTCATTTCATGCATATGTGTGTGTGTGTATGTGTGTGTGGCAGGAAGGAAATGCAGCAGGGGTTGGAGACCCACACAAGTTCCCGCTGTTGTGCGGGTCTCCAGCTCATGCTGAGTGTAGGAATGTATAGCCTGAGGAGGAAGGCGTGGCTCTGAACACTCTCCCTCTGTCCGGTGGCACCTGTTTTTCAGCTTAGCTTTCAGGCAGACAGATAGAGCGATGGGAGACAGCGGGGAGTCTTCAGTCTGTTGTGAAAACAAAACAGCTGCTTCATGAAGTCATGTTATCACTACAATACTCAGAGTTCAACTTCTACAGTTTTTGTGTCTTTGAAATTAATACACTTTCACTTTCAATAATAAGTCTAGTGAAACTGCACAGTAGATACAAGGCTACACTGAGCAGCTGGTTAGCTTAGCTTAGCATACAGGCATTTTAATGTAGCTAGCTCAACTCTTCCTGAGTGAAGGCAACCTACATGCTGTGATAAGAAGATTTTTACCTCATTCTTTCATCTGATTAATATCAAGCATAACCCTGTAGCATGTTAGCTTAGTTTAGCTTATCTTTAAGATGGAAATTACTAGTCTGGGTCATTTTGAGATAAGTAAACTCATCTTTAGATCTACTCAGAATGTATTAAATAGTTTCTGACTCATTACTGTCAGCCATGAACGAAAGAATTACCTGAGGCCTTTTAGTCAGCTTAATTAGCTTAGCATAAAGGCACTGCACTCTTTCTTGTCAAATGAATGTGAGACTTCAAAGCTAACAGCAAGTTAGCTCAGCGTTAACTCGGAGGGAAATGGCTTACTTTGCACTGTTGGAGTTAAGGAAATTCATCTTCAAAAATAAACATATTTCAGAGAAGGTTACTGAAAGTAGTTGATGGCTTTGTTATGTTTGATGGACGTAGGTTGGACTCTGAGAAGAATCTGTATGCAGTGGATCGGCCGGGGGACGTGCTTGTTTTTTAGCCTTTAGCTCAAGTTTTAGCCTTTAGTCCATGCTCCATCACTCTCCTGTTTAGCTGTCTTCTGCTCTTCTGTCCCTTTTCTATCAGACAGTGAAAAGCACAGATCTCTCTTCTCACTGCTAAACTTCATCGGCCAGCGTGGTGTTGTCAAAGAGACTTCAACATGCCTTAAATAAATCACATCCAGTTTGACCGGATCAGGAAGTTGAGAAGTAGCATATAGAAATAAACTATTTTAGTGCTGATAACCTCATTTTAAATTGGTTATTATGATCAGGTATATATCTATATATGAGACTTTTTCAAGATCACTTAGAAAGTCCTCACATTCCCTTAAAGAGAGTATTATGAAATTTATACCTGAATCCCAGCAAGATATCTAATAAAAGAGTTTTAGAACATTATAAATGGCAGGGAGTGAGATTCTCTTTGGTGTTTATATCTTTCCAAAAATGCACTTAGAGTTGAGTAGTTTTTCAAGTGCTTCCCAAAAAACTGGTGACGAATATTTAGCTTTGTTCTGGTTCATTATCAGAGGTAAGAATGTGTGATTAGTTTTTAAGGGCAAAAACTTGAACTCGAGTATCTGTCGTGAGATAGAGCCTTAAGATAGAGTGATGTTTAATCATTAAAAAGGGGAGTTACTCATAAGCATTCCTCTCTCTGCCCTTGGAGACACTTTTGTTCAAATTGAACAAGTCTCTGAGAAGGAGTCACAGGTAAAGAGGGAGATGTTTGAGGGGAGGCTGGGTTTGATCTGGCTTACTGCCCAGATGACTGATAACCCTGGGTATGAGCTCTATGTGGAAGATAAAGAAGCAATAACTGCAGAATACCCCAGAAATACACCTTCATTCTCTATAGAGCCAGGCTAAGGTATGTAAGAGGGATGGCAAAGTCTCCCTCTCTCTCTGGGGGAACAACCTTCATTCAGTTAAAGCTTTATCACAACAAGACTCTTGCTGTGTTTCTCCCTCAGACCACACGGGCCATTGGCTGTTACATGTGCTCCAAAGGTCAGGAGAGCTTCTCACCTTGGTCAAGACACATTAAGTCAGAACTTGATACTTGACAGCCCAGTAAAGCCTAAACCATCACTTGTCTGCAGTGTTTACTGAAGGCGCAGTTACATGTCTGCTGGACCTAAACAGTCCTCTCTTTCAAAGAGTGCTGTGGACAAAACACACACTTAAGCACACTGAAATACAGCTGTTCTTTATCCTCTGGGGATAAAATATCATGAAATAATTGAGAGTATTGTCTCACAGTTGTCTCTTAAATTCACATTGCCTTATTGAAAAACTAGATAATTATATTTCTATCTATGTTCACTTAATCCACTTATTAAGAGGATGCTATTCTTCACTCTGGATTACAGGTGAATATATTGGGCAGTAAATCTGATGCATGATGCTGCAACAAGGCCTAATGTAATCTGCTGGACACACCGTTGAATAATGACACAATCTGGAGGGGGAATGGAGGTAAATGCGAGCAGAAAACACAATGCTAGCTCGCTCCCACATCACCAGTCGTGTGGTAAAGTGAGTTGCTGTGATTTACAGCGCTCCTTATAAAGCCTCCTTCCTGTCTGCGCAGCGTATAGAGCGTCTGGGTGCCCGACCCCTGCAAACTTCACCGCTCAGCCTCTAGACCACATATAAACACTGAGGATTTCTTTTCCTCGCACCGTTTGATCGTCTGTTTGCAATAGATCCTCTTTAACCACATGGTGCCTTTTTGTTTATGACCGGCCTGGAACGACCTGCAAATAAATGCTGTAACATAAAAGGATTTGTTTTTATTGAAGACATATGTGCTGGTTTTCATCAGTGTAAACTCATCGCCTCTGTTCTCTATTTGTTGTTTATGTGCTTGTTTTAGCAGATGGCTCAGATTTGCCTACTGTGAATCCACTGTAATGTTAAATAACTGGTAAATTCATAGAACAGTGATTCCCAACCTGTGGTCCGCGGCCCCTTGGTGGGCCGCAAAGGTCTTGTAAGTGGGCCAAATCATTTCCGAAGTAGCATGATTTTAGTGGAGGGTAATCATAAAAGGATACAAATAGTAGTGTTTGAATTTTTAAAACTCAGTTAATTTTCAAAAGAAATTAAATGTAAAAAAATAAATAAATAAGTAATATAAAAAGATACATAAATAGTCATATAAAAAAAGCCCTTTACATGTTAAAGCCCATTATGTAACATGACACCAAATGTAACAACAATCTGAAATGTACAAAAAAAAATGAAATAAAACTGTAAATGAAATGACTGGTTGGTAATGTAACAAAAGTACTTAGCTCAAAATGTAACAAGGATTGCACTAAAACCCAAAATATAATAACTGACTCAAAATTTAAAAAGTTGTTGCATTGTGGGCAAAAAGTTATCACGTTTTGGGCTCAGCATCTGTTATAATATCAACCATTTATTACATTTTGGGTTCTGTTACACTTTTTTATTACAGTTTGGGCTCAGCACTTTTGTTATACAATTAACCAGTAATTTGAGACTCCAAAGTGGGCCCTGAGTTGGAAAAGGTTTGGGAACCACTGTCATAGAATTTAACCATGAATCTATGTTAAGTGTTCAGATAAAAGTGCATTCTGTTAAAAAGGTTAAAATTGTTATTGGACAGCACTGTGAATAACTCCTCATTGAAAGGGATTTGTGTCAAAGCGTGTGAAAATTACTGCTGCTGTGTACGCTATGTGTGTGTTCAGCCTCTTCTCCAGCCGGTGTGTGACTCCACCTCGTCCCTCACCAGTGTGTGTATGTGAGTGTGTGTGTGCGTATGTGAATACAGAGCCGAGCCCTTTGTTTCTGTCGACAAGTGGAGCTGTACTCTACAGACCTGCACATTTTCCACTCAATTGAATGGCCCTCTCAGATCATTAAATGTCCATTCATTAACCAGGGACACTGGTGGAGACTTAGCAGTGAGGCACACACTGGGGGGCCCGTCTGAGGCACACTGTAGCCTGCAACACTGTGGGTGGTAGGACTCATCAAGTTTAGCACCTGAGATGTTCATTGTCCTGATGGGAAAAGTGCTCAAAGTTAGCTGTGGTGTCAGGTGAGTTAGCTTAAATCAAGCTTTCAGTTCAACAACAGTTAAAATCTTGTGAACTTTTAGTTTCACATTTGTCGTGAATCAAATATTTCCACAGTTTTTCTATCACTTGACAGTTTTCATGCACTTATTCAGCTACCCCGGCTAATTACCCAGCTAATTTTTAAGCTTATTGACTCATTTAAGCTAGGCTATCTGTTAATCGTAAAACCCACAACTTCAAGGTTATTGAACACTTCATGCGTAACTATGGTTTATACATCAGCTAAACAACGTGTTTAGTGTTAACTACCATGGTTATGTACTTGTGCTCGCTAACTTCTTACAGCTTCTTGAGCTAGCTACTTTCTACCTTTAACTAGGCAGCGTCCATTGTAAATCCATAATGCTAGGTTCAGCATTACTATTGACATTGACATGACTTTCACTTTACTGTAGTTTAAGTATTCCTCTGTACGTTTTCACCTGTTAATCACTTTCTTCAAACTTTTTCAGCTTTAGCAATAGCTTATTTTTGTCTTTCAGTTTTTCAAATTTCAAGCTATCTGTTCTTAAAGCTGTGTTTTGCTTATTATTGTTTTGGTTTTGGATGTTCATTATCAATTATTTTGAGCCCACGTCAAATGCTTTTACACATGAAACCATAAAAACATGCTTGCGTCACATTAAGATATTGCTTGTTTATACCTTGATCTGCTTAGTCAAAATGTCTTTTCAAGCTAACAGTTTAGATTGCAAATCCTTTCCTCACACTTCTTCACTCGCAATTCGTTCATTATTTTGTTGTAAATCTATTTAGAACAAACTAGATCAAATGTGTGCTTTGTTTGCAGTTTAAATGCACATTTTTATTCCTGACTTCTATGATTTTTAGTTCATTTCCATCACTGATTTATTATTTGTAGTTAGCTCAAGTTATTTCTTTAATTTTTAGTATTCATTAATTTACATTACAGTAAACTTAACAATGAAAATCATGATGTTTATTACTTCTGACAATTTGAAATAAAGCTACTTCATGATCCGTTCTCGCATTTACAAGCCATTTCTTGCATCCCCTCCAGGGTAGCATTCTCCTTCAGTCACTGGTGTAGACCCCATATTTCCCGTGCTAGACTCCATGTCATCAAGTGCCATCATCACTTCCCTGAGGACACTAGATCCAACTGTAAATCCTGTGCAGGAGACGGGGGAGATGAGATAGGGGGAAGGGAAAACACGTCCTCCAGCCACTGTTTATGTAGAAACTTACTCTTAGAAAGGTGGCTCAGATTTGACGTGAATTGACGCACTTTACTTTAACCTGACTTTATAACCTGACTGACCTCATTTGATTTCAGAGGTATGACTGAATTCTCTCCATTAAGGGTGAAGATGAGAGACGGTGGTTTTTTGTGTAAGCTGAGGAGGAAACTAGGGCAGAATGGGAACTCCCGCTATCTGCCGTGCTCAGGCATGCCCCAAAAAATGACAGCTCTGTACTTTGTGTTAACAAGCCCAGCTAATAACTAGGTGGATGTCTTACACAAGACTTTTCTGTGATTTCCTTCCTTACAAAAGATTCAGAGTTTAAGGCATTTGAGTACATTAGAAAATGACTTACGCATAGCTGCAATTATTCACCTCGTGATGGCAAAGGATGATAACTTTTGAGCAACTGCATTTGAAAAATATCACAAATTCAACCTTGAATTGAATTTTTTTACACCTATCTTTCCATGGTGAACACCTAATGTATGCTTTACTTTAAGAGTGAGGTCACATGGTAAAAGAAGATAGTTGCTGAATGACAGTAGCCCTCATATCAAGCAGAGAGGGGCCAACTTTGATTTGGATGCGTTTCATGGTTGAGCCATCTCTCTGGCAAATTCACTGGGGTAATGAGCAGATAGAGGGAGAAGTCCCATCTCGTCCTCTGTGATATTCAGTCTGAGCCAAAACAAACATGCGAGGATCAGGGTGGAGCTTCCTGCTTGAATCCTGGGAGAGGGCATCTCAATCCGGCAGACTCAGCTGTAACCACGGCTACCTATTCACTCTGCAGCGATAAGCAGAGAAAGAGGTCATTACAAAGAGGTTAAGGGTCAAGATGAAGTGTGGGATAGTGGGGACCAAGATAGATCATGAGGGGCTAAGATTTAGATAGTTAGACTCCAGTGAAGTGGGATTTTTCTGCAGTAATTTGCTCCAAAGTGCATAAAGTATCAAGTTTATTATCACTCTATACTAACTTTGAGCATTCCCTCCCTTGGCTCACAGCCCACTCAGAGAGGCCCCCCCAGTGAATACGAAAGTTTGAGTGGAGCGTGAACAAAGAAGGCAGTAATCAAAGAAGTCTCTCTGCCTCTTTTGATCACTCCCTCAACAGCTGTTTCCACAGCCCGCTCTTACTCATCCACTCTTGGCAGAGTGCAGCCACAGAATAGTGGCATGCTTTTCACTGAGGCTGGGGTTGCCAAGAGGGGGGACACTTGTTAGGACGTCTCTGTGTAGAGGCTGAGGTCAGGGGAAAAGACGGGGAGGACTAGCAGCGGGAGATGGAAGGAGTATATTACTCTCTGAAGAATCTCTGAAGGCCAGACTTCATTTAAAGTTTTGTGGGTTTTCATTTGTAATCGGTGCAGCATTGACAAATCAGGTTTCTGCACACATCATTATTACTTGTCTTATTTCTATAAAAAGAGATCTTAAAGCAAGCACAGCTAAAGAACAGCTTTTGAGATCAAATATTTCTGCTCAGCATGCTTCCAAAATGGTTTTCAACAATAAGCTAACTTTTTAGCTTACTAGCCTATGGAGCCAATTTTTATTTCATTAAAGTGGGCTCACCTTTCACCATGATCCAAAACTAAGAGACACTTTGTTTCCACAGCTTTCAGTCATTTTAACTACTCTTTCTAGAAATATATTGTGCATCACTCTTTAGAATGGTTATCTTTTTGCATTTTTTCTTAAAGTTAACTACCTCTAACACAACTTTCCTCCAAATTAGCTTTGTTGAGGCTACCTTTAGCTAACCATTTCAAGTCATAATTTCGTTAAGCAAAGTTATTGAGGCGAATCCTACTTTATTTATGCTGCTAAATATCTATCCATTTCTGTATTTACTTTAAAGAGTCCTTCAAAAAAGGAACAAAAAAACCCCTAGCTTTATCAGTTGTTTGATAAGATTCCAAAAGAACAGTCAAAATGTTAACTTTTTTACAGGGATAATCCTAAACAATTGTCATCCATGGGTAAGAGAGTAGGTGTCATGACGTCAATCACAGCGCACCCAGTGTGCAAGTTATTTTGTGTGTTGTAGGAAGTCAGGTGTACAGCTCTTGAGTCTCTTCCACACACAAAAGCAATGCTGCAGGTGCTCACTGGGCTGGTGAGAGTGTTCACGTAGCGACGGTTGGAGGTGGTGGAGCCCATGGAGGAGGAGCCCAGTTTGAATGTTGTGTTCACAAACATTAACGAAAAACTCCAGCAGACCCTATCTCCAACAAATCTATATGACAACATGATTATTTTGCCAAATTTAAGGCAGGAGTTCTCCCTTTATGCTGCATCCTGCTGAAATACACTAGACTGAAGCCTCAGTGTTACTCATTATCTACGGTGAAACTGAAACTCACCAAAAACAGAAAAGAGACCGATGGATTGGGATAAGGATCTGGATTGGGATTAGCAGGGGATTAGAAATGGAACTGGGATTGGAATTAGGATTGGGATTGCTTCTCTGAGGGATGTAATTGAACACAAATTAAGGGTGCAGTTTGTAGATATATATTTGTAGGGAGATTTTTGCTTCATTTTGATTGAATTTTAAATTGCTACCTGGACTTTAAAAAAAGTGCAGCACAGGGAAAAGGAAGTCTTGGCCAGAGTTTGGTCATTGTTAACCACAAGCTGCAGGAACAACTGAGGCGTTAGAAGTTGCCGGATGAAGGGGATGGATTTTGAGTCATACATAAGTTAAAACTGTGACAACACACCAGCACGCTGTGTCTGCTCTCAGCTTTAACGGACTGTGCTCAATTAGCGCAGCTCACAGTTGCAAATGTAGGTTGACAGGAAATGGCATTCAGGTCACTGTTGTTCTCATCCAGCATGTTGTTTGTTTACATCCCTTGAATTGTAAAGAATGAATAAAGACTTGTTGAGTCTGTTCTCACATCAGGAGGCCTGATTACATTAACCTCATTAACAGCTTTGTGTAGGAGTGTTCTCCAAATGTAAAGCCTGAATGTTAGCAAAAACAGCTTGAAATACACTCAAAGATTCCTTACACTGAACATGTCATAGCACAACTGAATGAGAAGAGTTAGTGTGTTTACTGCTGAGCGTGACTACACGCAGACATGTGTCATTAACGCTCCATTAGAAACAGCAGATGGCTGATAGCGCTGACCCTCGCTGTGTTGTAGCTCACAGGAGAGCTGATGTGGGTGGAAGCTGTCCTACAGGGGAGCGTTTAGCTTCAGAAGGTGTTTTGATATGTTTATGTGCATATGTGTGTGTGTTTGTTTTTGTGTGTTAGTCTGCTGCGTGTGAGTGTGTTTAGGGAAAAAGGCATGCCCTTTAACATCTGGCCACATGTGTCTCCCATTAGCTTTTTGACCTCTTTGGCAGCTGTGTGCACCGCTGGGAACACATTAGCCCGGCCTTACCTGTGCTCTTTCCTCTGATCGCATTCAGTGAAACACACACACACACACACACACGCGCTCACACACTTTGAACAGCAAGCTTTCCTGGTGTGAGAACAGCGAGACCTTCCAATCCATATTTCCTTGCCAACTTACAACACCACTGGGAGCCTGGAACGATCATTTGTTTCAGAGAAATCCCAGATCAGGTCAAGTATTTTTAGTTTGAGGGGGCTGGAGGCCTGAGAAGTTGGAGTAGGTTCCAGAGAAATGACTGCATCTTTTTGATGACTTCACTTTATCAAATCAGAGTTTAGTAAATGCATTTTACAGCTTGTGTGTTTCACAGGTATCTGGAAACATTTGGAGGAAACCAGTTCACTCGTGACAGGGAAGCAAAAAGCATCAGGTGACTTCCTGTCTGCACACGCACAGCTACACTACACAGATGGCTCAGAGTCCTTGACTCAATGCTATTTTCTCTTTTTATCTCTAATCAGGACTAAGAGAGAGTGGGAGAGTTAGCAGCTAATAGACTTCCAGCTCCCCCTCTCATGAGAGCGTCCTGACCCCCCCACCGAGGCCGAGCGCTCAATCAGATCAGCACAAACAGGCCAGTGGTGCTTCATTATCATGAGCAGGGCCTTGCTGCTGCCTTGAAGTTCTTCAAAGGGAGATGAAATTGCGTTGCGGGGACGTAGGAAGCACAATTTAGTGATGTAACCACCCCCTCATAACGAAACTCTAAACATCCTTTGCAGTGTAGGTGTATGTATGTTCGATTATGTGCATATTATGTTTCTAAATATGAGGATCTTCTGTATTTGTTCATGTATGAGCAGTTTACACTGCGCTCTAATCAACCCTGTGGTGCAACATGTGTAGGTTACAGAAGTGAACTCTTGTTTCTCTTATGGATTTTACAACTTGTTAATTTAGCCAGTGTGACATCAACCATTGATTTGTTGACTTCCTTTTAAATGTCATGTGTTGAGTGTTCAATCATTGAGATGGTTTAAAGCCAGAGGGTTTTATAGTTGAACAAGAGGGTGGAGAAGAAGCCAAAGTGTGGGTTGGCAAGTGCTAAGCTAACACAGCTAACACAGCTCAACAGTCTGTGGCAACAAACCCTGATCTGAACATTGGAACGCTGCAGGGCGCTGTCCTCAGCCCCCTCCTCTTTTCACTCGTCACCTATCACTTTACCCTCTAATGCCATTGTTAAATCTGCTGATGACCCAACTGTGGTAGTACCAAGGGACAACATAGCTCTAAATTTTCTACTTAACTTATTTTATATTTTTATCTATTCATTTATCTATTTCAGTTATCCACCCAATTATTTATAACTTTTAAGAAAAACAACAAAGACTTGAAAATGATTTTTTTTAAATGCCAAGAGCACAAAATGATTCTGTTTTTTTTTGATTTGGTGCCATGGTCCTCAGGTGTGCTGTAATTACCTCAATCCTCTGCCTCCTTCTACCTTTACCCTCCACTGTGATGGATAGAAAAAGGGCAAAGAGCCCCGAGCTGTTCCCCCCAGGACCAAGTATCTTTGTTTGTTTCCTTGATTATACAGACAGTGGAGTGCCCTCACATCTCAGCCGCCTTTACCTGATCTGCTCACCCCTCCCACCAGGTGAGCAGGGCCCAGCAGTACTTCAGTACCAGACTGTACTTCTCTCAGAGGCTCAAACAGGCTCACCTCCCTCTCCACCTGCTCAACAACTTTTCCTACTCAACAACAGAGAGTCTGGTGAGCGACTGCTGCACAGTGTGGTTCAACAGCTGCAGAGAACAGGAGGGACCTCCAACGGGCAGAGAGGGCAGCAGAGTGAATCATCAGGACCTCACGCTCTCCCCTCAGTGACATCGATGCTGGCAGATACACAACGAAGCCTCATCACCAAAGACCTCATGCACCCTGCTCACAAACTGTTCCCCCCCACTCCACTGGAAAGGGAAACTGGACAATCAAATTTTATACTAACATGCTGAGAAAAAAAGCTTCTTTCCTCAAGTTGTAAAGCTAAAAGCAACAGAGAAAAAGAGAAAGTTTTATAAAACCTCTTCTTGAATATGCCAAGAATGAACAAAAAACCTGGTTTGTATCAGGACACAACTTTGTTCTCGTCAGGAATAAAAGCGGACATATTAATGGGACTTAATTTGACAGAAGCCTCCAGTGGTCATTCTTGGAACTGCAGTTTTTCAGCACCAACACACTAGTGTCATTTCTCAGCCCTTAATTAAGGGGCCATTTATGCGAGAATGATTTTAGGGTGAAATGCAGAAGTATTGCTGTTTTTCAGCTGACCTTAAACGCAAACTGTTGAGTGGATTTTTTCTGAAACGCCATTGCCACACCAAGCCAGTGTTTTCGTGAAAGTGTGTATTAAGCCTCCACTATGCTAAGTGCAAACCAAAAAACAACAATAGCAACCAACCGTTTTGGTCTTGTGCTGATGAATCTGCTGACTGCCCTCTATCAAAATGTGAAAAGAAAAAGTTTTTAGTATGAACTTCAGATGATCAGCTCACCTCTTCATCAGCCTCTAAACCTTTGTCGTGTAAAAAGCTCCTACTGTTATATTGCCACTTACAATTCTGACATGCACTTCAACGTTTCAAGTCCCTCAGCGTTTCCATGTAAATGCAGATTTCTTTTCAGTGTGATTTTTGCGTTTTAGGGTGAAACACTGTGAAGTGTTGTCGTGTAAATAGGGCCTGAGTTGCAAAGTTTTTCTGTGTCCACTCATCCAGGTGTTTCACTTTTCTCAGATATTTTAAGTAAACCTAAAATGGAATATCTGAAAGGAGTGAAATATCTGTTGAAATATAAACATGGCTTTGATGTTAATGTAACTTTTAACAAAGACTCCACTGTTTGACTTGAAGATTTTGAAACACTCTGCACTGATTTCTCCACTGAACTGGGTGTTTCTAGATTGAAGTGCAAGAAATGAAAAGCAAAGAAAATCATTAAAAAGAGCTTTATTTTCTGCTTGACCTGCAAATGTCCCTTTACATTTCTTACAAGTCCTGAGAAAATTACCAAACTAGTTAGTGTCTGACTCTCCTTCATACATCATGTCTGTCTGGCTCTTTTTGGCCTAAAGGGGCTCCTGTAATCACGCTGATGACTCTCAGGGAGATTTGTAAATGGGAAGTAGAATACTTTCTCTGAGGGGAAATGGCTGTATTTGTAATGTAAAGAACAAAAGAGAGTGATTTTTTTTGTGGTAGAGAGCGATCAGAGCAGATTGTAGTCCTGCAGTAATTGCTGGTTTCTCTTTGCGCGGGCCGAGCTTTTGTCCTGTGCTGGATGCAGGCCAGCTGCTCTACTTTTACACACAGCACAAAAAGCTGTCTCATGTTCCCGTGTTGTGAGGGTTTGATCGGTTCATCTGACCGAACACAGGGAAAATTTCACCTTGAGATGATATATTCTATAACAGAGGAGAAACTATCCTGGGGGGCTGATGTGTTCGAGCACATGTGTTTAAATCTTACAGATCAAGAATAAATTCAACTGTTAACTTTGACGATTTACGAGATGGTTTCAACAGTGGAGTCTTTCTTTGCTGTTTGCCTGGAGTTAAATTTGGGAATCAAAGTAAAACTTGAAGTTTACAGAAAGACACTGTACTTTGGTACCTGCATGTTGGTATTCAGGGGTGGATCTACTGGGGGGGCATAGGGTGGCAAAATTTTGTGACAAAATGCCAAATTTTGAGAGCAATATTCAGAAATATCTCATTTTAAGTTTTAAAGTCAAAGTTGTGGGATAACAGTCAATCATTTGAGATATCAAAGTCAAAAATCTGAGATACATGGTTCAAAGTCATGGGGCAAAAGTGAAATACATAGAAATAACTTGCTCTTTGCAGAGGCGGTTATGTTTTTTAAAGTCATCCACTTTTAGTTTTTAGTTATAAGTGTTGTTGTTCATAGCTACACTGTTTTATTTTCACTGAAATGGGTGTCAACTTGTGATGTCACCAAAGGATGACGTGGGAAGTGTCTCTTTAAGTGGCTAATAGGTCCAAGTTTTGAAAAAATGAAATATCATGGGTCTGAGAGGCAAAAAATTCACGTCCACATATAGGGGTACTGAGTCTTATGAGGTTAATTTAAATAAGGTGTGTGCGCCATCTAGTGGACGTTGTGTGAGTACTACAAAATAGCATTTTCTTTTCGGAGCTTTTTTTATTTTTTTATTTTTTTTTTTAACCAATTTGTAATGAGAATAAAGACAGAGCAAGGAAAAGAAACAACCTGAAAACCCTGAAAAGATTCACAGTCATCTCAACATCTTTAAGAGCAATGACTGAGCTTGGAGGCATCCAAACAAGGACAGCCAGGAACATCTGTGATCAACTTCATTAGCTCTAGTTCAACAAGAGAAAACATCCCTATCCATAAACACACATCCCCCTAACAGGCCAGGAAACACTGACCATCCTGGATGAACTCATGGACATTAGCAGAAAGAACTTTGGTTGGATACGAACACTCAGTGCTTTCAGGAATTAGCAGTGACTTCACTAAAGGAAATACATGGAGGCTTTCCTGAACAGAACCTTATCTTTTAGGTCAGGACTCTTTGCAAACTCATAGAAGAAGGTTTCTACCACTCCCTCATAGGCTAATAATAAACAAAGGGTTTAATATGATCAGAAATGATCAAGGAAAAACAGACACATGGCCCCTCCTCTCAGGGTTTATCCAATAAAGATCTCCAAAAAAGACAAAGTTTTAAACCCTCAAAAGTATTCGGCAAACACCTGAACAGCCTGGCTAACCAGTTTACCAACATTTCATTGCAATAATCTGATGGAAATTAGATCTTTTTTCAAATAAATAATCCTTGTCTAGATGCCCAGTCAGATCAGAAACAGTAAAAACTGATGGGAAAAAGAATCCATACAGCAGGTAATTATGAATAATCATTGTGTCTTATTCAGTTGAATAGTGCAGGTGGTCTCTATAGTGGTGAAGTGAGAGCTGGGAACTTCAGCCACACTGACTTACGCTCATGTGACTCCAAAGGTCAGGGATTAGCTCTCTAATCCTGAAAACTAACAACCAAAGAGGTGAACACATCTGCTTACTGCTGTTTGAGTTTCAGTGATTTTAAACTCAGGAATTTTTTGGCACAATATCTCTGATAATGTTTATAACCACTTAAACAGATCTTTATCATAAATCACATTTCACTTTCATGGTTGCATGAGTTAATCTTAGGGCTCAACATGTGGAGCAACAATAAAAGAACAACTGAACAAAATGAGTTGAATAGAGAAAATTAACAGAGCTTATATGTAATCAAAGTCAGGTGGTTTATAGTATGACATTTAAGAAAAGTCTGCATTTCTACATGGATGTAGAGAGGACAATGCTCAGTTGGTTTTTAACAACCAATGAAGGGTTTACAATTTTTTTCAAAAACTGTTTTTTTTCAGTGTATGTTATTTTTCTAACAGGAAGGTTGACATCATCGGATTCAACCAATGGGTGCGACTGGTTCAAGTCTCTAATTTTGTGCAATACACCTTTTTGTAGACAGTAGACTGTGGTCCTTCAATCTTTATTCATTTTGGTGTAATAATGTTTTTCTGCATGATAAATTAATAACAGAAACAATTTTGGGTCCAGCAGAATCTGTTTTGAAATGATCCAAAATATTTTATATTTTATTACCTAATGAGAATAAACTTGGTAAAAGCTGGATGTGATTTATACATTTTTTTCCCTGAATTTAAGATATGTTTAGCTGTCATACTCATGTGAAAACCTGAAAAACACCCGAGCTGTTTTGGATGAACTGGCCCTTCACCCCCCTTCAAACCTTGTTTGTGCGACAGAGTCCAACCAATAGGGGGCGTTATTTCATAAGATATGACACACTACAGAGGAAATGGAGGAGTTTAATGAGCCTCTGCTGTAGGGCTTAAAGCAGTGGGAAATGTTGCAAAAGTAAGAGAATTAGCTATATTTCTCTCCTGGTTAACTTTGTAAGATTTTACTTCTTTAATTTTCCATTTTGTTTGCATTTAGAAGAACAGACCGCGCGTTTCTTCTGGTTGCTGATACAGCAGGGGGCGCTGCTCACCATGCTTTCCTCTGCAGACATGAACAGCAGCAGAAAAAAATCATAAAGTGTCCAGAAATAAACTTCTCTGAGTTGAAAGAATAAAAAGAAAGAATGTGTTTCGCTTTCACCTGAAGAAGATTCGTTAACAAATGAAACTTTGGATCATTGCAGCTTCCATACTGTCCTCTGTGGTGGAGGAGAAGTCTTTAACATCATTCTCTAACAGTGTTGTTCAAATTTGCATTAACACACACACTCACACACTCACACAACATGGTCAGTGTGGAGGAATTCACCCACAGGCGACATGAGTTGAAGGAGTCCTTTACCTATCTGCTCTATCTCTTTCACGTTAAGTTCACTGTCCGCCAACACACTCTGAATGACAATGGGGAGACAGTGGGAGTCCGACTGGCGGCCTTTCAATGGCCCTGAATAAAGTGTGATCTCCAGGCACTGTTAAGATAACATTGCATAAAAACATTAAGACCCGGGACGCTCTGACTGCAGGATTAAGCTCTTTGTGCTTAAACATAGTGTGAGTGTAGAGATGGAGACAAACTGGAGCTCTGCGTGTTTCTCAGACAGACAGGGAACAGGTAAATACAGTGGACAGGTAACTCCACTGAACAGGTAAATGCAAATCTAAAAGGAAGCATAAAAAAAAACGTCAGGCTACTGAGGTATGCGTGCATAGGCGCTCCTGGCTGAAGGCTGGGTTTCACCACCACTTCGCCTGGAGCGCAAGAAGGGGGGAAAACTGCGCAGCCAATGAGAAGGCAGCATCCAGCCCATTCTCTCTATAACTCTGTGTCACAGGGGCTGAGCGATGCCACAACCAAGTTTCTGCAGCAAGAAGACTGTCAGTGGACTACAAGAGCTTCAAAGTCGTGCGTAAAAACGCGCGCACACTAATTCTTTTCGAATTTTGCTTGAAGCGCCAGAAGTGAAGCAATCCCCGAGCGGATTTTTTCAATCAGGGGGGGCTGTTTTCATCATGAGCGCTGGACAGACGTATGAGAAGAAGATTTCGTGTATTTTGACCGATCTACCAGGATCTATGAGTTGCCACCCGAATTCCAAAGACTCTCCAACTCTGCCGGAGTCCTCAGTGACGGACATGGGCTACTACAGTGGACAGGCGGCGCACGGGCAGCACGAGTACTATCAGAGTCAGGCGTACGGACAGCCCATGAACTCTTACCATCATCAGTTTAATCTGAACGGAATGGGTGCTGCTGGAGCGTACGCCACCAAATCTGAGTACCCGTACACGAACAGCTACAGACAGTTCGGACATTACAACAGAGATCACCTGCAGGCCTCACCCCCCAGCTCAGGTAAATGATGGAGCATTATCTGCACTTGTGTTTACACTAAGAGCCTAAAATATCATGTGCGCGTTTCCAAAAAAAAAAGAGTCTTTTTAACTGTTAGAGCACTGTAAATCATATCAGTTTGTCTTAATTCAATTTTTTTCCGACTCCCTTGAATTTAGAAAGAAAATATTTGAACAAGAAATTTGAGACTGCAAATATTTACCCAGTCCTGCTGACTGAACTTAAAATAAAGGCATGGTCCACGTTGCAAGTAACCGTAAATTTACCCTTAAAGGGCCAGTGTAATTTTCATACATATGATCTATATTACACTGAGTTTTTAGCTACTTGAATGTTATAAATTGAGTTCAAATAAAATCTCCAGAACAGTCTAAATGGCTGAAGTCCCGGCTGGTGTTCATATTAGGCTCTAACAGCCCACATGGGAAGGAGCCAGCCATTAACAGCTGGCTATAAAACAATGATGGTTTGATTAAGCTAATAATATTCGCTCAATCAGTTTTAACATGTTGCCCCTGGCCTGACAAAAAAAAAACCTTAAATTATTACTGGCAAGATTCGCTTGGATTTAGGCTTAGAGAAATGTGTGCCGACACTTTACAGACGGCACATTTTAGTTTAGTTTTTCTGCCTCAACTTATAATCATCTTTGCTTCCTTCGTAAGAAATAAAATCTGACACGTGGATTTATTTGTTTTTGGTTTTCGCTTAGAATATTCTCATATTATTGACATTTCATTTGATCGGATTTCATCGAAGTTTCACTCTCTGGCGCGACTTAAAGATTCTCTGAACGGTCTCGTAAATATATTTTTTTCCATTTTATTTTTTTTAGTGAAAGAGGAGCCAGAGCCTGAAGTCCGCATGGTGAATGGAAAGCCCAAAAAGATCCGCAAGCCGAGGACGATCTACTCCAGCTATCAGCTCGCTGCTCTGCAGAGACGCTTCCAGAAGGCGCAGTACCTCGCTCTGCCCGAGAGAGCAGAGCTGGCAGCGCAGCTCGGCCTCACTCAGACACAGGTGAGCCGCACGGGCCGGGAAACATCCTGCTGAATTATTGATACACATACTTCATCAGGAAAATGAATGGAGGGAACGTGACATGAGCAACAGTTTACTCTGTAATTATTCGTCCGTGCGTAATTACGCAACACGGAGCTGTAAAATAAAACAATGGGTCTTTAAAAAAATTTCAGGAAAAAAAATACTTAACTCTGATTAATAGTGAAGGTATAAGATTTATTTAGTCATTAGCATATTTCTCTCATTCTGGATTTCTGGTTCCATTTCACTTAATGACCCCGCTTCTTTCTCCATCAGGTGAAGATCTGGTTCCAGAACCGAAGGTCCAAGTTCAAGAAGCTGTACAAAAACGGCGAAGTCCCCCTGGAGCACAGTCCCAACGCCAGTGACTCCATGGCCTGCAACTCCCCTCCCTCCCCCGCAGTGTGGGAGAACAGCAACCCGCAAAACACCCCGATCAGCAGACCTCAGGTCCCGCAGCCGACGCACAGCTCGTCGCCGCCTTACCTGGAGGATTATAACAACCACTGGTACCAGCAGGGATCACATCTACAGCATCCGGGCACCGTGCACCACCCGGTGCCGCAACAGAGTGTAGGAGCTGTTTACTGACACTGACTCCTGAGCTGATTTACCCTCTCAGATTTTTTTTTTTAAAGAGGTCTCTCCACAAAGACTCTACAGAGAGAAGCTTGGAGAACCTGGAGCAGGCCTGAAGTGAAGAGACATTGCGCCTGTGTTTTTGGATGATCAACAAAGTTTCAGAGCTGGGTTTCAAAGCACATAAGGGATTTTCCAATCACTTGTGGCAGCACATTTTACGGACATCTGGCGTGGTTTTTTAAATTATTTATCGCTTCTGTTGTATTTCTTTAACTCCTTTTGTAAATGAATATGCAACGTTTTTTTTTAAACAAGTAGCCTAACCACAAAGCGAATATTGACAAAACTGTGCAGTTGATCCATGCTACATTCAAACCATGCAGAACGAGCGCGTCAGAAACACTCAGGTCATATTTATATGGATTTGTACAAACCGTCGAAGGCTGTAAATATGTGTTTATATGCAGAACCACTATGATCCTCTTTGTTTGAAAAGGAACGACTGCACTGTGGTGCTTCCAAGAACGATTTCATTTTCATGTAATTAGTTCACCTGTTGCCTTCTTGTCAATTTGAATAAAGGTGTTACCTGCATGTTGTGTGTCTAGAGCTTTTATCAACGTTTATACACAGCTTTACATTCAGTGTTTGAGGTGAAGGAACAGTTTTGCAGATAATTAAATTGGCGTTTATTAAAAGTAAGATGAGCTAATGTGGTGGGGTAATTTTTGCGCACAGCTTTATTTTGTTGTATTTTCTATTGAATAAAAAACAGAGAAGACTGGGGTTATTCTCAGTGTAACTGACATCGACAGGTCTTGTTTAGGAATAATCCAGAGACTATTAGATATTTGAGGTAGTTTTACGCACAAGGAGCGCTTCCAGTTTTTCAAAATCCAAAACCATCCTATTTTTCCTCTTGAGAAAAAAAAGTTAACTTCATAATCCCCTGACCTAAAACGTATTTACTTCATCGAATCAAAAGCATCCCTCAGTGCGTAAAGGTAACTCCAACAGCGAGCTGACTGCCTGTTTTGTTTTGCCGTGAGCTGCGTGCAAAGCTCTACGTAGGAGGCGACACACCAGCAGACATGTTGGAGTCACTCGGTTTTATTACTATTCTGCTGCCAGATAACGAGAGAGAAGTCAGCACGTTATACACACGCACACACACACATCAACACACACAGAGAGGAGGGTGGGGTGCGGTGTGCGGTGTGGGTGATTTGAAGTCTATTGCCAAAGGGGATCGCATGTGCGCGCACGTGGACGCGCGCAGCAGGATGGTTAGAAAGGCTGCCAAATATTGAAGGTATAAGAAAACACAAGCCCTTTGTAACTCAGAGTTTCAAATCAAATGAGATTCCAATGAAGCATTCCACCTCAAGAAAAAAATTAAAAAAAAAAAAAAACATGCGTCATGAGTTTCCACTTAAGCGCATTTTACATTCATGCGCATTTAAGAAAAACATGTACAACATTTCTTTCCCTTGGCTGTTTGTTCTAACGGTGCTCCCAGGTGACGCCACACTCTAATGAATGCTTGTGGCACGTGTGAAAGCGAGGGAATAAACAGCCTTATCAATTAGCAGAGAGGTGCTGCATAAACATGACAACTGCTTCGATAATGACTGTTATGACAGCGACAATGAGACAGGCAGAGAGAAAAAAAACAACTTCCCTCTCTGCGGCCTCACAGCTAATAAGTACCGTCAGAGAGCAAGTGTGGCTGCCTGCGCTCAAACGCGTTATCAAATATTCTGCACAGAATGTGCGGGATAAAGGAAGCGTTAATGAGGATCTGCTCCACATGGACCACCAGAGCGCGATTACGCACGGAGGAAAATGACTCCATGTTAGCGCTGTTAATAATCCTTTGTTGTCACTACAGTGGTATGAGCTGAAGAAATCAGAACATGAGGTGTTACTGACAAATTATACAATGCTCTTATTCTAATATGGGGATCAAAAAAGTAATACAACATTTTATCCTTTAACCCTCCAGCGTGGGCTCCAAGAAAAAAAAAATTTATTCGTATATTTTCATTTTTTGTTGGAACACTAAAATAAGAAAGCACAAAAGCCAGAACAAAAAAATAATGTAAAGTAAATGTGTTTTTTAGCTTTAAAGATGACGCAATGAGGTTTTATTCAGTTTGATATATTTAGTTGTAGTGACTTAAACTGTGCTCCACCAAATGGTTGAGCAGAATTTTAAGGGGTTAATAAGGTTTTCATCGGTGTCTCAACTACAGTTTTAAGTTGATAAAAAGACATTATCTAATAATAATGGAGTTTTATTTACCTACAATTTTCTAGTACAAAAAAAAGTATTTAAAGGTTTTACTTTTTAACACTTTGGTCATGTTTAATATAAATGTGATCAAAACATTCATTTCAATTTCATTCACTTAATTTTAACCAAATCCCTCAAAAGTTTTGACCAAAAATCTCACTTATCTTCATTCATTTTTCCACACCATACACTGTAAAAGTGAAAGCTTAAATTTGTTGGCATGAAAATTATTTTTTGATGCAATGAATAAAAACGTTCCATTATGTTGCGAACTACTGTTATGTTTTTTTGTGTTAAGTTGGTCTCATTTAATAAGTTAGGTTGGCAAAACTTCAAATAATACACTCAAAAAATTGACACACTGACTTCAACTGAATTTATTATGTCAAATGGTTCCATCTAAATGTACTTTAAAGCAAAAATTAGTTCAGTTTAATTGACACTTGAATTATTGCTTTCAACCAAACCTAATGCATTACTATGGCACCAACCGATGATTAATGTAATTGAAGTCCATGTTTCTTTTTTTTTTTGAGTGCAGGTTTGAGGCTGTAACTTAATTCTTTGAGTTGCTTAGTAATAATGACTTAATTAGTTTGTGGCATACAAATTGGTGAGCAGATGTAGCTCAGTGGTGCAGTCATGGCCCCACTTATCTGAAGGTCAGAGGAGTGTGTTTTGTTTTTGAAATTCTTAGTATGTAGAACTTAAAACTTAAGTTTCGTTATATATGAATAATTAGTTATCCCTACAAAGAATTACTATTTAGTTCAAGATTGCAAGATTTTTAGTTGGCCTGAAAAGTCAAAAATCCATAGCAGACAGTTGCCTTGATATTTTGAGTACACACAACTTTTTTGTTTTTACAGTGTAAGGGCTCAGTGTGAATGTCCTTGCTGTGCCTCGCGCCCCTGGACTGAACACCAGTTGTCTTCAGCCTCACTCATCGTCTCAGCTCACTGTGCTGATTTGACAAAAGCACAGAGATTACTATTGGCTTTTAATATCAATGAAATCTCATCAAGCCGACATGTGACCTCCCCTCTGCGGCTCCCTCAGCGTGTGTGGCCCTCAGCTTTGTCTGTCAGGGGAAACATTTGCGCAGAAGACAAACGTGTGTTCTATATGTGCCATCTGAAAACATTAACAAGTGTAAGGAGCCGCGGAGGTGGAGGTGAACTGTTGAACTTGAATGTGATCCTGCATGGCACAACATCACAGCACCATAAATAGAGCCCGCTGCCCGGGCCCCTGTGAGCCCCCTCTGCTCCTTTAGCCTCTCGAAGCAGTCATCAGGGTGGTGTCGGCACTTGTCTCTGGGGTGGGTTTAGGTGGGGGTGGAGAGCTGAAATGCATCCACAGAAAGACCTGCAGCAGCTGTCCGGCTCTCAGTCCGGGCCTGGGCCGAGCCTCGGCTGCATTAGGATCACTCACTGTCTCCATTTTGCTGTAAAGAAGGATGAAATGAAGGCAGGGAGGCATCTTTGACAGCTGCAGACTCCTGAACCTTGTGTGACCTCCGACTAGGGGCCAGGGGCCGCGCGGGGCGAGATGATGGTGCTTCATAGCTATCATCACTTTAGGGTGCAGCGTTTTCTCATCGTGAGGGCAACACCGATGAGCTCACAGTGACCTATAAACTGAAAATATCACAACGAGACGGAAACAAGCGAAGGGGGAAAAAAGCAACGAAAAGTGTTAAACAAAAACATACAGTTCTTGCCTGTTTTTTTTCTGTATCCAAAAAGGAGGGTTGACGGGGCCTTTTCTCAGTGTTGAGATTTGATGATGTGTGTGTGTGTGTGTGTGTTCATGCCTGGGCCTTGCCTTTTTTTTTTCAAATGAAACAAAACCATCCCCTCATTCTCTTGAAGTGAAGCTGCTCACAATTACCCAGCACGTCAGATCACTCAGGCTAATAACAATAATCACCCTGGAGACCTGCTTCGCTGCTCCCTCATTCAAAGGAGCCAAGGTTTGATAACGCGCTATTTTCCCCTCTCATTGCCATCCTGCTATTAGAACCCCGCAGACACCTCCTATCTGATAACTCCACAGAAATGATACACTAACCTTTTTATTTTTTCCTCCATCACCTTTCAACCCATCTCCCCAGCTTCCGTCCCCTCCTCTTAGCTTGTCTCTAACGCGACGAGCCTTTTCACTTTCTCTTGCGTGATAATTGCCCCCTTCCTCATCTGAAAGGTTCCCTGCTCTGTCTGTCCAGCTACAGTCATTATTCTAATCTGGAGATGTGAAATTGCCTATAATTTTCCTTGATGCCCCGTCACTTGGTGCAGCAGTTCTCGCCTCTTCTTCTTCTTTCCCAGGGCTCAGTAAGGCACATAATGATCAGGAATGAGGAATAAGGGGCACGAGGGTGTGTATATAAGTGTGAAGAAAGAGAGGTTAAAGTAACACAATGGGTGTAGTTGTGGGGGAAATGAGCTCGAAGGAGAGAAAACGCGCTTTGTTCTCTGCAGGACTCATGAAGACCTCTTGAACCCGTACACTGTGACCAAGGTAAGACTGGAGCGTGCACACGTGGCCTATTTGACTGACTGCTCAGGTGAGGTGGTGGTCAGTTCACCGGAGGGTGGTAAGATGCTGTATGTAATTTTAGAAGGTGATGATCATTGAATGCGTTGATCAGTCGGGTGTTTCTGTCTTAGTGTGGAAAGCAGCAGCTGCACTGAACCTCACTGAGACGTGTGTATTTAAGGTAAAGACGGTTTCTGGCATTTAAACCCAATTTGGACATTTTTGGCAGCATATGTAATACACTGCTAAATGTAACTTGTTGTTTTCATGTAGAAATATGATTTAAAGGGCTGCCTTGAAATTTTATATTAGGACAAAAAATAGCTGTTGTTCAAACACAAACACAAATTATCTAAATTGAATTAGATGTCTTGCGTCAACCAATGATAGGCAGATCAATCTAAAAATATTTGTACATCCATGATGATGTGACTGATCTTCAAATTATCAGTATATTGCTGATTCCCTAAATATCATCCTTCCTGTATTACTTAATCTACAGTATGTGCAAGCTCTTTGATCAAAATGATACACTTTAATGCTGGTATACAATAATTATTGTTGATATCCCTGAACAGTCAAATTAATTGATTTATGACAAAGCAGAAAAATTAAAGCATATGATTATTTTCTGATTGAAATTTTTGTTTTTACTTTCATTCATGAAAAGAAAAAATAGTTTTAATTTTTGTGTTGCTCTTGGTTAATTCTGGAACACTTCTATGTAAAAAGAATCAATAGTGGTATTGATACTGCCAATACCTGCCCAATAGTTACTTGGTATCCAATTGATATCACACACCACGAGCACCAACCCTTGTCTTTGTTGGTTGATTTAGACTTGTTACCTTCTTTAGGTAGCTGTTTGAAAAAAATCAATCTATTTCATCTCAGTTAAAATTCTCAGTGATGTTAACCTCTTGTTTTAATTCTTTTAAATGATATTTGTTAGTTAATATACCTTCTTTAAGTAGCTGTTTAAAATGATGACTATTTCATCTCAGTTAAACTCTTCAGTTTAACTTGCTTTGTGCCATGAAACTCGGACAGCTTGTCCGTCTTTACTATGAAGCTCAGAATTTACGTACAGCAGAGTCTCATATACATTGCACTCCCTCCTCACTCATGGTTTAACTGTTAGGTTACAATTCACAAAGATATTCTGGGTATAACTTGAAAGCTGAAAGCTTGAAAGCTTTACTAAACAGATGGGAGGGGCTAAAGTGATTGTATAGATGACATGTATTACTGATTTATTTGGACCTAAAATTTCATATATTTTGTAGTTGAGACGATGCCAACTTATAGTTACTGGTAAGTGTTGTTGCAACAACTTCAGTAATCTTTTGTCATATTGACATAGAGTATGCTTGAATTACAAATGTGCAAAATTGTATTTTACAGTGTGTGTATTGAAGGTTGAGATGGTTTCTGGCATTAAAACCTGATTTGGACACTTGGGCTGCATTTGTCATACAAATCCACCTTTAAGGCAAGTGAATTAAATAAAAAGATTAATTATCAAAAAAGTTGTATGTCTATATACCAAAAGGCTTCCTGAGTAAGTAACACCACAATGGCCTGTATCTTTGTCATTATTTTACAACTCCTTGGAATACGTTTTGTCCTGTTTGAGTCTTATTTTGAGTAATCAATCTACTTGTCTCCAACTACTTCATACTAAAATCTATTCAAGGGCTCTAAGCACAGTTTTAATAATGCTGATTTGTGTCCACGTGATTTTAAGAGTTTTTGGATCCAATCTGAAACCAAAGAAGCAAACATACAAAATAGTATTTTAAGTCTTTATCCAAATACTATTCTCTATTGAGGAATAATTTTAGAGAATTCCTCCTCCACATCTGCAGGCCTGTTTGTTTTCATACACCCTGAGTGTGATACTTCAGCGCCTCAAAGTGTGCCAAACAGTCAAGACAGCAACGTGACGAATGAAAAGGATAAAAAGAAGTCGTTGGATGTTTCTTTAAAGCACCATTCCTTCTCATTAAACCCAGCTTAACACCGTTTCTTCCTCTTTAATCTGATCTTGAGCGCCATCAAAGTCTTCAGCTTTGTTTACGAAGATCCAAATAACCAATTCTCTGTGTTTAAACAATGGAAGCAGCCGCGTGTGTAAGTCTGAGCAAACGACCATAAATCAGGCGCGGTTTATTAGAGGGAGCAGCCACGCTATCTGTCATTTGTTGTGACAACGGTGAGTTTCTGCTGGAGCTCTGTTGGCACGTGAGAAATGCAGCCATGCCCGTCATTTCTCGTCACGCTTGGCACAGCACAAGAAAGTAGAAGTGGAGATATTTGTTTTATGAGTATAAAATATATATATTTATTCAATAGAAAATTAAAAAAGATGAATAATTCTTTTTAATTTTCTGATTGTTTTGTGTGACAATGGAGTATTGTAACGTCACAGCCACAATGACAGTGCGTAAAAGTTAAAAATAGCCATGCGCAGAGATGGTACACTATCCCGAATCCTCTTCTTATCTCTTTGTAGTTATTATTTAGCTTTTTACTGCATTTGAATTCAAGGTTAATGATCTCTCATGATGAAAATAAGCAGCTGAGGTTACTTGCTTCTTCTACTTCTAAAAATAGGTCTTAATCCCGGATTGTTTTGACAAACTGTGACAGTTGAAATCAAAGCAGCTCTGCAGGTTTTCTCCACAGCTCAGGAGTGCTGAAGTTCAGTAAACTTGTTTTTTGAGACACTGTATTTTTCCTCAAAGGTCGATTTTGAGTTCATCTCAAGGTAGAATCTAATTTTTTTCCCCAAGCAGATGAAAAAAAACCCCACGCGCACCTCTTTTGTCCCCCACTGAACTAAAAGGAGGAAACATTCAACACAAGAAATGAATTATGCTCCAACTATTTATTTGCGTAATGCTCAGAGCATCTGCTGGAACACGCAGCCAAAACTAATAAAGTAGATCCACTTGATCAATATTTGTTTTTATCCCGAGTCTCCTTTAGGTAAACTGCAGTCACTGAGTCCACACGCATTTCAGTGACATTTCAACATTTCTAAAAAAAAAAAAAAAAAAAAAAATAGAGAATCATTTCATGCCTGCTCAGATTTAGCTTTAAAATACTGAATCCAAACCAAACACGAAATACATGACAGTTCTTTTCATCACACTTTGAAAAACAGTTCCGAGAAGAGGCCCCAGGATGGAGCACCCTGCACGCGCGCTTCACGCAGGCCCAGATGTCTCTCGGCCGATGCGCGCGACAACAACAATCCACTCACATCATCTGAGGCCTGGGCATCCCGTCCTGGTGAGGGTGGTGGTTTGGATACCAGTGACCAAAAGTGTTCATGTAGTTGTTTGGGTGCATCTGGGCCCCTTTGGAGACCTCCCACAGCTGGGGGAGGCCGGGGGAGCAGGGGGAGATGGAGCTGGTGCTGTGGAGATGTTCCCCCTCTGATCCGCTGCCATGCTTCATGATCTTTTTGTACTTGGAGCGTTTATTCTGAAACCATATTTTGACCTAAAAGGGGAGAAAATGCGGAAAATTGTCATTGTGGTTTCCAATTAGCGACAATAGAAAAGAAATTATAGAGTGAGGAGCCTTTTATGAGCATCTTTAAAGTCAATACTCTTATTAGAATAGGCTGAGTTGAACATTTGGGAACAATAATCTCCTCCTAAATCATCTTTTCTCTGTTAGTGAAGTTAATCCCAGGCTTACAGCTGGCGCATTGATCGCAGTTCAGCCGTGTGCGCGAGTGGCACTTGTTCTTCAGTTGAACTGAGCTTTTACATTGTAAAATGTTTTATGAGTCAAATGGAGCGTGATGGCGGCAGTAGACCGAAAATGCAACAATATCGTGAAGTGAAAACAGCCCACAGTGCTGAAATTTCTGCTGATTCCACATAAAGATGTCTATTTTTACACTCCAACAATGGTGAGAGTATTTATAAAAATGCACCCAAACGCCTCACTGAGTCACCTTATAAACACAGGCTCCAAAGGCGGAACAGAACTGAGAGATAATTGTTGAGATAATTGTGGAGGGATTAAGTAAAAACGGGCGAGAGGCAGCTCGGATGACAGAGTGGAAGCACTTGTTTATCTTTCATTTGGAAGACCCCATTCAGAAAGAGAGAAAAGAGCCATTTTCTGACCCTGTGAGAATTATGATGAGGTGTCAGGCGCACGCGCACCTGTTTGTATACATGAATAATGGAAACTTTCATATTTCCATATTTTAAACTACACCGTGCGCATTTTAGGGTCAGTGCAGGAGGCGTGTTTGTGTCTGGAGCGTAAAATAAAACATATTCAGAAATTCAAATACGCACACAGGCTTCTAAATGATGTGTCACAGAGGTTTTTCTTTTTCACTTGGAGACTTTAAAGGACCGTGACTGACTAAAGTAATACAGCCACGGTCACTAAGCACAGTAAATAAGACAGGCATTAAAGGATCCAGTTACAAATCACAACAATTTGCTGTTTCATTTGATCTCCAGATGCGAAATGATCCTGAACAATGCAGCAGAAGTGAAGCCTTCTTTAACATCTGCTTTCCCTCAGATTTTTTTTTCTTTACATGGGCCTAGTTCAAGAGAGATTAAGTTGAGATTTTAAAATATTAATCATAAGCTTTGTGGTTGTGTTTAAAAAGCCGCCTGCAGGTCCCGGATTCTGATGCGCAAAGATTTGAAGAATTCCCTGTCTTAGTGACCTCCATTTATTTTTGGATGTAAAGCAGATTTTTTTTTCTGAGGTAGTCGTCAGGGCTGCTGGGCAAATGAAAGGCCCACCTGAGTCTGTGTGAGGCCCAGTTTGGCCGCCAGATCCGCGCGCTCCGGCAATGCCAGGTACTGGGTCTGCTGGAAGCGCTGGTGCAGGGCCTGCAGCTGCAGACTGGAGTAGATGGTCCGAGGCTTCCGGATCTTCTTCCCTTTGCCATTCAGGCGAAGGTCCCTGTTTTCCAGAACAGTGGACTTCTCGCGATCTTGCAGGGGACAGAGATGAGATCATGTTAGGAGGATTAAGACGGTTCCCATATCTGCAGATCAACACAAAACATGACACCAGACTTTCCACATTCAATAAAGTGCAATGCTGACGTCCGACACAGCGCAAGAGCTCATCAACTATGGTGCTAGAAACTACAGCAGAAGGCCCCGCGAGCACTGGAGTGTCAGGTCCTGAGAGCCAACACAATACACATAAGCAAACCAAGCCCTCAGCATTACGGCCTGATTCTTTTATAATTTTATCACTTCTACGACTCTCTTACTTAATAATTAGCTCGGTATTAAATCCACTAGCTTTATTCTAGATAACTGCTTCATTCTATCAACTCTATGCTTCATTAACACAGAAGAGAAGAGGAATCATTTTTAAGAGGGAAATTACACGCTCTGCCACAACATAAAGAGCTGTTATTTACTGGAATTGTTTTGCTAATGTGCACCAACAATGAGGGTCAAAGCGAGTTCCTGAGGTAGGCCCAGACTACAGGTTCTATAATTGAACTCACCCACAGAAAATTATGGTCAATAAAATTAATGGCACCATCGTCCTTCATTATATAACACGACTTTTAAGGGAGGGAGCATCTCTGCAGGCGCTCTGGATGAAAGGCCTGCTTTGGAAATTGGTGCTTTAATTTGGATATTATGCATGAAATTTTAAAATAAGATTTCAAATTGAAGGAATCTATTGTGCTCTATAAAATCAAACTAGAAAACATATATTGCTAAGCTTTGTTTCTGCAGAGGAAATACAGGAGGTGGTGCGCTCCTGTGCGTAATTACGCGCCAGCTTGATGAAAAACTCAGAATTCAAAGCTATTATTACAGCAAGGCTTGAACAAGCCTATTAAATCGTTTGATTTTGTTCCATACCTGTTTGCTCTCCTCTGCTGTGGGCCAAGCTGCTGCTGCTGTGATTGCTGTGCTGGTAGGACATGTAAGCAGACGGGGGGTGAGCGTTCACCGCGCCGGGGTAGGCGTAGCCCAAAGAGCGGCCATAGGACCCGCTGCCAGGAAAGGGGCTTTCGTGCTGGGAATGCCCGGCAGCATGCAGACCGTGCACGGGGTAGATGTGAGGAAGAGCGGGGGAGTGCTGCTGGTGCGCTGGGTGTCCGTGACCGAACTCGAGGAAAGCCGATTTGGAGGGATCTGAGGCGTTCAGACAGTCAGGCATGAAACCCATAGACATCATTAGCTGATAGGCGAGTCCATAAAGCGTCGCTCTGAGGAGGCTCTCATCAGTTCAGGCGGAAAACTTGCAACGGATTCACACTTACGTTGAAAGCTTTGATCGAGAAAAAAAGCTCCACGTGGTAAAAAGTTTCAGCGGTCATGTCCACGAGTGTTTGCAAATCGGATAAAATCAAAAAGATGATCCTTCTTCACATCATTGGAGGAGCTGACATGCTGCTTCAGACACCTCCTGCCTGCGGAGCCTCCAACACACTGGCTCCAGTCTACGCGCGCTCTGATTGGTCATCAGCAGGCAGCTGTCACTGGAGCTCCACCATTCAACTCATTAACATATGATACAGGATGCAGCTCTGCAGCTCTGCACGGACCTCCTTCCGATAATCAGAGCAGAAAATATCACGGGACAAATATAGAAAACACTAATCTGGTTCCCTCTATAATAACTGTTGTATTTTTATTTATTATTTACTTCCCCCAGTGCGTTAAAATACACTATAAGGAAGAAATAATGAGACTATTCAGCTCAAAAATGGAGCAGCTTGTGGAAATTCGATAGAACCCGGCTTAGTAAAAGTTATTATTGTTATTATTATAATTATTTATTTAAGTTTTCTATTAGAGTATTTTCGTGAAAATTTAAATAAAAATGAAACGGAAAGAAAAGTTTCACTACAGAAAAATAAATGCTAGTTCCTGGTTAATGTGCATGACGCAGAGTGAAAGGACAAGTGCAGCTTAAACATTTGTACCAACCATATTGTAGCCTTCTGGAATAAAATGCTGGAATTTTAAGAAGAACAAAAAACTTAATTTGTTTCCTGTGTAAATATCAAGTGGAAAACGTTTTGAAATTTCTGTTATTTTTACAAAAGATGTTGTTACTTAGCAGAATTTAAAGGTCATCAGCAAAAGAGATATAACACATTTTAATTCTTAATTTTCACTGAGCACTGAAAAAATATTTCTGCCCTTTGCCTTAATTAGCTCTTCAAACATTTTCTAAACCTTCAAACTTTTTTTCTGTATTGTTTAAGTTTGGAGAGCAGTTTTTACATTACATTCTGCAAAAGTTGCACAGATTATTTGCAGAATAATCCCAGTTATGCAAGTCGGAATTCAAAAGCTCAAAATTGTTGACACACATTTCAACACAGGCTCACTTTGTGCTCTCTGTTTGAAGGACAGCAACAAATAACCTAATGAGGAGTCAATACAAACGCCTCAGGATACAAAGAGCCTCATTGAATTAATGGTTTGATAAATGCTGGAAATAAGCAGTTGTGTTGTCCTGTAATTTGTTTGATTGCTCTAAAAATAAATAGAAATGTTCCTGTAAGGGATGGAAAAAAGATAGGGGTTTCAGTTTAAGTTATCAGTAGTAAAGTAACTTTTAAACAATGGAAAATAAAACACATCAGGTTCATCTTCACCAGCTACAACATCGGGTCTTTGTTAGTTCAAACAAGCACGAACTGCAGAGTCAGCAAAACTCCACAAGGTGCATGTGTGGATATTATGTGGGTGTTGGGGAGAAAATGGCGACCACAGAATCAAAGAGCAACTCTGTCTCCGTGTTTTCACCTCTGTTGACTCACTCTCAAGCAAAGTCAACCCACAGGTGGAGGAAAAAAACCACAGTGGGAGAAGGACATCCTGTCTCTGAGGCTCCATTCTGAATGAAATCTCTCAGCACAGACACAGATCTCATCTCTGAATCACATTTCTGCTGCAGTCAAATCATAAACAGAGTGTTTGGTGGGTTGAGCGTGGTGCTGAGCTGCTGTCCAAACCCGTCATTTTGGTCATGTCCTGCCCTGCCCGCCTGCCTGCAACTACTGGGAACCAAGCTCCCAGCAGCAGTACACTAAAGGCCTGCTGGGAGCTGGAGTGCTTCCCGATTCCCCACAGGCCTCAGCCAGCCAGAACAAAGCCACAAATTATTATCATAGTGGAATTACAGTCACAATAATAAAAAGAAAAGGCTGCAGAGCTGAGAGGCTGGTTTCCGACTTCACACATACGGATCTGCAGCTGTAAATGTTCATTACAGCGTCAGAGAATCCAGCACTGTGGCTACACATACAGACTTAAATACAGTACAGAGTATAGGTTCGCAAATTAGAGCTTTGAACACCATCATTAGTCCTGCCTCCAAAAACAACGATAAACAACCAAAGAAATGGTGTAGATATAGAGTGTAGGATTAGCCTTTTCACTGACATTGATGAATTCCAGCTGTATATAAAAAATCAGTATTAACCTATGGACTATTGTACAGACATCAGTAGTTGGGTAAAGGCCAACATGAGTATCAATGCCAGCTGCCTAAAAATCAGATGCTGATGTAAACGCTGATCACTGCATAAAGTACCTATAAATCAGCCTTATTAATACTTAAGTTTCAAATAAAAATAAATCATTGCTTAAGGAAATTTTGGCTCACTTTATTAGCCCACAACATGTTTTTTTAATAGCGCATATATCACAGAAGTATAAAGTATTAATATCACAAGCTTCTAGGTGATGTAATAAGTAAACATCAAAATCAATAGACAAGAAGTAAATTGTAGGCAGTGAATGATACTTTGTTCTCAGTTGAAAACACCAGGAATAAAATGGCAATTAACTTTAACTGACGTTCTTGGTGCTATTTTATGATCAGACTTTGCATCAATCAGCCGTGCTTTTGACGATAAAACAACCCTCATACATGTTTTGGCATAGATTTCAATATTAGTATTCGCGGCTCTTACTGTCTAAATTGCACAATGGGAAAGTGGATGTAAAAATCATGGTTAACACATTTTTCTACTTCCACAAAAAGGTGTTTTAATTAGAGGTACATCATCATGTCATGACAGCAAAATTAGACGGTATGGTGATAACCTGATGTTTGAATAATGATAATAACCAGTGTTTCATAAGTGTGATGCATATTTTTGGACTGGTATGAAAGGTTTAGTGGCTGTGAGGTTAAAACTAGAGGATACATTTCTACTGCTGGTCTTATTCTGTAAAATTATTTAATTTTGATGTCACAATATTTGCAGTGACAGGGATATTTTTTGGCTTTGTAATGGCCCATTGGTATTGTAGTGACTTAATAAATCAAAAATTAAAGCTGCCATTTAGTAGATTTTTTTTTTTTAATACCAACATCAATCACTGTATCACTGCAAATTAAACCTAAAATGTGCTGTCGGCTGGGTGTGTCAGCTGGATTGGATCTACTGCTTTGAAGTGAATTATCAAGTGGTGAAGAAACAAAATCCAGGTTTAGATATTGATGTGGGGATCAAGAGGAAAAAAGTGTGATAGAAATTTGCATTTATCCTAATTTTATTGGAATAATACAGTAGTTTATACCAGCTGAGTAACCAAGAGAAACTTGCAAAATGTGCTGTGTTTAAATGACATGTTATTGGATGGAAAAAAACAATAACATTATTGATAAAGCTCCTGTGTTATAGTAGACCAATCAGTTGTTTGACCAAGCACCTTAACCTGTCAGAACATCATTATTGCAGCTGTCAAAATTTGCTGCATCCCTTTTGGGGTTATTGAAGTATCTTTGCTTTTTAAATCCTGTGTAGTCGTGCAAAACTAACCCTGATGGCTGTGCGTAAACCTGACAAGAAAAGCAGGCTTTCTTGATAGAAAGATGGATCATGAAGTACAAACGAAGACAAACAATATGCAAAAGGCTTTGAAGACATTTGCACGCCCGTGGGCTTCTACGTGTAGCTCTAATGTGAGGCACTTGAGGAGCTGATTGTGAAGGATTGAGACCTGGTTGGGGGAAAACTTGCAAATCCAAAAGGTGCAGAGAGAAAAAGAGACAGAAAGAAAGGTGTGCACGCTCTGTAAGGCTTGTAATTACGTCTGCATTAGTGCTGAGGAACAAAGGCGAGCCCTGCAGTCATAGGGCAGGGATGAGTCCTCCCGTGCCTGCCTACGCGCACGCAAAGGGATGATGCTAAAAACAGTCAACTCCTGAGCGCAGCCCAGACTTAGTGGCGTCTTCCCTCCTGCACTGTACACATACGTGAGCAGAGGTGTGTCTAACATAGGTGTGTGCTCCCTTTCTCCCTCTCTCGCACACACACACACACACACACACACTCACGGGTTTGTCCATCACGCAGCTCTGATGCAGAGTGACAGCATTCTTTGTGCACAAACTCAGAGCACATTCCCAGGAGAAGAGCAACGGCTGTCATCTTTCCCCCCGCTGGCACATCATGTTTTACAAGCAGAGGCCTCCGTCTGTTGCCGGACGGGGCCACGAGCTGAGGGCCCCGACACACTCAGACTGACAGTCCACGACCCTGACAGGATGCTGTGATTTCTCACAGCAGGCTCAGCTCACCACATAAAAGACACAAACACAGGGACACGTCTTGTGACAGCAGAAGCAAAGACAACACAATTATCCCAACAGAGATGACTCACAGAAAGTGTGCAAGCGTGAGAAAGGTGACAGAATCTTCTCACTATTCCAGCTTTATCATCACGTTTGTACAGCTCAAAATACTATCCTGTCTACATGTTTCTTTATGCAGACATTAAAAATTTCTGCTCCGTTCTTCACTCAAATCAACCAACTCCTCGATAGATCTATTATTTTCTTCGACTTTAAGTTTCAGTTGGATCAAAATGACCGAAAAAAAACACTATTTTACCCTCTTAAACTTTGGAATTCACTGCTTTTGAGAAATTAAAACTATATACTCTCGTAGCCTACTTTAAAGGAAATTAAAAGGCCTGTTTTTTAAACCTTGCTTATAATTTTGAAGGAATTAAAGAACACAAATTGGGTTTACACATAACAGTTTTCTTTGGATTAATTTGACCTGATTTCAAAAATTATCTTGTCATAACTTTCATTTTCTTACATAAAGTTCTTTGAAAATTGCATGGATAGTTCCGTGCTGTGCCATTTGCATGTAAAATTAATTGTGACAATTTTTGTGTAACTATATGTGTTCAATAAAAATGTATAGCATATGTTGTTGTTAAAAAAATGAAATGGTTTAAAACAGTATCCTGTCCAAACTTTGACATAAATCCATCCATGATGATACATCAACATATGCATCTCTGATAATAACCTTAGTGACAAAAAACTCAAAATTTCTGCTTTTTCCTACTCAAAAAAGAGGTATAATTACATGTGAATGAAGTCTATCATACCATTTATTACAAAAGTAATGTAAATGTATGTGAATACGTTAGAATACACCTTCACTAAAATGGGGATACAACAAAATTTGGAGAAAATTTTACACCTTGTACTTAATCAGCAGTCAGAACAGACGGTGCAGAGTAAATTTATTGCCAATACGAGTGTTAAGCCCTCAGTGTTGTTGGATGGTAATGGTGTTTTTTAATCCAGCCATTAGACAACAAACTCACAAAATGTGCAAACTTTTCTTCTATATTTGGGTTTCATAGGGTTTGTCAGTCATTTCATGATTCTGTGAGCATTACTTTGAAATTGAAGTTTATTTAGGCATTTTAGATATATAGCATTTGTTCATTTTTTCCTTATATGAAAAACCACCCACAATGAAGCAGTGCTTCTAATCTCCCTCTGATGGGACACCTCTGCCGTTCCCTTCACACAGAATAAGCATACATCTGTCATTTCAACTGTACATTACAGCTGTTTTCCAGTCCTTTTGCATCACCCAAGCCTGTGAAAACAAAAGGGTTTACGTGTTTCTCTGACTGTTTTTCGCCTCAGGAAAGAGAAGAAGAGGAGCCGCTGCAGAGCAGAGGATGAAGGGCCCTAATCTCTCCTCCAGGCGCCCATCACACTGGAACACTCATATCTGCCCAGCCGGCGTCTCATTCCTCAAGTGCAGCCACATTGCTGCAGATGCGTGCATGTGTGTGTGTGCTGGCAGCCTCTGAGGGCCCTCAGAGTTCAACAGTGATCAACATCAGTCATGCATGAACTTCTTGGCACGTACTGATCAAAATGTTTACAGACTGGTTCTGCTGAGTAAAAACTTAACCTGCTTATTAAATTATTCTATCATGTCATTGACTTTGTCTAATTTATGTAATGCTACACTTATTCTGCTTGTAATTCATGTCTCCATCTAATGAGTGTCAGCAACAAGTGTATCTGACCTGTTTATTGATACCTGTATTTATGGAGCTGAAATTGAAGCTTTTGAAAATAAACATGAGTTGTAATTGCAGTGCTGCTGCTGCTGTGGACTGACAGCTTTAATGGCAGCAGTTTGAAGCATGGTGTCATAAATTTGACTGATTGGTGGTGAAAAACTACCAGAAAGTTACATAATGAATTTTAAAGTCACAATTATGGCATTACAATCCATATTTTGAGCAGTTAATGTCACTGTGGATTAAGATGTAGCTTTAACATTCAGAAAACGCTTCCAGATTTGTAAACCTTAAATGATAGTCCTCAGATTATATTTATGGAAATACGACATACATAGGTGTCTTACGCTCTTGTTTTCTATGACTAGAAATTATTGTTTTTGTCCATTATCAATATTTTAAAAGGTGTATAAGGACTTTGATTTTATTCTCCTCTGAAACAGTCAAATAATATATTTGGGGAGGCTAACAAGAAAATAAACTGTTCTAGCCTCTGCAGCTTTATCCAGAGAAAAAAAAACAATTTAACTAGAAATCTGTTGAGTTGAATTTTTTTAATATAGTTATTTAAAGTGTATGCAAAGTACGCTAATTATTAGACGGTAAAAACACATTAAGGTCCATATGTGTCACCTTTTACACATATGTTTATCATTTATTGGTGTTGTTGTATATTATCCTCAAAGCTTTCTTTTATTGGCCAATTAGAATTTAAAGTTAAATTGCATCTTAAAAAGCAAGATTAAATCAAACCTATTAAGCCTTATATTGGCTTCAGATTTACTCTGCACCTCTGTTCTGACTGCTAATAAAGTAGAAGGTGTAAAATCTTCTCCTTTTCTTTTTGTTTCTCCTTTTTAGTGAAAATGTTTCCAACATATTCACATGTATTTAACAATTACTCTTTAAATAAATGGCATGATAGACGTTATTAACATATAACGTGTGTTACCTCTTTTTTTAGGAGAAAAAAAACAGAAATTATGATTATTTTTTTTACTCAGGAGGTATTTATGCTGATGTTTTATAACACAGGGATATGACAAAGAGTTGACAAGATATTGTTGTGAAATAATTTCATTTTTAAATGGCATAAAGATGTTATACATTGAAAAAAAACCACGTAATTAAACAAAATAGTCCTTATTAATGTTGCAGGTTTTTAAAAAACATAGCATTGAACCATTCATGTTATTTTCAAGCAATCACATGTAAGAAAATCCGAAAATAACAGAAGAGTTAATAAGGTGTTAGTCGAAATAATGGCACAATAAAAAGACGGGGGATGAAATTCGAGCCTGCGTTCAAATGCAGAATTAAAAACTGGTATAAAATGAGGATAAAAAGAGGAGTGAAAAGCAGGAGGAACGGCCTTGAGGAGCTAACGTGAGCTGAAGGGAACAGTCCTCCGTGGGAATGCCGCAGTATGCGCTCTCTCTCTTGGCTCGAGCTCTGAATTCATCACGGGCATAATCGTTGCCAGACAGCGGATGACAGAAACATCGCCCACTGCCGCTGACTCTTCGACTTCAACTTTTAATTGATTGGTTAAATATCGAGGCCTTGGACTGAAGAAACGTCTGGAATCCCTTTAATACACCTTTAAGCCTGTCTCGCGCAACCTGAGCCCGGTGTCACGCGGGTCATCTGATTTTTTTAAACTGCGTCATTTGTATAAAACGGCGCGCGCTCGAATGTCTATATTATTATTTTCCCCTTCTTCGCTTTTCTGGTTGTGGCTCAAGTACGCATTTGGTTTCAATTGGGACTGTGGGCTCTCCCACACACAATTTCTAGCAGCTTTCTCTGGTGCACAATCACGCGGGAACATGTCTGCACAGATGTAGCTCAGGCCCAGCTGATGGACAGTAGTGGCAGTGTGTGTTTTTTAGCTAACAGGGCTCAACATCTGGAACAAAGAAGCCAGTCTGGGTCTCCCCTCAGTGTTTACAGCTCTGTTGTTTTTTCACACTCCTCACAAAATGTTGCCCAAATACACACACACACACCATAGGGGGAAATAGTGGAGCATATTTTTCCACTGTAAATCTTTACCCTCAGTGCCAGCAGGAGAGGCGAGGAGAGGAAAACAAAAAGCTGTTAGCTGTCATGGATCAGAGAGGCGACAGGAGGGGCTGAGACAGTGAGAGAGAAGAGACAGTTGTGTGTATGTGTGTACGTGTGTATGTGTGTGAAAAAGAGAGAGATCCTGCCTTGCCTGGTAGCTGAGATGACATATCAGAGTTCAGCTGAGGTCAAAACAGCTGGTGGGAGTGGCATCATGAGCTGCCAGGCCTGCTTACTGTTTACAAGGATGTGAAGAGACATCTGACTTTTCATCCCTGCTGTGTGACAAAAGACAATCTACAGGCTCTGTTTGTGTATTATAGAGTATAATCATGCATAGCTCGTGCTGTTCAGAGCCTCTAGTAACAATAAAAAGATCCACAGTGCCAGTAACGGATGTACAAAGGCCCATAGGTTTAACAAGGTGCAGATGTGTGGATGAGAAAGTTATCCAAGGACCCACACAGAAGGTTTCTGTGGATATTTGATGAAAATAGCTGCTGCTTTGGACCAGCTTGAGTCCTGAAGTTACGATTTCAATAGCCAGAAATACTTGAAATCCCACTGCTTGAGTTTTACACATGAAGTGAGTCAGGAGATTATGGGTTAACTTTGCTGTAATATGAAATTATGTAAACAAAAAATACCTGAATTTGATGGATAAATATACATATTGGTTCTGCTCAGCTGCTCTGGGTAGAAAAAGGTGGAGGTGTAAATACTGAGCATACCAGACAATGATTTGCCCAGGGGAGTTACATATGCACACCCAATCAACACACAATGACACAGGCTTGGGGTTGCCAGGTTTAAACAGTAGGTCCTGTTAAAGACCGGTTTACCAGGTCCAAGGATTATCCATCTGAAGTTACCGGCCCCTCTGGGTAACGTGAGCCCCCCTTTTGTGGTCCACAGGGCAACAGTGTGCGGGACGAGCGTCGCTTTAAAATGCCAGAGGTGATGGGGGTAAGAGGTGTCTGGGCAGGGTTGCCAGGTTAAGTGACTGAGAGCACAAAATCTTCCACCATCACATTTGTTATATGACAGATAAAAGGGTCTCATGACTCATATAAGAAAAAAGATCACATGACTAATGTGTCAAAACAGGTTTCCAGAGCCATCTGCTGCAGCTTCGCCAACATACCTGAGAAGAGAAATGAATATTTGGCCTGTTATAGAGCCAGCAGAGCCGTGGGGACGGAGCCCTTTCTCTAACACTCCTCAATGGGAACAAGTTGACAGGATCAAGTTCAGCTCCTGACAACAAGCCCCCGCTCTGTCAAGTGTTAAGTTCCATTGTGACCTACAACAGGACACAAAGACACTGCAGCACCCGGTACTATCCTATCAGATGACAGCGTCACTTAGAGAAAAACTCAGAAAACTGATATTGAGATATGTGCATCTTTTAACTTGAATCACAAAAAGTCAAGATCCTCCAATTTGACAGACATTTGAGTAAAATTACCTAATAATCCATCATGAAGAAAAAACTGGTTTAACACAACAGTTGACAGTGGCTGTCTAATTTCTCAAGGTCTCACATCTTTGCTCCAAAAGATGATGCAATATCCGATTGTTATAGTGAACCCAGGCAAGTAGAAGCAGGCTATGAAAACAAAAGTTATGAACTACATTACTTGAGCCAATGCAAAAAAAAAAGAAAAAAAAAAAAGATGACAATCAGCTCTGTGAAGTTCCGGAAACTTGGCAAACTATTTCAAATAGGTTATCAGCCAGTCCATGGTCTTCTACCATAGAGAAGAGTTGATTATTCAGGGCTATAAGTCCAGTGAATGGTGTTATCATTGATTTATTTTCTGCAGTTTTAGAGTGTAACACTTACTGCTGCAGCTACTGCTGGTTCTGATTTCTTTTATACATCTTTCTTATGATGATGGCTTTCCAGGTTTTCTGAATAAATAAGGGGGAATTTGTATATTTTGTTGCAGAATCCTACCTTTTTTCCCAAATGCACATAGTTTTTTTTTCCAAATAACTGGTGTATAGTGGTAACACATACATTTTTAATTCTGTTAACAGCTTGTAGTTGTTTATAAAAGGTATAAATCCTCTATGAGTTTGTAAACAGTAATGGCTAGGCGTACATTCTGGAGTGTGAGGGTGTTAACCACCAATATGCAATTTTTAACTAAACACATTGACAGACAGTAAATGACTTCCAGTTTGTTGAGATATCAGTGAGTGGATGGAAGACATGAAAAGATGTTTGCAGTGGAGAAATCCAGCACATAGTCCAGAGAGGGGTCAAAATCACAAAACTCACTCCATATTTATTGCTACAACATTCATGGACAATTTCCAGACTGTGAATTATCAAGACATGACATTGATCAAATGATTAATGTATAAACCAGAAACTCTCACAAACCAAAGACAAGCACAGATTGAGAACTGCTCTAAATGTATCATAATAATAATAGTTGTGTAATTTAGGGTTACTTATAAGACTGGTCATTTGATAATTGTTTAATGATAGGCCTTAGTTTTACTTTGGTTTGAAAATCTGCTTCTGTTAATCACAATTTATATGTTTTTATTTACTCTCCATATTTGATCACAACCTCAGCCCAAAACCAACTTTTGATTAAAAACATTCAGTAAACAGGATTTGGAATATTGTCAGATAATAATGCTTATTTGTGGTTGAGCCTTGTTAACTGAGGTTGGGTACAGAAAACATGTTTATTCACTCGGCTGCAGATGATGCCGGTGTTTCGGTGTAAAGTGTGACCCTGTTAAATGGTGACTGCGAGCTGACCATCAGTGACACACTGGTTAGCATGGTCACTTTTAATTCCAAAACAATATTAGCTCTACAATGGTCAGAACTCAATACACTGACTCCATAATATAGAATCATTTGTGGCAAGAGAACAACCACACATTTTTATGTTACAAACAGTTTTGATTTAGTGTGTAAAAAATGCTAACTTGTCTGAATGATAAGAGCTGAACACCTAAATTTGCACTCATCTTTATGATGATGTGAGTTGTAAATGGGTCTATGAGTAGTCAATGTTTGAATGCACAGTTAAAGCAAGCTACACTTCAAGCAAGCTTTGGCAATTTAATTGGACAAATCTTTCTGTCCTAGGATACAAACACTGATGTTTTGACAAAACTATGTCTGTCTCCACTACAGTAGGTGGCGTCATGCCTCTCTGAGCTTATAACTTCTTTCAGTTTACCTGTATGTCATTATCAGAACAACTGATTTACAAACTTCTGTTAAGGATTTGTTTACTACCCAACTTCCTCAACATTTATGCTGTTTGACTTTCAGGTCAATGTTAGGCATACATAACGTGGAGCATGCAGAGAACACCCACGTCAGTTTAGGTACGTCCTGTTATATGTTGGCTAATATCTTTAAATGTACTTTGAAAGGCAAGTTTAGTCACTTTAATGCTACAAGTTGATTTTCTGACATAATTTAAACATTCAATAAGACTGAGCCAACAAGTCTTGCTGCAACAGAAACTAAATGGATTACTTCAAGACGCAACAAAACTCAACATATGGTAGAAATTGATGCTCAGATTACATTTTTTTAAAGTAATCACTCTCTTTACAAATAAGAAGCTCTGTGTTATGATGGAAAGATGGAAATATCTCTGTTTACAACTCAACTGCAGCTCAAGTTTCAGTTTCAATGAAAACCAACTTCTTTCTTCGGTCTTTCCTTCAGCAAGATTAAGGAATGAAGAGACCTGCTGTGTAAAACAAGCATGAATAAGTGAGCAGTCATAGGAAACCACTAAGCCGGCCTGCGTTTAAAGTTTGCTCTTCTGACCCTGGCTTTATCGTGACTGGTTTGCAGCCCTGCTTCAGGTGTTTAACCCTGTCATATTAAAGTGTTTGTCACTGGAGGGCAAGACGACTGGGGCCAGGATGGGCCAGGGATTTACAAAAAAAAAAAGGTTTGTGCTCCCAGATCATCAGACTGTCAGTTACTGTTTGAAAGCTGCCAAGAAACATCAAAGCCTCTGAGACGCGCTGGGATCATCTTTGAAGCTGTGCAGCACACACCCTCTCTGCCTTTCTGCCTACCTGTCTGTTTCCTTACATCACCAGATCCTTTTGATGATTACAAAAAGTGAGATAGAAGTGATAAACACAATAATGAAAACCATACCAAGTGGAAAATCTAACACCTTTGAAGGCTCATTATGGCCTCCTAACTCTGTGTGGCGGTGGGCTGTGCCGTGCCATGCCGTGCTGTTCCGTGCCAGCTCTCTGAGACGGTCTCAGTCTGAGCAGGCCTGCAGTCTGAGGGAACAGCCTCCTATCAGCTCCCAACTGAGATTGATGGCTATGAAAGAGTTACCTGAGGCAGAGATCAAAGTCAGACAGGATACATACGCCTCAGCCTTTAACTCTTTCATCTCCCGCCTTTTCTACATGAGTCATGACCCTTCACCTGTCTGTCTCTTTGACCTCTGACTGATGAATGGTGCGGGCGTGTTGTGAGGCAGAAAATAACAAAACGGGTACTGTTAAATCTGACGAGTTGAAAAAGTTCTGTCTTAAAGTGTCTGTGAGGGACTTTTGATGTCTGTTGATTTTGGCTCCTCCTGCTGACAAAGTGGTGAATGCTATTTAAAAATCATGCAGACTTTGTTCTGATTCTAAGTGTTTTCTAAATTATTCTCAAAATTAAATCATAGCAATAGACAGTGTAAAAGTTAAGTGCCACTTCAGTGTGCTCTTAATTGACTCATCTCACACCTTACAGGAGTCAAACATTATCCTAAAGAATTAATTTAATGTTTCACATTTTCTTTTCAATATAAGTATCAAGAGGCATGACAAATACAAATTGGCTATAATCATTTACAATTTTAATCGGTAAAATTTAATCCCGAAAAATAACTTCAACAGCAGGTAATTTCCTTTACCTATCATTAGGCTTATTTGTTCATAAAAGTTGGTTCTTCAAGTTCTGCATGAAGAGAAGATCAAGCACTTATAAAACATGGTGAAATGAGTCACTCAGTACATGCAGCCTAAAAATAATTAGATCATGAGATTAGTCAGCCTAAAATCGAACTTTTCAAATGCATGTTAACAGATTAGTCAGACTGAGAACAGACTGAGCTTAGCTTGATCCACAGGTGTAGATCGCTAACTGACTGCAGTTGGATCCAGCAGGACCCGGAAGGTGTCATGCGTTCAGCCCAAGCAAATTTAACCCAGAAGAGGAAGTAGTTGACTGTGATAAGAGGGTCACTGCACCACAACAAACAAACACCAAAGCGTATCACATTGAAAATGTTCACCTTGTCTTCTCATAAGATAGGTTCTTTCTTTTCATTTGTTCAGACAAAACATCTTACTCTTTCTACTTTGTCTGAACAAATGAAAGAAAAAAACCTAAACACCAAAGCATCTAAATTCTCTTTTCTGCAGGTATATGCAGACAAGCCTAGATCCCCAGCTGTGACTATACAATTAAGCTACGACCTTGGTTGGATCACTGCGTCCATGTAAACTTAGTGAGTGGTGTTGATGACAGCACAGGTAGAAAGCTTTTAAATCCTTACAGTAACTTTGATTGACATAAACAAATAGGTAGTAAACGTGCTTATGAGTTTTCATCATGTTTTGAGAAGTATAGCATCTCTTCACTCACTTTTCTATCGAAAAGGTCCTTGGTTAACGTGGGGCTCTCCTCACAGAGGAGGCCAGCGGTGGAGGGCTATTTGCATTCCAGCACAGAGAGTTGAGGACAATTACACCATTTCCTCCCCAATCTATCTCCCTCCAGCCGCAGCTATCCAGGCTAACCACCAGATCAATGAGAAGTGCAGCTGCACAGCCTTATGTGTGCCAGGCTAGAGGAGAAGATTGGGGTTAAAACCCTACTGGCCCTCAGATTGGCTCCATACCTGTGTCAAAGCACAGACCAGTCAACAGCTGTTGCCGGGTAGAACAGGGAAAGAGCGGTTCCCCTTTACCATCTGTAAAAGCATTACATGCTCTCTGACTTTCTGTCAGTGTTTGTTTTCTCAGCCATTTCAGCTAAGATGTCTGTATTTTTGTGTCCAGCACCAGCAGCAGGTTCATTTGGAGCAGAAGAAGCACCCTGGTCTTCCATCACAGTCCACCCCTGTACTGTTTTTCTCCTCAGGCACTCCAGACTGGCCACTCCAAAATCAATTAGCCAAATCACATTTCACAAAAGTAGCCGAGTTCTGCTTTCAGCAGCCAGGCCCCTCAGGTGTCACAGAGTCAGCTTAAAGGTGCGGGCAGTGAGCCTTGGTTTAAGTTGTGTGGGATTAGACCAAACAAAGAGCCATAGATATCCAGCCGCACCTGTGCAACTGGCTCCTCGAGGACTGCTAATAGGGAGAGTCTTTGGTCCAAATAGCGGGTGCTCAGAACTTAATCTCCCAGCTTTAAGGCCATCATGGGTATCTGTTTCTACTGTTCCCCGCCAGCAGAAACCGTCCTGAACTTGGACATAATCGCAGAGCCGTCATGTAACAAGGGCTCCCATCTCTGCTGCCCGCTGCCAGAGTCCAGGTGATCAATCATTTACATGTGTAATTAGGAGCGGGTGTCAAAACAGAAACTGTACACTCGCTGGAGGACCCTGTGTGCGGCATGGTGACATCAGACTTGGCAAGTGTTGAGTAAACAGCGTCGGCGAAAGAGAGGGAGGAGAAGAAAAATGAGATGAGATGTGCAGGTTTTTCTGACACATTAAAGGTCCTACCACCCAAGGCGTGAATATCTCTCTAAAATATCCAGTGATGTTGGAGGAAGCTGCTGTCTGACTGCTCAGGTTTCAGTAGTACTCTACAGTCCAAGAACCAGTAAAATAACAATTAAAAAAAACAGGTTAAGTCAAGTGAGTCAATGTTTATTTTTGGAGGCTTTGTCGTTTCTGAGAAACACCCATGCTGTAAATCTCTACAACGCGGTAACAAAAGACATGGCATGAAAGTTTTCCTAAGGATCAGTCACAAACACAAACACTTGAAAGTTGCACTCGTTGCCCAAACACGTCGTGTTACTTTGGCTTTAGTGAAGTGGATCAATGGTCTCCTGAGTGCCCAACCAGCCATTCAGACCATCTGAGGCCATAACAAGGGATTACACAGCATAAACAAACACAAGCCAGAGTCAAGTGATGCTTTGGATACATGTGATAAAAGGAGATGGATGGAGTTGTGTGAAATAACTGTGATTTTTTATGTAGCATCCCCCATGAAAGGTCTCTGAAAATACAAAACTGTTTGAGGCAACATCTTAAAGAGATAAAAAGTTTTCCTCGAAGCCTCTTGTGGTATAAATGAACTGTGTTGTAATGTAAAGTGTTTTTTTTTTTCCCACGGTCACTGTCCGTGTTTATAACCAGCAGCAGAATGCAGAAATACCAATGCCCAATAATCCACCTGTCCCCTGGGGGGGATAGGTGTGGTGCTGCAGGGGCTGTGGAGGGGATATGTGCAGGCCACCGTGACTTATGTAGACTCATCCAGCCAACACCTCACTGCCCAGGGGGGGTGAGTGGGCGTTCAGAAGAGCCTGTCTGGGGCCTAAGTTTAGAGTTTCCCTGTGCTGAGTGGCTGAGCTTTGAAGAGGCAGGTCCAGTAATGAATTGGAGTATTGTCTGCTCGGAGGGAGAAGCCTCTGGGTGGGACATCACATCAAAGGAGGTCTAACTTTATTACTTACTGCGTCGCTCCAGGTATGCAACTGGACAGAGCAGAGGGCAGACACACTGACCCTTAAAGAAAGCTCTCTGAGGGGTTTGATGTACATACAGACGAGGGGTTCGTTATTGGAAATCACTTCAAGTTTGTTCTTTTTACAACACTGGAGATCTCACTCCAACTCTTTTGACAGAAAGTGAAGTCCGTCCATAATAACCAAAAAGCAGAATCGATAAGAAATAGTTCAATATATCAACATTATGAGCCTTTACTCTTCACAATTCCACTAACTGACCCTTAAAATTACACTGGGGCAGCCAGAAATTACACTGACTATTCTGCTCCAACTCGCTTAGCTGAGCAAATAAATGACAGTTCTGGCAAGCAGGTTTCCGATTGAAGTTTGGCTTAAGAGTCGGAAACACTGAACGTTCAAAGAAACGTACATCACTCTCTCACAAGATATTCATATTCAATACATTCAACATTTTATACATCTCCTTATGTACCACAGATGATAATGAAAACATTGATGACCTTGACGTTAATGTAAACATGACACTGCATTGATATGCTAGGAGTTAGCATACATCGATGTAACTTGTATCACGATAACTTTTTGTGGACAAAACTTTAAACTCGAAAATGTCTAAGTACTAACAGGTAAATGTTTTCCAAACTGGATGCTAAAACACTTGGCTGACTTCAGCACAACTACGGCAAGCACAAGGTTCCAAACAACTCAAGGTATTGTTCGGTGGCCTACTCCAGTCAGTCAAACATAAAACATTACATGCACCTCACCTGATATGTGATTTTTACTCATTTTTATGTATTTATGTCCAGAGATATCTGAATCCATTGACCAATTCCATATGTACTTACTCATAAACTCCATAAAATGTGATTGATACAGAAAACCTGTAAAGCTACTATTTGTACACAGAAAATTCACAAGAGGGATTGAAAAGGGAATAGATAAAGAATCTGATCAATTAGCAGAATCAATAAGAGTATTGGAGGTGCCAATAAAATCTTATCCATACCCATCCCTCATACTAACTCGTGAACCCATTTGACCTGCTGCTGTGATGTGATGTTTCTGAAAGCAGGAACAAATATTCAGTTTGAATTCTATGAATAGGAAATGAAGATGGATGGAACAAAAGAGCTGTGTACAGTGTTCTGCTTATCAACTTCCTGAAAAAATTAACTACACTCAAATCTCTGGGCTTACAACAAAGCGACTAGCTCAAAGCTAGCTAAGCTTGGCACGAAGGCAAGGGACATAGAAATTGCCATAACTGTTGATGCAATAGTATTGCCCACAAGAAGCAATCATGTTTTTAAAAACAGCAACAACAATGCTGTTTAAATTCTTAAAAAGGAAATGAAAATCAAAGGAAATGATTAAGAAAACACAGTTTTCTGTCATGGTTTGGGGTGTTTTCATTGGTCCCATAGGGGTTGGTTGATGTGATGGCTTTTTGTTCATGCATCAGGTCTCAGGTCGGCCATTACAGTGCAGAGACAGAGGAATGCACTGACCGCTCCTCTCAGGTGGCTCCACATCGTCCTGGGGCCGGAGCAGCTTCTCGCAGGGTCATTCTCCCATGACATCCTGCTCGGTGTGGAGAAGGGGAACAACACACCTCTGCTTTGATGTCAAAGTGGACGGGTTTAGAGGATGAGGCAATGACGCGAGAGACGCAAACACCTGGATGGAGTGGAACTAAACAGGAATGTTACTGACGCTGTGACGGAGCAGGTAGTGTGTCTTGAATAAAACTCTGAAAATGTGAGCAAAACTCCCCAGGGTTTCAGAACAGAGTGGGATACAGTGGTAATACTAATGACACTACAAAATAATCAGACCCGTTCCTCAGAAGCTAAAACCCTGATTTCTGGTTTTGTACATATTTTCTTAAACCATGTAGAAAGTTCAACCTCAAAAATAAAACAAGTATGGGAAAAAAGGTTTGAACATGGAGGTTGAAGACAATATTTTCATAAAATCATGTTCAGTTAATGCCAGACCTCAGTTACTCCAGTTAAAAGTCCTGCACAGACTTCTACTCTGAAGCCAAACTACACAAAATGTTTCCTGAACTGTTACCCCAACATAATAGATGCAGGAATATGAATAACACTCTTGCTCACCATTTCAGGATGTGTCCAAACCATCATAACTTTTGGTCTCTTGTGTTTTGGTGGTATCCCTCTGTTTTCAATACAAAAACATCACTTTACCCTGTTACTGCTTTACTGGTCACTCCAGGACTGTGAGTGATTTGTATCATAACATCTGCATTGTGCTGAGGTTTTGTATGACAATAGCCAAGAGAAATACAACCTCAACTAATAGGACCCTCTTTTTCCTGGTACCTCAAAGAACAGAATAGCAATGTAAAGTATGGCTCTACAGTAAAAATCAACCTTTTTATTTTCATTTTTATAGATATTTTATAAATATTATTCAAATTTTCTCTTTCTTCTTATTTTTTTTCAATTTCATTTTGTTTCTGTTTTTTTTTATTTTTCTGTTTATTATTACTTTTTTTTTGGTTTGTTTATTTCACGTATTGTCTTTGTCGCTGCACTGTACTTTCTCTTTTCTCTCACAATTGCTTTTGTTGTAAGCCATGCCACATTAATGGAAGCCCATTTCCGCAAATTAAAAAGAAAAAAAGGATAAAGATTTATCTTTGTCGAGATTTTTTTACAGCCCTAATAAGTCAAAATTTTAAGGTAGAAGTTGGAAATTTTGAGAAATAAGTCAAATTTGGGATTAAATACCAAAATTATGAGATAAAAAGTAAAAATTTTGAGATGATGAAGTGAAATTTTGAAATAACTTATTAAAAATTATAAGAGTAAATCTCGAGATGAGTCAAAATTTTAAGACAAACAAGTGCAGACTTAGATAATTAGGTCAAAATTATGAGAAAAAATTTAAACCTTTCGATAAAAAGTCTGAATATAAAGATAAATCATTTAAAAAATTGAGACAATCAAGGCAAAATTATGAGGAAAATTTCAAACTCTGAGATAAAAAGTCAAAATAAGCCTTACTATAGTAAAGTTAAATCTCTTTAACAACAACATATTGGCATTCTTATGAGCTTATATGTTGTTGTTGGCATAACGCTCAAAGCTATCATTCTAAACCCACAGTCTGTCACGTTTGAAGGTGTGCATGTGTTAGAACTGATGCTGCTAGCCAACAGTTACAGGTGTTAAACAAATTATAAATACTTCTTTTATTGTGGGCTGGAAATACCGGTCACATGTCGGCTCTATTCTTTAGCGCACCCATCCACTAGCCAGGGGTGTAACTCCAGTTTCTACAGCGAAAAAGCCACAATGTTCTACAACCTGGATGTAAACAAGTCGGTGGATTCATAGCGCAAAGTGGTTTGGGGGTTTTTTGCTCAAGACGATCACCTGAAGGTTGGTGGTGCTAACTCTGCTAATGGTGGTCACATTTGGAAAACCAACAGACTATGAAACTTTGGCCAGACATTTCTCTCAGATGGAGCCATTTAGGGTCAGCATACTTAAACTCTCATCAGACTTTGTCACTCTTGGATTAAACTGCCCCCATCAGACTTGTCCAAAAGACAGAAACCCCCCCCGATGAAGCATGAACACGGTCTCTCTATGTGGTGGATTGCTTTCCTGTGGGAACAGTCCCTCTCTGGTCGCCCATTCCTCCCTTCTGTTTCTCACCAGCTGGGACTGCTGCTCAGCCACCCTGCTATAATGCTATAATTGCCCTGTTCCTCTGCTCCTCTTCAGCCATCGGGACACAATGGATGGCAGCTTAGGTGGAGTGTGAATGGAGGCCTGGACTAACAGGGTGGGTCTTGGATTGTTACCACACCTGCTGCTGCTCTCACCTTAGCACTTTATGTGTCTGTCCTGTTTATAAAGAGGGAGTCAAGTCAATGTCGTTGTGTATTCATGACTTAAACACATATTCAGGATCAACTTCCTGACATGACAGATGGGGGTCCTGATTTTATGTACATGTGTTTTACATTCACTTTCTTCATTGATCGACTTTACAACAGGGACTGAGCTGCACCACAATGACATCCTCTCACGTTTGTGCTCCCCAGGTCTCAATTAGCCCTGTTGACTCACCTACAGGGAGCCTGTGTTTGAATAAAACAAGGAAATTATTGCTGGGGGGGGCACAATAATTGAATCTGGGCCCCAGAACCACAAAACAATTACTGACTGCTTATTTCTGTTTGTCAGCTTTGACAACAGATGCTTCAATAAAGCAGCAGGAGGGGAAAACAAACCCCCTCTCTGGAGATCATACATGAAACTAGAATGACAAAGTGGAATATTTTCTATGAGATGTATTTTATCAATAACCCCTCATGAATCAAGTCCAGTCTTGTAAAAACATGAGCATGAAAACAAAACTGGGGACACAGGGGACCAGTCAACAGGTGCTCTGCATGTTTCCTCATCAGTTGGGGTAAATGAAACCACAGTACCATCTGCCATGGTCACATGTGTCACCAGGTGTAAAGAGACAAAACGCAGATCTATGGCGCAAATACAAGCAAGCTGAAATGGCGCACACGCTTTGATTACAGCATCCACTGTGGCATTGTTTCAATAAGCTTCTACAATGTCATAAGATTTATCTCCATCCAGTGTTGCATCAATGTTTCACCAAGATCTTGTATTGATGATGGTAGAGTCTGATCACTGCACAAAGTCTTCTCCAGAACATTCCAAAGATTCTCAATGGGGTTAAGGTCTGGACTCTGTGGTGGACAATCCATGTGTGAAAAAGATGTCTCATGCTCCCTGAACCACTCTTTCAATATTTAAGCCCCATGAATCCTGGTATTGTCATCTTCAAATATGTCTGTGCCATTAGGGAAGAAAAAATCCATTAATGGAATAATTTGGTCATTCAGTATATTCAGGTAGTCAGCTGACCTCATTCTTTGGGCGAATAATTTTGCTGAACCTAGACCTGAGCAACTGCAGCAACCACAGATCATAGCACTGCCCCCACAGGCTTTTACAGTAGGCACTAAGCACGATGGTTACATCACTTCACCTGTTTCTCCTTTTACCCTGATGGTTCCCCAGCATCCTCCCAGTTTGTAACAATCTCCTTAGATGTTTTCTCTGTTTGATGCCAATGATTTGACTCTTCTTAAACAGACTAGCATCTTTTCCACAAAAACAGGTTGTGTCTTTCTCCATGGTTGTTTAAGAAATAAGAAGTTACTCATTGCATTAGCCGGGGTTGAATAACTTGTTGCAAGCTGAAAAAGAACCCTGCATGCATTAATTATCAATAGGAGGCTGTTACCTATTTGTTTAGTTAAATCCAGGTGGTGACTTTCTTTTTGGCTGGGCTGTATATCTGTTATAACTAAGCCAGTGTGCGTCTCAAAGATTTCCTTATAAGTCACTGGAGCTCATTTGTGGTGGACGTGACTGGCCGGCGTCTGAAGTGATGCACTTCCTGTGGGTTTGTCCCTCAGTCTGGCCTGGAGGAGAGATCTCACGATAAAGGTTCAAACATAGGCCTGTTCCTCGCCAGCTGCCTCCTCTGGTCACATTAACTTGGACCTCATTAGTCATAATCTGCTCCCCTGGGTCGGCTGTGAAAAACCCTCTGCCTGGCAACTGCATGTATAGAAGTCCACCGAGCGAAATGTTCCTCTTACGTGCCTGACCCAGAAACACTCCAACGGTTATCTGATGGATGGAGGTTTGGCAGGTCTCCTGTCTGAATGAGGCAGAAAGGCTCTTTCTCTGAATGTAGAACTTCAGATAACAGACAAAGCTACTCGTGAAAATCTGCATGTGTGGACAAATATTCCCTGTGTTGGGCGTGCAGCAGAACGTCAACAGTTTGGCTTTGGGGGCTTGCCCAGTTTGTGGAAAAGAAAGCCCAAACCAGGCCCTCAACAGCATTAGCATTGTTGCTTAAGGCCGCTCTCACGATGAAAGCATTTCAGAGGAATTCAAAGAAACTTGACCACAGGATGACCCAGGAGAGTCAACCTCAGGATGTATCTAAACTACGAGAAAACTGATAAGCTAGTAGGGATAACCCTAGCAGACTGATTGATCCCGCTCACACTCTAACAAGCAACTTCTTCGTTAGCCGCGCAAGGGCCAACACTTCAAACATCCATATTTCAGTGACAGACAGCTTCAGGGTAAAACAACCCATTTACCTGTAATCTGTTTTAAAAGTAGCCTTAGAGGGAGAGGAGGAGGAAGACCTGTGACGGCGGTAGAGCTGTCGGGGAAGATCTGCCCTGGGAGACTAGATCAAGTGGTAAAAAATAGAAAAGACCAGGAGGAAGGTGAGGCTTCATTTGACCAGAGCTTGACCCCCTTTGGAAGTGACTTCAGGCAAAGTAAGAAATATTTGTTTTGATGTAGGTCACTTGGAGGGAAGATTTCTAAAAGAGTCTGACATCCTTAGATGAGCAGATAATCAGTCTGAAATGATGGGAAGTGTGTGTTAAAACCTCACACCTCCAGTAATGAAGAGTGTGGAAGTGTGGGACTAAACTGTCAATCATAACAATCAGCTCCAAAGAAGTTATTCCCAAACTTTAAACAGTCTAACCCTATCTTAAACCAAATAAATGATTTATATGGGTGGACTTCAACATTAATATATTTGAGTGGTGAATTCAAAATTTAAGACATTTCTTGTATTTTTCTTAAAACCAAGAATTTCATAACTAGTCTTCCTATGGCCATAGAATTTAAAAGTAGCTCAAACACATACAAAGCTGGCACCCCAACAACTGGTCTGATGTGCACCTCTTTCCATATTTAGTTGACAGCTGGGCAGCATCATAATTCCTGCATTTACATGTCCAGTACATTGACCACACATTCTGGTTGAAATACAAAACTAATATTTTTAGAAAATGAGTTGACTTTGAAGCAATTCAGTGCATTAAACGTAGTAAAATAATAGAGTTATGGTTCAGTTCTATTTATCCCTCCTGTTGAACAAGTCCGCCAGGAAGTATTCCAACATTTTTACATTTTTTACTGTAGTGCAGTTTTCTGGACTATTTTAATTTGCTTATAACTCATAGAGTTTGAGAAACATTCAGTGACTCATGTTTGAATTTCTACAATAAATAACTCAAAAGTGCAATAGATGTAAAAAATGAAATTGTTGCAGTTGGTTTTTTTTTCTACATATATTTCAAAATATAGACAACGCACAGCTGTATCCCTCAAACTTGAATTGTAAAAATGTAGTACAATATCCTTTGGAACCACAGGAGATTTATTTGTAGTCCGTACATTACTTTTTTTTTTTTCTCGAGATATACCTAATTTTTTAACCTGTAAAAAAATAATAACTGCAAAATTCACATGTAACGCTTTATTTCTAAGTAAGAAGTGCTGCAAATATTAGGGTCTCATAGTCAAAGATTTTTGATATGTGTGTATTCCTTTAAAATCCACCACTGCAACAAAAAGGCCCTCTGAGACATGGTGAATGTGTGAAATGTGAAAATTACTCTCTAAAGTTCATAAACAAAAAGAACCATCAACTAATCTCATCTGGTTTCAAATCTACTGCCAAAGAAAAATCAATATGCAAATTGTACCACTGGGCTCTAAAGGGTTAAATCCCAACTCCAGAGCCTACACTTTCAGAATCTCTCTCCTCAGGTATTCCAAATAGGAAATGAAGGAAAGGAAATAGAAAACATTAGAAAAGTAAATTCTAATCTTCAGTTGATCTAAAAGGTAAGACGCTATTTCAAAAATCTTTCCTCCGCTGACTTTCTTCAAGTTACCCCTGTTTACTTTGCAGATTGAGCGTCATTGTCATGCAGTTTTCTGCTCTAAGCCCCAAAGGCCCCAAAATGGCTCAGGGGCTTCACCCTCTATTGTTTCCCATTGGATTTGAAGAGCCGTCTGTTTAGTCGTCTTTGCCCCTCACTGCTACCTTTCTCCAGTACAGACTCACTGCAGAGCCAGGAGGAATGCTGTGTTAAGTCAGGCCAACAATGACAACAAAAAAGAAACACAAAATGCTGTAGGGCCAAACCCAACTTGGGGACACACAATGCCCCTGCTTACCTCACCCCTGCCCCTCCGTTCCAACCCAACCCTTGCCCCCCTACCAGGCTAAGAATGCTGGGAGACGGTGACCTTTTCACCCAGGGGTCCCATCCTGGTTTCTCAGGAAGATTAGGAGGTGTTGGAGGAGCTGGGAGTGTCTGCTGGAGTTAGGTGTTGATCCCAGTTGGGAGGTATTCCAGGTTTAGGAGAAGGAGCAGACTCTGGGTTGGGAACACGAAGGGCTTGAATTTCAGGCTCCTTGCAGCAACCTTGTAGGCTTTTTATGCTTCACTGGTTTGGCTATTTTTCAAAAATGTGAAACCGATGCATCTGCAACACAGCGGTTTTCTATTACTGAGCCGTCCATTATGAATAACTGAGCGCGGCCTAATTAAAGGGGCTTCTCCTCAGCGGCAGCAAACATAAAAGTGTGATTGGTGATTTTACGAGTTTCGCTTTTCAAACATGGTTTCCGTTGACTTCCGTGTTGTTGTTGTTGGGGAGCTGCCAAAACCGACTTTCCAGACGTCTGCAGGCAGAACCGCAGAGAACAGAACCACAGGGAGCGCCATCAGGTGTGCTCGCCGTGCTGAGGAGCTCATCGGGTGGCCTGTACGGCAGCTGTGTGGGTGGCAACAGTGGCCCTGTAACTGCAATGACCTATTGTCCTCGCTGGTTACACAAGAACGGGAGCCAAACCACAGACTCCAGAGTCTTTGTGCTTTACCTGACTGTTCTTAAATACAAAATGAACTTGTGACAATTTGGTATGATACCGTTTTACACTGCATACTGCTGTGTGCCAGCACTGTTAAGTGTGGCATTACCATTTTCATCATGTGGCCATTTTTATCTGTTTGTGCTCAGAATGGAAACTCACTGTGTTTTAATGATGAGATCCACACATTGAACTGTATCTATAATGAGTATCAAGAGGTTAGCATCATTTCACAGCTTCCTGAGGGATGGATTCTATTGATACTAATGCCCTTCTTGATTCTGCCTATCACTCAAATCCTTTATCATTTCCCTAATCAATTCCTCCTGTGAACTTTCTATGCAAAGAGTAGCTTTACAGGTTTTCTGTCCTCATTTATTGAGTTTATGAATAAATAAATATGAAGTTCATCAATGAATCTGGATATCTCTGGATGTAACTAAAAAGAAAGTGAAAGATAAGTGAAAATCTGTTTACATGGTCACGTGGTATGTTTCAAAGAGACTGACAGACTCCCAACTTCCACAAGCTCAAATATTCCAGCACAGTTGAGGTTTGCAGTTTTATGTACAGAAGATGATCAAGCACAGCTACAACAAGCTGATGAGAGAGTTAAATGTGTGTCACTGGAGTTGATTTTGAAGAAGATAGATACAGATTTATCGTCGCAGAAGGGAAAATATGTTTTCACAGACTGCACAGAGACACATATGGACATCAAACATTATAACAGCTGACATAAGAATACCTCACACAGACATCGTCAAACAGATCAGACATGTTCTGCTTACGGACAACACAGACACACATTAGAGATAGCTGTGGTAGACATAGGGGGGTATGAGAGAAAGGGGTGTGTGTTAGTGGGGTCTGTTATTTGAATGAGGGGATGAAGCTTTTACCGAGGTGAGCTCGTTTTAATTTTGCGGCCTGATGGTAGTTCAATAAGGTATTGGCTGAGGCGATGGGTAGGGTTAGGGTAAGTGTGTTAGGGATCTATTGTTGAGATCTGTGATGTTGCTTGTGGTAAGACCAATGATTTTAGCCGCAAGGTTTGTGACACGTGTAAGTTTGGTCCAGTTGGTGACTGAAAGCATTGAGGAAAAAGCAGGTGGAGCAGTAGAATAGGGACACACGCAAGCATGTGCTGCATGTTCACAGGTTTTAACACATTTGGTGTGTCAGTGTGGCCTTGAGGTCAAACTTACACCCTAAGCACCGAGGCTGTGGTACCAAGAACATTTACCTACCTGAAACGAGTTCTGGAAGTCCACTGGATGCAAACATCATGGCCTACTTTCTGTGGAGGGTGTCTGATGACTCAGGTCCTTCTCTGTAAAAGTGAGAAGAAAATAAATGTGAAAAGAGACAACACTCATCCATCTATCCACTACTGTCTGGGGGAAAAATCTGTTTCTTCAACTGTCCCATGAATAAACATAATACACGCTAACAATTTTTTGTGCGATTATTTCTAGGTTCCCACCTTATATGTTTTTAATCAAACACATTGCTGGACATGAATAGTTACATTAATTACAGCACAACAACAATAACCCACTACCACTACAACTGAGACTGCTTTTTGTCCATTTTAATCACTTTTCACTTCTTATTTGACACTTTTTTTTGGTGCCTCTTCACTATTTTCTGGTTTCACTCCCAATTTTCTAGCCAATTTTTGTTTTTGTCCATTTTAATCTCTTTTCACTCCTTTCACCACTTTGGCACAATTTTTTTGCAAAAAACAGACTACTTTTCAAGTTTTATCCCAAACCTCTGGCCTTGCTATTTTTGTTAACTTTGGCCGCTTTTACCACTTTTCACTGTTTTTCTTCACTTTTTTCACCATTTGTACTACTTTCTGAATTTTTTTAAGTTTCAGCCAAAATTTTCCCACATTTTTTTTGTTACTCTTTGGCCATTTTAGCCACTTTTTACTCTTGTTGCCACTTTTGCACTATATTTTGCATCTTTATGAGTATTTCCAGGTTTTATTCCAATTCAAATGCCAAATTTTGTTGCTGTTCTGGCAAGTTTTACTACCTAATACTTAGTTTTGTTCCTACTCTTTGCTGTTTTTGCCTCTTTTTATCACTTAGATTGGTTTTTTTTGTAAAGGTACTCTTTAACAGTGTGTCTCTTTGGTTGAGCAGGGTTGAGTAACTCTGGTGTGGAGCACAAAACACTGACTGTAAAATATATAGCTTATATTTTGACACATTTCAGGTTATAGAAATACTGCATTGTCTGATTATAATATTGCAACAGGACATATTGCAATTCAATCTAATTTGCGATTAATTGCCCAACTCTACTAACAGGCTAAACTAGATAAATGTAGTTCCTTCATGTCACGTTTTTTTAATGAAAATGAACATTTACCTCTCAGAACTAAGGTAGAAATGTTCATTCTCACAAAGCTCAGAGAAGCTCTTCACTTTTTTTGTTTAAGTAATTAATCTGGAGACATTAAACAATCCTCTTTGTAAGATTTCTCTGATTGAGTCACCACCAACATGACGTTCAAGTCACGTCTGAGTCAATCCTCGCCAGAATGAAACGTCTGGTGTTGTAACGGTATCTCCTGTACATCTGCACGGCACATTTAAGGATTACCTCGACCGTATAAAATCACACCATGTTACACAGGAGTGAAAAGACAAACAACAGCAACAGCAGCACAAAAAGCTCCTGACGCACTCCAGATATCCAAATCCAGGCAGCAGCTGGGCGTTAGCTCAGCAGACCAAACCAGACAGAACAAAAAAAGGCAAGAGTTTTCCACCATTAAGGTTTTCACAGCGCAGAAAGTCAGAGATCTGTGCGCTCAGATAAAAGTCTCCATGCAGCGGTCCTGATAGCAGAGGGATAGCTGCTATTATCACAGAGTGTTAGCAGATGCTGCCACAGCATCAGAACAAACACTCTCTCTTTGGTTTCTGATATCTCTTTTTGCAATGTCCTTCTAGATGTAGACGCTGACTGGTCAGTTTTCTCATGTTAAATGATAAAACATGCACAAAGGTACGAAAAGTAAAATCATCATAATGTTTTGAATGTTTTTATATTTTAATGTGTTGATTTTATTTTTCTTTAAAGTATCAAAGTTCACACTTCAGTTATGAAAGCCTTGAAATCCCAGCAATGAGGGCATGCTAACTTTGTTGGAATTAGGGCTGAACAATCAGCAAAAAATAATTTAACTGTGATTATTTTTCCCTGTATTTTATTTGCAATTTTTTGTGACTATTTCTACATCCCCCATCCTATGTGTTTTCAACAAACACATTGTAGGAAATTAACACTGACATTGCCTATGGCACAACAAAAAGACATGACATGTCTTTTTGCTACTCTTGATTACTTTTTGCCCATTTTTCACTTTTTCACTTTTTCTCCACCAACTTTAGACCACTTTTTGCAACCTTCTGACCAGTTTTTTCAGGTTTTATGACAAATTATTGCCATTTTTTGTTGCCTTTGGCTATTTTTTTTGCTGCTTTTCATTGTTTATTGTCACCTTTTTACCCATTGTTGCTGCCTTCTGACCATTTCACAAGCTTTCTCAAAATTTTCTTACAAACTTTAGTTGCTTTTTGGCCATTTTAGACACTTCATTCTTTTCCCCACTTATGGACTATTTCTGCTACTTTCTGAGTGTTTCCTAAGTTTCCTCCCAATTTATACAACTTCTTAACCATTTTCGCCATCAAAAACTTATTTTTGTAGCTACTTTTTGCTGTTTTTGCCACTATTCATCACTCAAATTGTTTCTCTTGAAAAGGTAGTTTTCAACAGTTTGGCTCTTTGATTAAACAGAATTGAGTAACACTGGTGTAGAGCGTAAAACATCTACTGTAAAAAAGTTAATTTGGTATTTTGACGCAGGTTAATTAAATATTGCACTTTCTGCTACTAGAATACTGCAACAGGTCATATTGGGATTTAATCTGATTTGTAATTAATTGCCCAGCCCTAGTTGTAATGTAAAAAATTTTCCCCTCTTCAGGTGATGGATGGTTATGGGAAATAAGTAAGAAACAGAGTAAATAAGTTGAATCAGAATTAGACATGAAACCTTTGAAATCCACTCTTATTCACTGTGGAAAAGTCAGAGACTCTCACGTAAACCTATGAAGCAACAGTGTCTATTTCATGTTCTCCTCCCACAATCAACGACAGGTTTAGCTTTAAGGTTCAATAACATTGATCTTTATGGTTGTTTGAGTTTTTAGAACAGCAAAAAGCTTCACCGAAGTATAATGTGTTAAACTAACAAGCAGTTACACAGTGTAAACCTGTCGTACAAATGAATTGCCAGTCACAATCAATATCAGTAAAACTAACCAGATCAGACTTATTCTCACGTTACAGCCTTCTTTTTGGATATCGGCCATGAACAGGTCCCTCATTTGGCCACAGTCATTTATTTGCTCAGGAAACACAACATCACATCAGAGCTGCCTAACAGGTCTTAGTAGTTTAATGCATTGCTCTCCTGTGGATATCTATTTTCCCTCGCTCCGTGATTCATTTCTGCAGGAAGTTGCAGGTTTGTGTGGATGTAGGTGCGGAGGGAAACCTAATCCATCAGGGCAGAGCGAGGCGGGTGGGCCGCTGCTCTACGACAATATCCAGACATCTCTGTGACAGCTCCACTGACACACGTGTTATCGGCAACATAAGCTGGCACTGAGGGACGGGAGAGCAGAGAGAAACAAGTAGCTACAAATCAGAGAGAGAGAAAGAGATAGTTTCTTGGGGAAAATGTTGCGCAACATGCTCTTCCTAAATCCAAAAAAACTCTGTTGTTTTCACCACTAATCCAGCTTTGTAAGCAAATTTATATATTAAATTTCCATTGGTGGGAGGTTTGAATCCAGACAAGATGAATCATTCTGCATTAAAAACCTGGGAAGTTACAATTTCAAACTGCATTTTCAACATGTCCCAGAGTGCCGTTTTCTTCTACCAATATTTACAGAAATACAGCATAAAGGTGACAACAAAAACGTTACAATCCAGACTACCACTGAAAAACATTATACGTTATTGTATCAGTATCTACGTATGAAAATTCAAGATATTAATATCCCCAAGTCACTGTAAAGCTCAGACAGTCGCATGATTATTGGTGACTGTCTATTATTGTTGATGACACACAGTGAGTTCTAATCAACGAAACGCACTTGTCATATCCTGTTACATAATGTTTTTATTTTTCTGAAAAATGTTAAGTTTTCACTACGCCCAAAGTCATACTGTATCACATCCATATCTAGATATTTTCTGTTTTATTGTTTTGATAATAATAATAATAATAATAATAATAATAATAATAATAATAATAATAATAACAATAATAATAACATCATCAACAATAATAATAATAATAATAATAATAATAATAATGTCTTTATTATTATTATATTAGTCAATTTAGTTTGTTTTCAAAAAGAGTTAAAAAAATATTACTGCTACTAAATTTAGGATTAAATGTACTGATCTTGTAATTACCACCACAGATACACAAGTTTTTGTGCTGATATCAATAATTAATGACACTTCTGATGATACTGATGATTTTTTTCTTTTTTACATTTTTCAACTTTAAAGAAAGGTTGTTTTTTTTTACTAGGGATAGACCAACGTATTAGCTGGCTGATATACTAGTGTGATTCCTTTCCCCAGTATGTTTCACAGGCAGGCGTCCACTGGCAGCTCTCTGTAGCTAGGCGACACACACAGTCCAAATGCAGACTTGTTCCTCCCCTGCTTGCAGACTGCAGAGTGAAGCAAGTCCCAAACTGTATCAAAATATGTGTTTGATAAAGTTGAACAAAGATTAAACTGTTCCTACTGTTTACAACTTATACTCTCTCTCTTTCCTTCTTGTTTAAGTATAAATTTGATTCAATACATGTTTCTTATTTTAAAATCGGGACCTGGAGCATTTGTTATCATTGGGACATTTTTAGGATGTAAACCAAGGATGTACCCAAGAAAACGGGCAGCCTGTTAAGGTCATTGTCTAAGGGTGATGGGAAAAAAATGGTACTGGCATCTAACATACCCCAAATTATCCATAATGGCCGACCCCTAGATTTTAGCAAACTTTGTGCAGTTCTGAAATTTCTAAAAAATCTGTTCCACATACTCACTCTAGCATTGGAGCTCAGGCTGTTTGCTATTAGCAACTACACTGCTTCATATTCCTAAGCACATCTTCAACACTTCTTGTGCATCTCTCATAATACTTAAAAATGTTAATTCATGGTTTATTATCTCTACTGAAGAAAGTAATAGTACAGTCAGATTTCATGAAAAGCAGCAGGACAATTTCATCGTCAAAATACAGATTTTCTTATTGAAATCAAACCCATCTTCTGTTTTTGGTTTGTGAAAAACTTGCCAACAGATCTGTAATGGTCATATCAAATGTCCGCAGCTCCTCTAACAGTCTGTAAAACTAAACAGAAGCTTGTTCTCTCTTTGTCCGGGGCCCATCTGCTAATCCACACAAGCAGCTTCCTCCTGCAATCAAACCTTTGTAAACTTCACAACTCCAACAAGATGGCCGCCTCTGCTGCTTTATTTCAACCTCTCTGCGACCACAAATGGGTCCAAATCGACCCAATTACTTAGTGCCTCCTTAAATGCTTCAAACAGATTTTCTGATACTTGCCAGCACTGGCTGTGTTATTATTGACTCCCTATGTTGTGCTGTGTGCATTGTAAACAATTAGAGCATCTCTGGAGCCTCTTTGAGAAGAGTCTGACAACATACATTGGCTGAATGAACAGTATCTTCTTTAAATGAAGTAAAATAGATTTAAGTTAACCCTTTTTCTTGTCATCATACATTTTTACGAACACAAAACTGCAGTAAAGTGTAAACCTGTATAAACAGCAGCACCTCTTAGAGACAGTGAAGGTGACAGATGAGAGGCTCCTCTCTGAGTGGGCGAGCATATGGGAGCAATCAGGGAAAGTGAGGGTCTGCTGGCCCAACAGTAATTAGCACACGGCCTCATGTTCATGTTTCTTTTAATAGCTCCACACGGCCCGGTGTGGACTAAAAATAAACAGGGCAATTATGGGCGGCAAGGAAGGTCGTCATTTGAGGGCTCTGACCTTTGAACCCGGGTCAGAGCCCATATAGAGGCGTTCATGGGGACCACCTGCACCCCTCTGCGCCGCTGGGGAAAGCAGCCATGTTGTGTTTATGTTAGGGGTCAGGCGCAGAGGTACGCCATTGTAAGGTAAACTGGATGTGTGAGTAAACACTGTCTATTTATATCACAGGAGGATTCTGAATGTGTGCTGTGTGTTACAGACTCAGGATGCAACAGTTAGAGCAGCTGTTTGTAACTTTAAACTCAGTCTAGGCTCTAAATAAGTCAATATTATGAGTCCATGCTAAAGAAAATGGTTTCAAGGGGCATAAATAAGAGATTAGTTCTCAGAATAACAACATAAACTGCTGGAACGACCTGCTTTGTGGCAAACAGAGAAGACTGTTTATGTTAACTGCAGATCTGCTTTCCAATTCTTCTGGTGAAATCAGTATTAACCCTTTAGTCACCACAGTTTTTGAATAAAATATTCAGTTTTGAAATCACAATCTCTTCAAAATGGTTGGAGATAAAGGCATCCTGTAAAAGAGGAAAATCCTCAGTATGACCTTAAGTTTGTGATGGGAAGTAGACTGACTCATCTAATTAGCATATTATGACATCAGCAGGCACCTATATTGCATTACAAAACTTTCACAGGTGTCCTGTAAAGATCTGTTCAAGTAAAGCTGCAGATGCGGCTTTTAATGAGAAAAATCGTCAGTATGGCCCAAAGTTTAAGATGGGAGTACAGTCACTCAAGTACAGAACATATACATCTGTAAAAGCATAGTGGCAGACACTGCTTCTGCTGCATCTGTTGCTATTTACGTAGTTTTTCACATTCATGTTACCCCCTCACCATAAGCAGTGTTTTGAGGAACCCTCGCTACACCCACGGACACGGTGAAGCAAAGCATCAGCTCTAGTTTGTGTTGCTTGTGGACTGTCATGGTGAACGGACTCACCGCCGCTGTGCATAGAAGCAGCATCACTTCTGTCTCACTGGACAACTGAACATCTTCATCAGAGGGTGGATATTCCTCTTCAGAACGCGAACAGACCTCTCGCTAAAATTTGCTTTCTTGCTCTCTGTTATGTTCCTATTGTCTCCTTGATGGGGGGGGCTCCATAAAGTACAAAACTTTGAATAGAAACATGCCCACAAATATCACTCAGGTAGAAGTTACAGATATCTGCCATCTCCTTATGTAAAGTACTAACTATATGTGGCACCAAATTTGCAGCTATGGCTTTTTAAATTGAGCAATGTTGCTTGTCGGAATTTTGCAACAGTGGCACTTAAAGGGTTAAGTATCAAAATGCTGTGAAGAAATTATAACAAAATCTAAAATAACTTAACGCAGATGTGACAGCTACAACAAGAGAAGTCTGGGCTGGAATTTTAGATAAGCAACAAAAACTAGACTTCTTGCGATCAGGACTCCGCTTCCCATGCACACTTGGTCAATAATGTCATTATTTAGCTGCTATCTTGTGACAATGTTATCAACAGTCACAGTATTAGCCCTGTCATCTACTTTCTTCTATGGGAGCATCCTGGACAGATGTCTATTAAAGTCAGAAATTCTCCATTTCTTCTCTTCAATGATTCTTTTACATAACTTAATACTATGCAAAAGCCATTGTTTGCAGTAAAATCTTTAAAAGCAAATAGAAACCCATGGCACCTCCTTTCACATGCATCCACACAGTCACTGAACAAGATGGCACGTCAACACAGATGCAGGTAAACAAATGCACTTGTAGCCCAACAATAGATCTGTTATTAGGGTCTTATACCAGAAGAAACAATAAATTACAAAAGTTTCATTGACAGTCATCTTCTTTATCATCTCCTCATGCAGCCAGAGCTTGAGTTGAGTCATTAGTGCACAAATCTTTGTCTCATCAGGAGTCCTACATATCTGGACTCAAGTACTAAAACACTGGTATAACCCCTTACAGTTAGCATGAAGCCCCAAACAAAAGAGATTCAGTTTTCATCTGGTGCAGCATGTGGCTCAACAAGTGGTGAAGAAGTTTCTTTGAAGCTTTTCAGTTCCTTCCACAGAAATACTATGCTGTCAGACATTAGTCAAATAGAATGTTGCAACAGCACAGTTGATGTTAAGCACAGCGATGTTTAATTCCCATTCCCCTGTCCACACCCATGAGTGTGTTTTCTCTAAATCACTGTTTGTTTGAGGGAAATTCAGCCTCTCCAGCTTCAGCAGGACTCACTTTCTCTGCATTGGCTCATCATCCAGCACAGATGTTCAAATCAGCCCCAAAAACAACAAGAGAAGCTTTTCACACCTGGCAACTCTCAACAGAACTTGGCACCAAAGAACCTGCAAGGTTGTCCTAGATTGACCTTTCACCCCTGTGCGATGTCAATGATCCTCTCCACCAATTGGATGATCCAAGCTGCCCTTGGACTTGCCCGGCCTCAGACACAAAGACAAATGATTCTCTCAGATTAAATGTTTTTTAATGGTAAGCAGAGAGGCCAGACGTGGGTTTCTTCTCTGGAAGCCATGTGTGCATTTCTGGAGTTATCTTTCAAAATAAAGAAATCAGAATGGAAACTTAACTCCTGCAAGTGCTCAAACAAAAAAAAAACTCTTGCTTGTTAAAGCAGCACTCTCACACATAAAACAGCAGAGTAACAATTTATATCTTTCTGCCAGCTCCTTCCATCATCCACATGTTCTCCGAAGTGATTGACGGGGAAAGTAACTAGCAGGCTGTAAAGACACGGAGTCATATTATGAAGCTTTGCATTTGAAGTGGATTATGGGCAATATGTTCTGAGCCCAGGCTGCCAAGAGAAACAGCAAGCGCTAGCCACACATTCAGAGCCTTCGCTATTTTTAAACCCACATTTGGACTCGAAGCTGACTTCCTACCACAGCAAAGGCTGCTGGAGCCATCATCGAACCCAACACAAAGACATTGTCCCTGAGACCAGAGCTTCAAAGGAACAGCAAGGTCAAACTCTGTATTTTTAAACTCTGGTTTAGGCCACACTGTCGGGCCGTCTGCTGGACTGAGGGTAATAGTAGGCCCTAAAGATTTTCCATATATCTCTGTAGGATCTCTCAGACATGAAGTCCTGGTTGTGGGGTCCTTCACCAAACTACAGGGTGACCTGGTCATTCCTCCGTGCCCCTGTCAGTGGATTAACCCCCCACCCAAAGGAGAAGAAAGACCCCTGCACCACTTATGAAGCGTTTGTTCCTCCTGTCAGCCTTCAATTGAGGATAATTGTCTCTTTCAGATCTTGAGGGCCTGTGATCTGCCATCCATTGAGCCCAAAAGGAGGTTATGTTTCACCTAAAGTTGGGAGGGGAGGGGTCGAGACTGTCCCCGAAATTTACAAAGAATGCCTTGATATGGATGTAAACACTGATTTAACATCAAAGGGTTAAAAATGGATTCATGAAAGGAGCAGAAACATACAAACTGTTTGTGCAGCATGATGCCTGACACTTGGTGACACCATCAAAGCTATTAGAAGTATGTATGACATTCAGCTGAGGTATTCAGTTTGAGGGTTATAGTTATTCAAAGGGTACAGACGAGGTTAAATTTGCATATCAAGTCTGGTATTTATGAGTGTGTCATACACAGTTATCAGAGAGAGGCATGTCTTCATTAGAGCTGAACAAGTGACAAATTAACAAGCAAAGGACCTGAGTTTTTGTTCTCATCCAAACAGTAGCCTGGCTGCTTTTGTCAACTATCTTTATCTTTATAAGCCCGTATCTGATTGCAGGTAGGTATCTTGACAATAACAAACACAAACAACATTGAGACCGTTATGGTTTTGTTGCTGTTTGTCATTGATACTGAGATGTAAAAGGGGCGGACCTCTGTGTACAGATATGTACGTGTGTGTGTGTGGGTGTGTCAGTGAAGTTTCCACTCATAGTTTACAGGTCATGTCTGCTGGGCTTTTCCACTGTCACGTGCTGGGACATTACTGTTCTGCCATTGCAGAGCAAACTGTAAACTCCCAGAGATGAAGAAATCTAACAGGCCCTGGCACCTGCTCTGCTCAGGTGATCAGAAAAGTCCTACAGTGATTTATTCGTGTTATTGCACTGACTGAGGTGTGATGTGTTGTGATGACTATTTAACTTCTCAAGTTACTATTTCAAAAGTAACAGCAAGCTGGCTACTATTAATACACAGCCGAGCCAAAAAAAGTCGCCACCTGGATTTAACTAAGCAAACAGGAAGAAGTCTCCTATTGGATAAATACTGCATGGAGGATTATCTTTCAGCTGGCAACAAGTTATTTAACTCCAGCTGATGCAATGAGTAACTCCTCATTTCTTTAACAACCATGGAGAAAGACACATCCTGTGGTTGTGGAAAAGATGTTATTCTGTTTAAGAAGGGTCAAATCATTGGCATGAATCAAGCAGAGAAAACATTAAGGTGATTGTAGAAACTAATAAAATTGGATTAAGGACTGTCCAACGCATTATTGAAAACTGGAAGGATGGGGAGAAACCATCGTCTTGGGTGCATCAGGGTAAGAAGAGAGGTGAAGTGATGCACCCATCATGCCTAGTGCCTACTGTACAAGCCTGTGGGGGCAGTGTTAGGATCTGGGGTTGCTGCAGTTGCTCAAGTCTAGGTTCAGCAACATTATGTCCCCAAAGAATGAGGTCAGCTGACAACCTGAATATACTGAATGATTAGGTTATTTCATCAATGGATTTTTTTCTTCCCTAGTGATACGGGCATATTCCAAGATGACAATACCACAATTCATCTGGCTGGTGCAGTGGTCAGACTCTCCCATCATCAAAAATTAATGCAACACTGGATGGAAATAAATCTTGAGACATTGTAGAAGCTTATCAAAATAATTCCACAGTGAATGTATGCTACAATCAATTGCTACATCATTAGCAAGCATCCCTCAAATAAAGATAATCTGTTTAGAGAATGTTGTTTCAAGTGAAACAATAAAAAGCATGAGAGAAATGTAAGGAGGTGGGGCAGGGCTGACCAAAATTGGAGAACAATGCACAGTTGCTTTAATGGAGAGATGAAATAGCCCAGTTTAGAAAGGGTAATGTAAATCAGTATTTTCAAAAACCCTACAGCCTCACTCTCTTGGTTTCATTCAAGTGGTAACCTCTGGTCTAAAATTATGAGCCAATGCAGAAGTGCTAAACTCTTGAGTGTCGAATGAGGCTGGTTCTGGGAATACCAGAAACCGCAAACACACCAAGCTGAAGGCTCCTGTCTGAATAGCCTATTTGCATACTTCACTATCTGTCAAGTTTTTCTACCTCTTGTAATGTAACTTGTAATGTGAGAGGTAATTAAGTGAAACTGGAGCAGGATGCACCCTCCTGTCAATCCAAGAAAAAAAAAAAACCTGCTCAGTGCTCTTTTCAAAAGTTGCCCCCTCCCTGCCCTATTACCCATAAAGTTTCTCATAGTACTGTTAAAGGTAGGGTCTGTAGGAATTCTTGTCACTGTTTATAAACACAACATCCAAACTGGGTGGTGCATGCCCACTGCCTCCTACCGTAGCTCATAGCCAAAGCTAAGTGAACACACCCATCAGCCCCATGAGCACCTGCAGCATCACGTTTCTATGAGACTCAAGAGTTGTACACCTGACTTCCTGCAGGTAAATGAGGTATCCTGCAGATATGATATTATTCTTTCTCCATGTTGTGGCTGTTACTGTAGCTGCTTGTGATACCTTTTCTCACTCGCTATCATCAACACACAAAGTCGCACAGTGCTGGGCGCGCTGTGGTTGGCTAAGGTCACCAAGCCTACTCTCCATCCAGAAACGTCCCAGGTCAACCAAAACATCAACATACAGGCAGAGGAGGGGGTTGAGGCAGACACAGAGACTGACACATATGTAAAGAGGCCCTGAGATGATGACTAAGCAGGATTATTCCCGTTGACATTTGTTGATTTTCTACTTTTTAGGAAAATCCTGCAGACCCCACCTTGAAAGGAGTTACAGCTAGATGGTTACTGCTCATGTTCTTCTGCACTAGCTTAGATTAAAGTGGTTTTAAAATGCTACACCCTTAGCCAGCATCCCTTACATACAGATCCTTTGTTTTAAGAATGAAATATCAAGTGAAACAATAACAAATGTGAGCCTGGTTTAAAAAGTGTAAAGTAAATCAGTATTTTTAAAACCGTGTCACCTCTCCACGGCTTCATTCTGTTGATTTTAAATTAAAAAACAACAATGCACAAGAGTGAAGTAGTAGCTGTTCGCCAAGCTACTCTTAGCATTAGCTCTGCTTTGTTTGTGAATGTTTCAGGCTAAAAGTGAGCTGGGCCTCACTGGAAATATAGCAGACTTAACGTGTGATTAGTGTTAGTATTGTCCAGCTGTTTCAAAATATTTTTATGTTTTATCAAGGGCATTAGCAAACAGTTTGGTTTTCTAGATTAGAGTCATGGGAAAAGTACCAGGGGATTGTGTTTCTTCATCTCTGTTTTGTTTTCATACAGAACCCTGTATGTTCACACTCAGTCACTACCCCACACATGCAGATCTGCAGATACACAGCTTTATTCTAAATTTGCCTTGCACACCCAGAGCTGCTGACATCAGAGCAGGTTCACTTCCCTTCCTGCCTTTACTCTCCTCTGCTACACCTGCAGCTGCTCGGGTCACATAATCAGCTCCTAATGGCAGTCCCTTTTTCACAACAGCTGTGCACCACTGAGAGCATCACGTGGGAAATTAGCATAGAGCCTGCTCCGACTGATCGCTGCGTCTGGACAACATCAGAATTTTCAAACTCTGAGAGCAGGCTGGATTTTATTTTGTCTTTTCCTTGAGATCTCGCATGTTAACACGCACCCCTTAAACACATAAACACATCACCCCCTCCTCCTTCCTCCTCTCTATCTCTATATCTTACTCTGTCTGTCTCCCTCTCTCTCTCTCTCACACACACACACACACACTCACAGAGTCTGAATTGTGGGTCAGTCCCTCATGTGGTGACAATGTGTGCGCTGTGCTGTGGCGGTGGAGGCAGCAGTCAGTCTGTAAAAAGAGGAAGTGGTGCTGTATACCCTGGAGGAGTAGGGTCCCAGGGAAGAATGTTTATCCTGTCCACCGCCTTTGATCTTTTACTGTTAATCACTTCCTGCACGCTGTATATGAACTAAGCAGCTCAGTGCCGGGCCCACGGGTGTCACAGGAAGAGGAAGAAGAGGGTTTATCATTTTAATATTCATCAACAGTAATGGGCATTAAGAGTTCAATCATTTTCTAGAAACATCATATATGTCCTAAACATAAAAATTCAGCAGCACAAATATTACAATCCTTATGAAACAATCATCCATTGGAGTCACACTTGAAAATCAATAAAATGTTGCTTTTTCTTTTAGTGAGATGGAAAATGGCTTTTTTTTTTTCAATTGATGAGCAATTAAAAAAATCAACACCAAGCCATATGTAATAGTAAGAAGACATAACTAAGACTCAATGAGACACAGGCTGATGTTAGCCGACATTAGCTTTAACCCTTTAACTACCTGCTCCACTAAATGGTGAAGCACATTTCAAGTGACTATATTTCAATAAGGTAATAAGTTACTAACTCAACTCAAACTGATTCAACTATCTCTACCACTTGATAGAAGTACGCCATGCGTCTAAAGCTTTTTTTTTATTATTTGGTGCACAATCGCAGTTGAGTTGTTTCAATGACATATTAAAGGCAAACAAATGTGCTTTTGTTATGCACTATGTTCTTTTACTTTTACCATGTAAAATGAATGTTTTGCACTGTAGCATTCAATCACAAGTTAAAATGAATGTGAGAATTGTTAATTACCTCCGGAAGCCCATGTCCACCAGCTAAATTAAAAAAAAAAAACTAAAAACTTGATATTCTGTGATATTTTTTGCCCATATTAAGTCAAAATTTTGAGCTTATTTTGACTTCTGGCCACAAAATGTTCAACTTTTTTAAACTCAAAATTTAAAATTTTTGTCTCAAAATTTATAATTTTCATCTAAAAATTTTGACTTAATATTGGCAGAAAAACTGAACAAAACAAGTTTTTCTTTTTTTTTGTCCAACAAGCAGAAAGGTCTTTCATAGTTATTGCATTTTGGTCAACTTGAAAAATTTTCATTTTTCCTTGTTACATGCCACAATTTTCTTGGTTGAAACATCATTGCTCAATATTCTGTGGTATACTTACAGAAATCAAAACTACCTGATATTTATGAGTAATTCATTTCTTTCTAAATTAGCATTTTATGTTACTTTTTCCTCAACTATTTGTGGTATCTGTATGCAATTTCATACAATAACCACTAAGTGACATTCAGTGCTATTCAGCCATTGAGTGGAGGTCAATATTTAAAAAACTAAAAGGTTTGTTAAAAAAAGGGGAAAAAAAGGGAAAAAAAGCTTGTAGTTATTCCTCACCCATTGCGATAAGAAATGCTAAAAAAAAATGTTTTGATTCCTTTTGTCTTGGTGGGGTCGTTAAAGGGTTAAACCACTAGTTGCTAACATGATTATTAGCTTGGGATTGAAGCCTCTTGAATTGTGTCAACAACTGAAACTCTTTTTTCTACTGACAGTTATAGACTGTTAAACGACACAACAGCAACATTTCCGAGCTAAGCCACCTCCATTAGTACTCCATGTGAGCACATGGACGATGGAAGAGCAGAGTCATGCAACCAAATTGAAGATTGATGTCATTTCTCTGTCGATTTTCAACATCTCTGGGTAAATTAAAGGCAGCAAGAAACTATTTTTTCTCCCACCCACCCATAATTTAACAAAATTTTAAATTCAAGAGAACAGAATCAACAAAAAATGTTGGTATGGAATGCACCAAATGTACTTAAAGCCCCTATTAGCTGACTTCTGAATTCGAATGAGTTAGCCTATGGACCCAGCAATGACATTAATACATCAATAGAACATTACAACTTCTAGGATTGAAGAAAATAAAAGAAAAGATAACATAAAATGAGGGATGGGTGTCAAGAACTGGTTACTGTTCTGAATGGATACAAAATGGTTCAATCCATTGAAAGCCTTTTTGCTTAACAATTCCCTTATCAATTCTTCTCCATGGCTGGAGAAACTATCAGCCCTGACAGATCAAGGATCTTTCCAGAGAAAGCAGATATGTTTAAATTTTTCAAACAAGAACTGTTGAGTTTGTACGACTGACACATGCTCAGAGATCTATGATCCAGTACAGAATAAAAAGCAAGAGCAGAGGCACAAAATACAGAGAAAGTGACCATTAAATAGAACTAAGTGTTGGGTAGTGATTCAAACACTTACAATAACCTGATGAATAAATGAGAGTGAACAACCAATTTAATCTATTAAAATAAGGGTAAACTGATATTCTGTGGTGAAAAAAAACCTCTACATTTTTAGTGTCCTGATATTTTTGCGTGCAAGTTCTTCCTAGAGCATTACATCAGAGGGAAATACTCATCCTGTGAAAATCACTAATTGTCTTTCAGCATGGAATAGAGTTGGGCACAATGTGTGGGACTTACAGGAACAGCTAGCAGAAGCAGTTACAGTAAAAGTGAAACGTTCTGTTATAACGAGGTCTTAATATATTCGTACCACATTGTGGCCTGATTGGCAGTGACAGTTTGTGGCCGTTATAATTAAAAAATCCCTACCAGCTACAAAAGTCTCACAGCCATAATGTCCCTGATCACATAACAGAGGCAGCGGTTGTCTGGGTTTTGCTATGTGGCATAAAGTGCTGCACTGTAGCTGCTGCAGACCTAACCCCGTCACATTTTAACCCCCGAGCATCTGAGAGCGTTTATATCACTCTGGAATTCAGAGGATCTAAACCCCACACCTGGCAACTGAGACCAGAATCTGCAACCAAGGACTCTCAGACTTCAATGAGACAGTGTCTGACTTCCAGTTAGACCTTTATTTTGTATCTGACTTATGTGAAAACACACAGAGGGGTCGTAACTGACCGGAGGGCTGACATCATAAGCTGTGACAGCGACTGTTTGGTTAGTCACAGTGTGAAATCTTTTGCCTTCTAACCAAAGAGAAGAACTAAAACAGAGAGATCCCGTGTGTAGAGTCACTGACAAAAAAAGGTCCAACACATTTATTTATATGCTGAATTCTAAGAAAAAAGTGCATATCATGAGATTAAAGTCCAAATTACAATTTAGAGTCAGAATCTTGAGATAAGGGTCTGAATTCTAAAGTCAAAAACAGATTCATGAGATGAAAGTCAGAATTCTGAGGTTTATAGTTAGTTTATGGCACCATATGCAAAGTGACACTCTCTCTATAACTCTCTTAAAAAAAAACCATTTTGAATTCTGCAAAAAAAGAAAAAAGAGTCAAAATTCTGACTTAAATCTCGGAATTCTGACTGTAATCTCAGATTTTGACTTTAATCTCAGATTATGACTTTTATTTTCAGAAGTCTACATTTTTTCTAAGAATCCTGACTTACAAATCAGATTATGACTTTTTTTTGTCAGAAGTCTGACTTAAATCTCATATCATAAATTTTTTCCAGAATTCTTGCTTTTATCTCCAAAATTCTGAAATTTTGTCATCAAATTTCGACTTTAATCTCCAAAATACTGACTTAAATCTCAGATTATGGCTTTTTTTCTCAGAGTTCTGACTTTTTGTCAGAACTCTTACTTTAATCTCAGATTATGGCTTTTTTTCTCAGAATTCTTACTTTAATCTCCAGAAACCTGACTTTTTAACCCTCTAGAATTTAAACTTACTTTCTCAGAATTTTGACCTTTTCCACAAAATTCTGACTTAAACCTCATTTCCTGACTTTCTGTCTCGGAATTCTGACTTATCATCTTGAATCCTGACTTTTTATTCTGAATTTTGACTGTAATCTCCAAATTCTTACTTTGATCTCAGAATTCTGTCTTTTTTCTTGATTTTCAGAGATAAATGTCAGATTTTTGACTTTAATCTGACAATTCTGCCTTTTTTCCCGGGATAAAATACACTTAAAAAAATTCAATCAACCTCAATATTCTTTAAAGTGGCCTTTGTCCTCTGCCATACACATGTGCCACTTTCTGATTTAAAAAAGCATATTGTAATCACAAGATGCAGAGTCAGGGAGAGATTTGCAGAGATTTTGCCCATTCAGGCAGTGTGTTGCAGTGGGTGTGAGTGTGTAACAGGAGCTTTGTTTCAAAGGTCTCTCCCATCAGTCATTGGCGGATGCCCTGCAGCCTGTTCTGCAGCATGCATCCTGTTGAATAGGCCCTCCACTCTCAGACACTCTTTAACTCTCTCCAACACTCAAAAAAACTCTGCAGCGTGCTAACACACTCTCCTGGATCACAATAGCTGAGCGTCATTTGCAGCGTTCTGGTTTTGTGTATTTTCTTTTGGCATGTCGACTGATAACCAAACTGTACAATTCACTAATGCAAATACAAACTTCCCGTTTTATGCCACAGTGCTCGCTGCTTCCCTGAGCTTAAAACAACACAGACGCTTGTAAATACAAAAAATCAGCACTGCAAAGGATCCACACACCGCAAACACTCTTACACAACATGTGGATTTACCGTCCTGAGCTGCTCCTCTGACTCACTTCATTTTAAGTGCAAAGTTGTTCGTCTGTGTGTTCTCCAGTGTGTGTGTGTGTGTGTGTGTGTGATCTGACGGGGCTTGCGTGACTTGTGTGGAGTGTGAGCAGAAAGTGGAAAGGTTCCTCTCTCGCCTGGGGGAAATAGCAGTGTGTTGTTTGCATCTAACCTCTTTTAATCCCTCAGAAATGTTCAAAAGGCCATGTAAAACAGCAAGCCTTTAGGTAGCTGCACAGGGAACACAGGCTTCGTCGTCACGCTGACATGTGCGAACACCGCAAATCTCAGAAAGCCGCAAACATGAGTACAGACAGAATCTTACCTAAATTATGGTTCAAGTTACTCAAGTTTTCAATTGCACACTAGATTTGTCTGTTTTTATTGTCTAAAGATAGAAATTTTGCCCCAGTTTCAACCCGGCGACAGGTTTCGGTGTCTGTCTGCAACTTGGAGTGAGTGGAGGTGAGTCAGGCCTGGCTGTGCAGGCTGACTCACAGCCTGTCGTCTCCTGACCAAAACATTATTTATTGTTTTAACCAGTGTTTAGAAGGTTAAACCGAGCATGCTTGCTCTTTCCTAGCAGCTGCACACTGACACAGTTACATAAATCCAGATCCAGAGGCTGCCCTGTGTATCCACAGTGGGCCACAGTCGTGCTCGGTAAAGCAGCCAGTAAAGTTCAGAGTAAATGGAGTTGGCAGGCCGATCAGGGGCTGGAGTCAGAGCTCAAGACATCATGTGAGGCTTTATATAATCAAGACAGTACGTTGAGCTAACTGTACAACATGATGTTCTTGAATGATACAACAGCATAACTTCCTGGCTAAGTCACTTAAAGGGACTGTGAGGATTTTTCTGGGTGACTTTGAAAAAGTCTCATCTCTAGATATATGCCTGATCGTAATCTAGAACTTAAAATGAGATTTTCAGTGCCAAATGAGGTTATTATACTGAATTTTTCTTAGCTTCCCAAAGCTGAATTCTGACAAAGTTTAGCAGTGAGGAGAGACATCTGTGTTTTTCTCTGCTGAAAACAATGATTTATTTGATAATAATAGTGGAAACAGGGGCTGAACTGTATAACAGAAACAGAACAGAAGAAAGCTAAACAGGAGCACAGGCTTATTACAGAAACACGAGCTGAGCTGTAAGTGTTCATGTTCATTCCAACCCACATGCAGCAGTTATTCTGCAGTGATCTTGTCAAACTTGAGAGTCTATCAACAAAATGAAGAGCCAGGTTATGTTCACTCTGCTTGGTGAGGCTGGAGTCAGTAGATGAGCACTGGTGGGACATAACCACGTTTCACTAACGTTACATGACATGTCTCAGAGCACCAGGCTGTGAGTAGAACTAAGGGCACAGTCACACTGGCTATTCAGAATTCACCCCCACAGCGCCACTCTCTCAAGGACAGGACAGTCGGCGGTCAAACTACTACAACATGAACCAGGCTTCAGCACGGTTGCCGGCACATGCACGGCCACCAATGTCACTATGAAGTGCCTGTTTACAAGAAGTGGTTTCACCAGCGTTAGAAGATTAAGGAACATAGAGAACATTATTACAACTTTACTCACTTTTTGGACCCTGTTAAGTTGCTTTGGACCAACACAGCCCTCTAACAACCCCCGATTGTTCAAAATTATTATCAAGAGAGGCGGTTGCAGCGATCATATGTCATGCATGATGCATCATGTATGCACAGCGCCCGCTCCCACATGCTTGTGCATGAATTGTGAGGCGGCTTGGCCTGCCTCCCTGAAGCGTGCCAAGCCGGGGAAGTAGGTCGTGCCCAGGCACAGTTTACTTGCAGTCACACTGGCCAATTGAGCCGTGCTTTATTAAGTGTGCCCAAGCACGGCACGGTTGGACAGTGTGACCGTACCCTAAATCTACCCTACAAACTGAGTTCCCCAGCAACACAGAACATGTAAATAACAGTATTCTGTGGTTATCCAACTATTAGTTGCAACTAAACAAAGATCTACTATCTAATGATAGAGAACATTCCCTCTTTGTTATACTGACAAACTTGACAAAGCCTTAGGTTCCAGCAATTGTTGTCATGTTTCAAACAACAGTGCTACATAACTGTTAAATATTACCTCATTGCATTGTATCCAGTAAAAATGTATCTTGAACAAAAGAAAGTAGAGTTAAAAAGAAGATCTGCTCCCTAATTATTTTTCAGAGACGGACCAAAACCGAAACCAACACATGCCTTGGTTCATTACACCAAGGCAAGCAAAGACTTATGGGAAGCGGAGTCTTTATTGCCAGCGCTAATGCTAGCTTTCCAGAAACTCCTCACAGATAATTTAAGGTATTGGCATGCAACGATGGCACATGGAAGGACCGGGAGCTCACACAACAGAGCCATACCACCAAGTTTAAGTTACGATAGGAAACTAATTCATTTGTTGGGATTGGCTCTGACTAAAGTCCTTGTGTAGTTAAACACATTGCGCAACCCTGACCTCTTTTTTTCCCCACAGATGTCTGTTGTTGGATAAAATAAAATCACTGCACTGATGGATCATGTGGTATATGCTTCCTGTGGTTTTAAATATGTTTCAATTTTCTGTGGATTGTCAGTATCTCTGCCTTGATCAAGAGGCTACAACCAGATTGTGAGCAGCTCCAGCAAAGTCAGGGTCTACAATTTGGGTCAGTGTGTTAGCTTGTTAGCGCATTATTTCCAAAAGCTTGCTGGCGTTTTAAAAGTGGGATATTGAACAAATTTAAAAACTGGCCTGACCATGGTATTCCGATGATCATAAACGTCTGTATGGAATCTCAGGGCCAATCTATCAATAAATGTCTGGATATTCAGTCTAGACCAACGTGGTGAGCCCACCAGCCCACTGCAATCCTTACAGTCAAACCACCAGCTCTGCATAGAGCTTTGTTTGGATCACATGTTGTCAAAGGCTTTACAGCGACCATCATGGTAAAAGTGTTCAGTAATTAATCCCCGCCGCATTTTAGCCTGGTCTTTGGTGCTGAGTCGTTGTGGTGGCTATGAGCCGCCGTTCCCCAGAGACCACTTGTTAATCAAAGAGTGTGGGCAGAAACTGTGGTGTCTTTTTTTGGTCTTCAATTTTATGTTAATGTTGTTTGTGTTCCTTTTATTTGTCTGTTGAAAAGATGTTGCTGCTCACGCTAACCATGTAGTTTTTCTATTTGCTTCAACAAATCACTGCAATGCTGTGAAAGCAGAACATACTGAGCAGAGTGAAACACTGTTGTAAATCAGAGAATCTATTATTATGATTACGTGAACATGACATGACATGACAATAATCTGTCAGCAAAAAACAGATGTATGTTTGTGATTTACCACCCGTGACAGCAAAAATGCGAAACAAAACTTTAAAAAAAGGTGCAAAGAATTAGAGGATGGAGGCAAAGAAGGGAATAAAGAGAAGTTAGCCTTGAGCTAAAGAGAGAGGGCAGAAAGAACCGGTGTTACAGAGAGGGTGTGACGGGTGGAGGGAGGCACCCTGCTGGTTTCAACCATCACACCCTCTCTCACATCCAAGTCCCAGCAACAGAGTGACAGGTGGAGGGGGCTGGCCCTTGTATGTTTGTGTGCTGAGCCTTGGGGACGAAGGGGGGTGTCACCTGTTCCACTCATGTCCTGACAGGTAGTGAACCCACCCCATCCCACCCAACCCCCACCCAGTAACCAACAGTTTCTTTTATTCCTTCTCAGGGTTCAATCTGGTCAGTGGAGCCCCCTCCATGCTCTCCTGTCCGAGGGCGGATGTGTGGCAGCTTAAAGATTCCCATCTGCCGTCCTTGACTTGGTGCCAGAGTCGCCGGGAATGGTCGTCTCTGAAGCAGGAAGTGGAGGGGATCCTTGCTTCCTGGTTAATTTCATTCAGAGTTCTGTGATAGCTGTGTGAAACTGTCTGGAGAATAACTTTTCATCTTTAAAGTTACACATGTTCAGTCTCTAGTCTGACTCACTGGGTGGATGACATTGATTCAGACATTATTTCATAACAATATTTTGAATAAACATCTCAACCTTGCTCCTTTCAGTTTCAGTTTTGATTTTAATTCCCAACTGTTGCATCAGTTATTACACTTTTGGTTCAGTTCAAGAAGTTAAGTGGGTTTTTTGTTGTTGCACTTTCGAATCAGTATAATACAACTCATGTTTAGCCCACACAGTTGGCTTGTTTTGGTCTATATTGGATTTAAAATTGAAAACATTTGTGTTTGTGCAAAACAGCAACAAGTCTCCTTCAAGCTCTTTATCATTATTTGGTATCATGGGAACATACTAAGCCTTGTGATACCGTAGTTCATCCTTAAACTGAATTGATGAAGCAAACATGCATTTATGGACAACTATGCATACAGGCCAGATGAATGAATTCACCATTTTTTTTTTTTAATACAACCAGGCAGCAGCCACTCCATCATCTTGTCTCCTGTGTTTTCCTCCCGGCAGGAGACAGGGAAGTGGTGGCCTGGTGCCAGTAAACACAGAGCTTTTGTTTGTGAGAATCGGCCTCAGGTGCAGTTGACCTCTGACCTGTGAGCCTGCAGGTTGAACAAAGGGCCATTAAGAAGAGCCGGGCATGTCTCCACTCCAGAGCGAGTGAGACGGAGAGGTTTACAGAAAGTGTGCAAAGGGTCAGGACGTATCACGTTATAAAAACAACACTCTAAATCTACAACATCTTCTTAAAGACCGTCTTAAATCTTAAATCAGTAAAAAAATAGTCCCTGGTTTGGAACATAAAGCAAACCCTTGGCTTTAGTCAGGGACAGCCACCCATCAAACAAGCGCTGACAGCTGATATCGACACTTGTGAATCCAAAGCAGATCACTCTATCATCCGATCACTGAAACAAGGTCCCCTCTGAGTTTTCCCCTTGTACTCCTGTCACTGCTATAACAAAGTAGAGACAGGGGCTTGTCCTTTGGGCTACAGCTGGTGACAGGTAAGACCCCAAGATACAGGACCATGGCACAAAGCCCTCAGTCACTTTCAGGTCTTTGTGGGAAACAATCGAGTCACTGAGAAAAAGAAAAAAAATTGTTAGGGTGTCTGAGTTACACTGAATGATTGTGCTCTAAACTTCCACATGGATCCTGATTGGTGGATAAAATGTCACGATTAAAACCAGCAGATAACTTTGCTGTATTATCCTTCTTGTTGTCTGTTAAATCTCTTACTTTAATCCAGTCATACTGCTCTGGATGTGTGTGCACAGAGCTAAACTTTATTCCCACCCTCAGCCCCGCTCACATACAGCTCCCCAGCTCAACACTGCCACCCAGTGACCTCATCTGGCAGAGAAAGATGACTCAGTCAGTAGTCAGGCTTCACCTCTAAAGCCTACATGAAGGTAGATGTCATGACCTCATACTGGGGAAATTCACCAGCAGGCGATGGTGATCTGCTGATGAGATTTTCTAATGCAGCCCCCTCCTCCACCTCTACTCCACTATGAGCACAGCATGAGCTCACAAAGACAAGTTCAAAGAGAGACCTTCAACATCTCATGTGAGTCAATGCTGTATAGTACAGTTGCAACATGGATAACCAATTTAAACAGCAACACAGAGCACTTTCAAGTAGATATAAAAAATTAAGTGTCTTATTAGCGAGATAAAGTCTGTTTTCTGCCCACAACGCTCAATTTCTCCTTCTTTTCCACACGTGGTTCAGCTTTCTGCTAACCTCTTTGACACCAACTTCAAAAAGTAGGCACAACAGGTGGAGTGACAGGTTGAATAAATATCAAACTGTAGGATAACAGTTGTGTTTAACTTATCTGTCATCCACCGTCGATAAGGGTGTTCAAAGCTATGCTGAATCTGCATGTTGTTAACACTTTGTGCGGGATAGAATCAAAAACAGTCATCACATGAAGTCGTAGCACTGAGCACCCTGGTATCTGTGATCTGACACAGAGGTGCACGTGTTGCGTCAGACTCGTGCTTTCTTTTGTCCTCTGACGAATCAAAGTGCTTTTACACTGTATGTTACGGAACAGCCTCCAGGGAGCTCTGCCTCTGATTGAGCAAATTTGTGATGTTTATATCTTCTAAACTGCTGAGTAAAACAAAAACTTGCCCCATACAGTGCGTGCTGACAGAGAAACTAACTATTAGGGCTGCAATATTGGCAAAAAATTATATTGTGATATTTTTGTCTCCTGCACTTAATTGTGATATGTTTTGCAATGTTTTCTAAAGTAACCCTGAAAATGTGAAATAAAGTACTTCATGTGATATTACTTAAAAGCAAACTGTGCTCCACTCACGTTCACCTCTGTCACTCCACCACTCACACTGTATGTCACTCTGCCCGACCCTGATAACAGCAAATCAAAGATGACAGGGCACCAATAAGGTGCTCCAAAGGCTGAGTTATGCTTTCTGTATGAACGTGAGGCATGGAAAACAGATGTGTCAGAGCCGCTGAAGAGAACACAAGTGGTTTTTATACTTTTTTACATCTATTGGAGTGCTACACCTGAATAGAAGTAGTTTGTATTTTCAAATAAATACACTTTAGACGCTTTCAGCTCCGATTTGGCTACCATGTTGTCTGAGCGTCTTTGGAAATTTTCCAAGTGAAAGGAACCACGCAAGAGGGTGAGGAATATAAGATGACGTCATCCGTCCACTCGAAGCTCTCGGACATGTCAAACATAAACCAGGTCAAATATACAAATGGATGCTCATTTATTAGTAATGTGATTGGGCGTGGCCAGGGTACATGGGCTTAAGTGAAAGGCTAAAATAAATTGCGATATTTTATATAACTTATGATGTCAATACTGTGCATGGGACTATCATAATGACAACACTAAAACAATGCACCGTGCAGCCCAAGTACACGTTTATTTACCCAAAAGTATTAATAATCTGCTTTTTTAAATGTGCATTGATAATAATAATAATAGTACATTTTATTCAAAAACGCCTTTCTTGACACCCAAGGACACTTTACAACAAAAATAGAAGCAGAAATACACAGCACAAATAATCAAAAACAACAAGCAAGAACTTGGTGTCTGGTACTGCCATAGACAGCCTTGAGTGGACACTTGACAGACAACAGTTTTAGGCACTTCTGCATCAGCTTTATTTCTTGGGATCAGATCAAAAACCCTCTGATTCAGAGCCCCCCCCCCCCTCTACCACTGAGCCACAGTTGCCATCAAGCACCAATCAAGATGTATGAAACTGTAAATACTGCATGTGTGCATTAGACCAACAATAGTCAAACAACATATCATGCTATTCAACTTTGGTGTCACGCCACACAATCTCAAAAGCTGTGTTACCATTGAGCTCATGTGCCGTTGATCCATGAGAAAATTTGACTCACGGTACATTGGTTTTATAAACAAATAATGTTTTCCCATTGAGTGTGTACATTTAGTTTATCAGATGACTTTGCATACGGTAATACCAGAGACAGAGCTTGCTGTCTTTCTACTCGATCTGTTCTGAAGTTCTTCTGGAGGTGGATCTGTTTTTCAAAGAGGCGCACCTTCTCTATACAAACTTACTCTAAATACTTCACTTAAAGCTTGACTTGTCTCCATGCCAACAAAGATCTTCAATAGTCGACCATCACAGGCACCGCCATCATATAGTGACAGTTTAAGTTGTGTCGATCAAGGTCATGTACTCAGACAAGTATGCCAAACATAGGACGATTACTTCAACACTCACATCTCCTTTTCTTTAGTCAAACATCCACAGACAAAAGAGCTGATTAAAGGTAATCAGTAAAATAGCATGTTCAACAACATAATATGCATCTCTTAACAAATGTAGAACAACCCAACATGCATCAGTGACACCTTTGAACTGGCAGGTAACTGGGTTAGAGCTCAGAGTCATTTAGCAGGTATTAGTAAAATGTTTGAGGCTCGAAAGTCTTTAAGTTCGTCGTCTTCTGCTATTATCCTAATAGAGACCGCTTCATTAGCCAAGCTGCTGAAGACGGATGGAGGGACGGGCGGGTGGGCCGTCAAAATGTTGATGTAATTAGTGATGTGGAGGAAATAGGAGCTGAGGGGGGGGCCGTCACGCCGACAGAGGACATGAAAATCTATAGGTAAAGGTGGTTGAATAATTCACAGCCTTCAGCCGGGGTCTGAACATCAGGAGTCAAAGTCAAAGGATTGTATGAACGAGCTAGCGCACAAATACAAAGCAACGTATACACACAAGTGAGTGATTTATTTCTAAGTGAAAGAAATGCAAGAAAATATTTGAAGTAACTGAAGCAATTCATACAGAGAAACTTTAGGTAGAGGAAGTATTCTTGAAGGGAAAGTTTTTCCTTATCAGAGTCAGTGGTTTTATCATTGTCCCTTAAACTTATGGCCTAAGTTATATTTTCAAGCTTTTCAGGAAACAATAAACTGAACTAAATGGAGTACACTATTGATTTAGAATTATCTTTTTAATTAGAGTGTTGAGCATTTCCTTAAGAGCTGACAGGGGAAAAAATTGACATTTTCCTGAAAAAGTGACTAAGGGGTGATTTCAGCTTGTACAGAACTCCTAATCTGAACTTTTCGTATATACCTCCTCAACAACACAATGCATTGTGGGTTATTTGCTAGGTTCCGATAAGTGTTGCACGCAAACTTTGGGATAATGTTGGAAATATTACAAGAACTGTCAGTGTTAGTAAAAGATGTTTTTCTTGCTATAGTCAGGTCCCGATCACTTGGCAGTTGCTTTTGGGCTGCAAATTGAAAAGGGCTGACTTAGGCCATTAATGAGGCAAGATCTTGGAGACTAAGCTATTGCATGCTGCAGGCGGGGTCAGCTCTTCCACCTAACTTAGCTGATTTTAAGAAAGTATAATGTAAATACCAACTTTGGTGTGAGTGCACGGCATATAAAAGGACCTTTAAAAATGGTACAGAGTAATGGAAGCTGAACTTAGTTATGTCGATCAGATTTACTAAATAAATCCTGATCAATGTTTCGTCATGTTTGACCAAACAATGCCAGTGCAGTCACACTAACCGTCCATACTGTGCTATACCCAAGCACGATTGGCTGGACTGCGGGAATGGTGCTACAGTGGGTAGATATCCACTATAAATCTGACTTAAGTCAACATTATCATGAAAAGTCTGTTTACAACACGTGTGGTCTCATCAGAGTCAGCAGAATGGAGAACAAAGAAAACACAGCTAAGTTTTTAGCTTCTGTTTGGCTTATCCCAAGTCCTTTTGGATCGACAAAGCCTTCTTATGTCCCTGCCATTGTTTATAATGATTGTCAAGAGTAGGGGTTGTGGCGTCACGGATTATGTCTCATATGCTCTTGTGCTCGTGCAGGAAGTGTACCATGCATCAGTGAAGTGTATCATGCCTGAGCACAGTTCACTTGTAGCCACACTGGCCAAGCCAACTGGACCTAAGGGTTGAATTGAGCTTTAGCATGGTACCGATTGAAGATATTGCTGGTTTAAGTCCAATACATGCATATTCGCTGTTTGTTTCCCAACATTTTCTTTCATTCTCTGTCAATGGAGCAAAAGTGCCCCTTCAATAACCTAAGATTTACAACCATTTAAAAGAGTAAAGATGTATTTAGTTACATAACCCAGTTTGAAAAGAAAGGCTTTTTGTTAGTTGTTTACTGTATAGTCAGATTTATTGTTGCCTGGGGTTTCATTTTCCTTACCGAGGTTTGATTGCCAGTTGGTTTTAATGCCCGTTGGCCATCCTGTTTATGATTTGAACACTTACCCTTTGTATTTAGTACACAGCATAAAGTAATAACTTGTTTTTTTTTCTTTTTAATTAATACTTTGGTGATAGCAGCCTTATCGACATGCATATCTACCCACAAACATGTCTTTGCACAAGTGGAAACACACATCCCAAGATCTCTGTTGGGTCTCAGCGGGCTGATCCTCAGCTCTTCTTTGTAGAGCCGAGGATCCTTGTTGGGATTACAGGTGTTGGTTTTCTTTCCACTGTGCAAGAGCAACCAGAGCCCTGCGTCTATGTGCCTGAACATTTGTACATAAACAAGAGCATGGGAAACCTGATCACACTGAATAATTCACAACAACTCTGAAACCCCTTCACCTTCGTCCATTAGTCCCTCTAAGACCTCTGGCCTAACACTACTTTGTAACTTCTTGAACACAAGAGAGCGTGTCTCTGCTCGGCTCGCTCACAGTGACAGTAACTAATATCACTTTACAAGCTCTCCGGCTCCGTCTGTCTGTTCAGCCGTAGCTTCACGTATCGCTCATTTGAGCTGATAATTTCATTTTGACTGGCAGAGGAGAGGGGTGCGGTCGAATTAAGTAGATGTCAGTGTGGTCGGTCGCACTTTGTCTCAATTTCCTTAATTAAGGCGTTCATCTTTGACCTGCCAGCTACACCAGGAGAATAAATCCTCACTGGCAGGGACAGCATGGGTGACAACGGAGCCAGCTGATTAATAATGCACATGGTACACCGCAGAGTGTGACTAATTCAAACCTCTTCACACGAGATGGCCGAGGCTTGGCCCCGACATTAACATTTGACACATTGTGTTCTGGCACCACCTTGGCCTTGGAGGAATGTGTGCTGCTCCTGCTGCTGTTGCTTTTGTTTTTGTGTACACGTGTTTCCAAGAGTAAACAATTTATGCAAATAAGGCATCTTGAAGCTCAACCAATCAGAAACCTGATGTGTTGTGCATCAAGAGATGAGTCCATCTTGAGTAGCGAGCTGGCAGCACTACAGAGCGCAAACTTTAATTGGAACCTCGCCCTGAGCACTCTGTGAACTCAATAAGATGGGTTGATCTGAGGTGAATATTTGATTACATTGTGTCAACGTGCTGATCTGGATCCAGCGTGACACCCTGTTCTCTGCCAGTGGTGGTGATGATTTTGTTGGAAGGTGAACAAATATACCGCCACACCCCGAAACACTGGCGCCCAATTGTAAACCCTCTGGGTCCAGATCCTGGTTTGTCCAGGACTGTTGCTTGTTGCTTGACTACAGCGGCAAATGTGACATCATAGAATGTAAAGTGCAAATAGCAAATATAACAAAAATATTCCTGCATTTTTAGGCCCCAGCGGCCCGATTTTTATAACGCCATGATGACTAAATATGCAACACCTTGATTAAACAGATTTTTCTGAGTGTACTTTGTTACATGTGCTGTTACATATCTTTTGCATTTCAGTCAAAGTATTATGATATCTAACCAAAAGGAACTTCTTCCTCGAACGCAGATGGCCTGGTGGTCTCGGTCGTGGCAGCCAGTTCAAATACTGCCTGTCACTCCTCACCCTTGCCCTGTTTCCTGCCCTATACACTGTCTTCTCTCCTTAAAGGGCCAAAAAGGGCCAGAAGCCCCAAAATTACTTTAAATAAAAGAATAAAAGTATGTATAAAAGTATGAGGGCATTGAAAACACAGAACAAAAATGTCTACAATTAGAGGGGAAACTACAAACAAATGGGACTTAAAAACTGTTGCAAGAGTCTCCAGTAGCATTACTTAGCTAACCTGACTTGCTAGACAGACAGTTCCATACATCCGCCACGGAGATATTTCACTAGTCCGTCAGGGAAAGATTTATTTGAAAATGTTTTCAGAGACAGGACTTTCAAAAGAATCAGCAGGTGGTGATTGGACGACTGTTCTGCTCGACACACTCATCACAGACCAATCCACATAAAGCCACGATTTGACAAAGCAGATGCGTAACCTAACACACAAGACGGACAGTTATATGTATCTGCCACAAAGATATTTCCCTAGTTCGTTTTTGCTCCTCTCTCGACAAATATTGTTTCTTGTCAGAAAGGCTTTAAGTGACACTCTCTGTTCTTTTTTATTATTATTTGTTATTATTCATCATTGAGTCCATTTCCGCTGAAATGGCAGATACTGCTGCGCCCATGGAGACCGCTTCACATACACCCATTGTTTTCAGGCTGTCGTCATGCCCGCTGCACTCGCCACACCTGCCGCATCCGCCACACCCGCCGCACCAACCAGTCAATATTGGGCCGAGTGAAATCGTTTGACAGTGGATATTGGCATGATGGATCAGCAAGATTTTCCGGAAATTGGTCAGGCAGGTCCATCTGCTCTGCAAGGTTATTAGTAAACCTCAAAAGTCCAAAAATGTTTGCATTGTGTTTCTTCTTTATACATTTTTCAGCCTCTTGCACAGAAGTAGTCTTATTTGGACTTTAACAGGCTGTTCTGACTTCAACTCCACTGAATATCTTTGTTTTAGCTACTGCAGAAGAAAATATACAAACAGATTTATGAATGAATCTACAGTCTTCCACAACAACCAGCAAAAGTAAACAGCTGATATTAGTATGTTTGAACAAATTGTTTGAATGTTTGCAGAAAAACAGGTGTGCTTGTGTTTTTCCTTTATGTTACGAAGTGTGTTGAATTATGTTTCAATCTGTGCTGTCACTTGCAGCTCAGTCACTTCTTGTATAGTTTATATTTTCCTGCTTCCAGTTCAGCCCTGTGTTGTTTTCTCTCTCTCTCTCTCTCTCTTATTCTTTTTACTCATGCGGGAGAGGACTGTAATTGAGCTCCAGTTATTTGGCGGTGTCGTAATCTAATGAGCGGCTAATGGCACAGGTAATGTCATAACAATCCGCGGAGCCCTGCTCACTCTACCACCTGCTGGAATGCAGGTTTCCCTTGATAATTGGGGCAATTAGAGATTCCCCTGCTCCACTATCCCTGGTCCTGGAGGAAACCTGCTATTACTATTATTAGACTACTCGACCAGGAAGACTCACCTCAGGGTCTACAACCTGCTTATCTTAATTATCATATCAGTTTGCCCCAGTTAGGCTACTATGTCTGAGTCACTCTGCGAGGGCTGCATACGCAATGCTAATGTGAGTTAAATGACAGGAGAAAGTGAGCCTGTTTCTACACAATGGCTGCTTTTATGATGCAAAAGAATACATGGGTATGACCTGATAGAGTGCACCTTTAAAGTGTAGTCATAAAGTGTGTTTTTCTTCACTCAAATATGTACACAAGTCTTCACCTGCACAGGCACACCATGATATGCAAAGAATATGTGCTCTCTGTTGTCACTTAGCACACATAGGCAACAGTGACAACTGAGATCAAACAGAGAGAAGAGTCTGTAGGTGTGGCGGCGCTGGAATCGCAACTGCAGGAGCTTCTCTCCCATCTGTCATGTCTGAGCGTTTTATCTTCTGCCTCATGACAGCTGATGGCAATCATTTCTTTTGTTTGTCAAGCAACGGCAGCTCTCACCTAAAGGACCCCCTGTGCTCTAACACGCGAGGCTTGTCTTTTACCAGGAGGCCTTTCTTTTGTCTCCACACTGACAGAGGGAGATTAATTCCCCTCTTGCACATAATGTTGCGCACACATTTAAGGCCACCTTGTTGCTGCTCGGGGTTGGGAACGACTTCAGAGCAAAGACAAGAGGATGACATGGGAGAGAGAAAACACAAGAGGAATATTGTGAGTGATACAGTGTCGTTTCAACATGAGCTAAACCGAAAACAAACATGAGCTATGTAACAAAAAGCTCGGGCCTAGGTAGGAGCCAAGGGGTACCCCTCGGATCCAGTGTCTCCACCAAAGCTCTTGTTTTACAGTACACAGTGACGGAGACAGCAGACACAGTAGGTAAGTGTTTGTGTCGGGCAGGACTAAGCCCCTTAGACTCCTTTAGTCTCCTAACGTCTACTCAGGTTCCTCGGGTTCTCAGGCTTGGACCTGCGTTCTGTTCCCTGAGCACTACGATGACACTGGCCTTCAATGGCCACAAACACAAACAGTAATTGTGATAGTCACACAAACAAGCACGCACTCACACACTCGGTATAACACCCCTCCCTTTGCATAAAGAGCATCCCAATGGAATGCAGCGGTGTGTGTGTCTGACGCCACGCTAAGCCACCTCAGTCCTGCTGAGGAGTCTACTTTTGCAAGCCCTGTCGTCTGCGTCTGGCCATCACAATCATGAGAAAATCACTAGGTGCCTGCGGGGCACATCTCCCAGGTTACAGGTATGCCTGTTGACACATGCCAAATCCCCCTCTTTCTCCCAGGTTGGTGGTGAGCACGCTGGAACGCCCTGTCTAAACCGCAGACATCACATAGGCCGCTGAGCAGGGCAGGACATGTTGGGTCACGTGATGGAGCCACTGGCTGCGTCGATGCCTCGTAAACATGCGTGAGTGCAAATCTGTTGATCTGCACTGCGAGCACGCTCATGCACGACACACAAATGCGCATGAGACAGGTATTGGTGTTGGTGGTGCTGCTGCTGCTGCCCGGGGGGCTGTTTGAGGCCTACAGCAGCTCAGTTCTGCCTGTTCTAGTCGAGCTGCTGACGGACGGGAGTGCTGGCACATTCCTCTGACAGGTGATGGAAGCAGATCCTATTTGATCTGCCTCTGAGTGCAGAGAGAAGAGGAAGGAGCAGAGAAAATGAAAAAAGACCTGAATACGTCTCCAGGGACAAACCTATGAGGTGGCAACATGAAGTAGCTGCTGATGAAGATTCTTATATAAGCTGTTATTTCCACTTTTTCCCAGATATCACAGCTTGAAAGTTGCAAAAACTTTATGCAGGGTCTGCACTTGAGAAATTAATTTTCCATTGACCGTGTCAGATTTAGTCCCTCTTCATTTAAATTAGCTTCTCACTAATGAAGAGAAAACTCTGTTACTACCGTTTTTTATCGTTTTTGCACACAACAACGATTTCAGAGAGCTTCTCATCAGCGCTTACTATTTCTGCTAAGACAATGGCACCTGTGTCGAAACCATAGACTGGAAATAAGTGGATGTAACGACGCTCGGCACAAACTGAAGCCTCCAGCAGATGCCCCGCCCCCTGGTGTCTGGCTGTAGTATAGGTCATAAGCCCCGCCTCCCCATGCATTCCAGATAGGAGCCGGGAAAACTTTAAAAAATTACGATACCTGGTAGAAACGTTTCTCTCATCCTTACGCTAAGGTAGTATGGCGATGTCATTTGGCTGCATGGTGTTCAGGTGTTTTATTTTTCTGAGAAGTTAGTTTCTCATTAGTTATTGGACGTTAAAAACCGCGATATAAGTTTTGTTTCACGATAGTTGACAGCTGCCGTTCATGGGTAGTTTTTATCGGGGACATAAGAAACTTCGGGAAAGAGCCAAAAGGAGACTAAACCTTCTGAAGAAATAAATATTTTTATTTCTCTTTGTTACTTGACTCCACCGGAAATTCTCTACTGCGCAGACTCTGGCTGCACAATGGCGGCTAGAGAAACTGGGTTTTTTGGCTTCAAAATCGTAGAACGGTGACAGGCGGAGCCACACTGTCCATTCTATATACAGTCAATGGTCGAAACTGATGAATATGTTCAGTATGCTTCGGATGTACTTTACTTCAGTGAAATACCACAGAAGCAGCTCTGGATCTGAGGAACTTGTTCCTGCCAGAAGTGCGGTCAGTTTCTCCTCTGTGCAGACTCTCTCTATCAATGTTGACAAAGTTATAATCAGAAACTTGCACCATTTTAAATTTGGGTAGGTTGTGAGTTCGATGTGATGCTAACAAGCGAGGGGATGTTTGTAAAGTTGAACTGTTTTCATTCAGAACGCTCTTAGTGAAGGGTTAAAAACCAGCAGGCCCAACATTAGCCTATTCAAGGAGTAAGACTTCTTTGAGATGCTTTGGGCTGAAAACACTGAACTACATTAGTTTTGAATAAAAAAGATCTCTAATCAACTCAGTTCCTCGCCGTTCTGTGTTTCCAAAACCATGTGCATCTTCTTATCAGCACCAGTCGGTCTGTACATTTCTACTGGGCAGCACCAAATTACCACAAGGGACAATAACTTCAGTGGCTCAGCAGTTTAGAGGTATTTTTTTCTGGTTTTATTATCAGCTTCAACTGAAATGTGGGATATGTGCACAGCATTATCTCATCCTTCAATTATCCACTGTTGAAATGCAATTCTTGTTAGTTTTAGATTTACTGATCCTAGGTTAACACATTTATGATCCAGTAAAATAACTATACAATTGTTTAAAGGGACTGTGAGGATTTTCTAAGTGGTCTTGAAATAGTCTTACCTCTAAATATTTGTCTGATCAAAATCCACAACTTAAAATTTGATTATTTATCGGGTCAGATTGGACCGGATTGATGTACAGCATGTCGAAATCTCCATGACAACACCACGCTGGCTGACGATGTTAAGCAGTGAGAAGAAAGATCCATGTTTTTCTAGGCTGAAAGCAATTTCTATTATTTGATTGGTTGTAATAGTAGACACTGAAGGTGAACTAGGATCTAGAAAAGGGACAGAAGAGCAGTAGAAAGCTAAACCAGAGAGTGGTAGAGCTCAGGCTAATGGCTAAAGCACAAGCTAAGTTGTTTGTGGCTGTGTTCAACCCAACTCACATGCAGCAGTTTTTCTGCAGTGATCTGTTCAAACCTGAGTTTATCAAGAAAACAAAGAGCCAGGTTACATTTGCTCTGCTTGGTGAGGTTGGAGTTGGTAGATGAGCACTGGTAGGACATAACCAGGATTCACTACAAGTATGTCTCAGAGCACTGGGCTGTGAGTAGGGCTAAATATAACCAGCTGTTAAACTACGGTACAAACTTACAAAGTTTGCTTGTTGGCATGTTTCAAACAACAGCACTTCATAACTGTTGTTAAATACATTGTTTCTGGTAAAAAAAAAAAAAAAATGTCTTGATGAAGTGAAAAATAGTGTTAAAAGCAAGATCTGACCTCCAATCATTTTTCACTATAAATGCATACCTAGTTAAGATTCATGTGATTACGACAAATTAGTCCTCTGACCAAAGGAGTCGCTGCAACTTTCTTCAAATATATAGTTCTCACAGTCTCTTACAAGTAAATATTTGTTCCATTTTCCCAGTACTGAGGGACGGGGGGATCAGGAATGGTAAATTCATTCTTGTAGGCCCGGGTTCCAGCATCAGTATTGTGACTTTAAACATCCAATCAGCTGATACAGATACTGATCTGTTCCAAGTGCATGCAGAATGGCCAATGCAGAGAAAATTTACAGACAATCTTTTTTTTCAACTCCTACAAGTAAGTGACTTCGGTAGGTAGCGTGAAGACTTCACCTGAAATTGTATTCCTGTCTAACGTCCCCACAACTTTAGCCTTATATGTTAACAATAACTCATGAATAAAGGAGAAGTAGTTAACTAGATTGAGCGTTTACTATTTTGTCTTTGGTTCAAAAGTTCACTAAATGAATCTGCAGAAAGGATCAAGAAGACATAATTCATTGATTAAAACTGAGTGCATTGTAAACACATCTTAATTCCTAGTGTCACAGATCAGATTAAGAGAACAAGTGTTGGTGCCTTGGGTGTACTTTTTGAAATCATGTCCATTCAAAAAGCACTTGGACAGGCCTGCCCTACAGCAGTCACTGTCCTGATGACATGTTCAAGCATTATTCATAATAAAAGCCCAAGTGAGTAAAAGTTACTGTTCAGGGCTTAAACCCGAATGGAGTAATCGTGACTATAATTATGTATTTATGAATGTTCACCTCCACTGGGATTAATAATCTGCTGTAATGCTTTGAGAGACAATGACTGTGAATAACAGATGCTCCAGGAGAAGTGAAACCTGATCCAACAATCATATTTCCTTGAACACATTTGTCCAGACATGTAGGTATGGTTACGGTCCGTTCATATTACAGAAAACCATTCACAGACTCAGCCTCTGGCATCTTAACATTTCACCTCCTGTGTGACATCACAAAGTCGCCCATTTATTCTCAGCGATGCTTCAAACCACACTGTGTACATCACAATACACCTTAAGACCATCAACCACAAGTGCAAACAAACCTATGATGCTTTCTGCGCACCTTAATGCCTCTTTGTCTCCTCCACTCAGACACCCTGAGATCCTTTAATGTGGGCAGAAAATGCTGCTTTTTGTGACTGAAGTGCTACATTTGATGAGGGTATTTGTTATGCCGCCATGGTGACTAAATCCCTGCGTAGGAGGAAACAAGAACAAGCCTAGAAACAAGGACACGGAGCTTCAGGTGATCAGGTCGGCATTATTCTAAACACCAACAGGATGGAGCTGCTATCAACACATAGCAGGAGGATGACGCATTCGGTGCCTGCTGTGCCAAGCTGCAAAATATATGTCAATACACTGACAATACTGCAGGAATATCCATCAGCAGAAGCTCTGCTTGTTTGTTTCCACTTGCAGGTATCTGTCATTGCAGCGCAGAGACACAACAAGTTCACAGCCTGTTGTGAAGAGCTCTCACACCCCTGGAGATGTATTACATTTCAAAGCCAGGTCTGACGTCAAGACAGGCAGGAGCAGGTTTGAAGGTTTGGAGGAAGTAAAATGCAAATGGAAGCCCCATCAAAAGAACTACTTATTTGGCCGATGTAGAATGGAAAAAAGGTGTTTAATTATTTCTGCATTCTTATGTGTGTTTCCATTGAATAAGTTGCTGGTATGTCACATGTTCTGCTTGTAAACAAGGCCGTCTTGTATTTCCTGTTGCCATTCTGGCACGCAATTCCTCTTAATCCACTCAACACTATGGATGAATGCAGCACTTGAGTAAAAGGCAAATTTTCACTTGGCAAAAATAAAGAGCAACATAACAGTGTTTTACATAATGTTACAGTTTGGTTGTATTCTAACTTTACTGCTCTTACCTCACGATTGCACTGTATTCCCAGGTGGTTGTTGGAGTTTTTCACTTTCTAGAATGCAACATTTCAGCCACAGAGTTTCTAATGCTAACACAACACCAAATATGTTTGGTGTTTGTATATTTTCACCTTTTGAACCATATGTCCCTGGAGAGTTACCATGGGATGCTGTAAATCAGATATTATTGCTGAAATGTGTTCACTGTGGGGATGTGTTGATGATAGCGCGTGGGAGAAGCTATCCCGAGCGGCTACGATAACGACTGTAACACAGAGGAAGAATGTACCATATTTGCAGCATACCGTATTTACCTACAGGAAGTCAGGTGTACGGCTCTTGAGTTCTCCCACACGATGCTGCAGGTGCTCACAGGGCTGTTTTTTACAGTCTATGTTGTGTTTTCGAGGCTACCACTGTTAGCCATGCTATTAGCTACAATCAGTGGCAGTGAGCATGCGCTGCTGCTGGCACTGAGCCACAGAGGAGGGGCCTAGTTTGGATGCTGCTTGTAAATAAATAAATGAAACTTGAAGAAATTTTCTGCATATTCTGCCTTTCAGCTAAGGTAAGTGATCAGATAAGATAACACCATTAAATTAAACAATCAACTTATAGTTGAGATCAGGATTGGGGCATCCCTTGTTTTATACATTATGTCACTCTAAAAATCATAATTAAGGGGAAAAAATGCTTTACAAGGAAGTTTCATTTTTTGACAAATAATGTTAAAATGAGAAAATTGCAATCACAGAAAAGGCTTTGAATCTGCATTTCTAGTTTTGTGTATCATATCATATTGAATGGTTGGATTATATGGTACATTATGGTATTGCGTTGTATTTTCTTCAAAGCTGATGGCATTCCTGTTTCATACAATATAGACTGAATTAAAGTCTTCTGTACAGGAGAGACACACTGACATGAGGAAAAGGAAAAGACAGGAAAAGACACAGGAAAGAGGACGGCTGTGAGTTGATGAAATATGGGCTTCTGTGTTCACATATACATTTGTGTGTTTGAGGAGTGGGGTGGTGGATGTCGGCCTGTGGAGAAGGTGGTTCAGCCACCGCCCTGACTGACTTCCAGGCTCCCTCGACACGGCCGCAAAACCCCTCCGCTCCCCCTCCTCTCCCCTCCCTCCTGCTCTCCTCACCCCTGCAGAGGCCGATGCCAGATTCAACACAGCATCCACCAAACAAACACAAACTCCCACTGTTCTCCTCGACGTGGCCCTGCAGCGGTTGTGCAAGACGCTTTTGGTAGAAAATCCTTGTTTATATGGCAACAATAATACAACAGATCTACAAAGAGGAGCTCCACCCCCGCTCCAGAACCACTCAAAACATTACTGACCACCTTCTAAACACTGAAATTGAGCCTCATTGCGATGTAAAGGTTTGGGGCTACATAGGTTTGGCTCAGCCTGGAAAAATTCTGTTCATACTTTCAGTAACTTGGAGCTGACTTTACAGTTTATTCAACAGATTTTTGGACAATTTTTTATGAGTAATTCGCATGCTTGTATGAGTTTTTGGCATTTAAACACATCTATACATCAGATTATACCAGGCACAGGAGGGCTGGTCCCCTCATGTCCCCCTCCATAAACCTCTAGCACGCCTCCCAGTCTAAGCACTGCCACTCTGTAATTGTGGAGAAACCACAGCACACAGCCCCATATATAAATACCCTTTTCTCCCAGCCTTGTCAAAATAAAGGTTGTGTGGGGAGAAAGAAAAACGGGCTTTTTGGTGGCCCTCTCCCCCACTTTGGAGCTATTTTTTAACCAAACTGACTCTTTACCTTTGGGTTTAGCTTTGTAGATTTCACTACGATACATGAAGACAAATTTGAGGAGGTTTCGTTCTTGTTAGAGTTTTTTTTTTTCAAGCATAGCTCAACATCAAGAGAGCTAAAAATAAAACTGTGGTTTGTTGAAGTTACATTGTGAAACTTCCAAACAGCTGAATGAAAGAGGTTACTACATGTCAATATGTTGACACTGACTGACACTGTAGTGTATTTAACACAGATTCTTATTACAACAGGCAGGAGAGCTGACGCGGCCGGGAGTTAAAAAGGCTTAAATGTAAAGAATTGCCTGAGCTGTGTACACACAGGAGCCTGTCGACGCGCAGAAGGCTTTGATCTGTGTTTTCAGGGAGCGGAGACTTCCTCGCCGTCTTTGCGGCCCACTCACCTGTCTGCAAGTGCAGCAGGTCTCATCTGCTGAACACACACACAAAAATGCTTTAAAACTGATTTAGTGCTCCAGACAGGGGAAAACAAAATGACTTTATGTGCACAGACAGTGATGACCTGGATATGAACTACATAAAAATGATTACACTTTTCAAAACAGATGTAAAAAGTGCTTTACCAAAGTCAAATGAAATAAAAAATAATAACCAAACACTTAAAAATAATGACAAAATGAGAAGAAATGAAAACAAAATAAATCAGTTAGAATCACAAAAAAACAACAGAAAAGAAGAGTTAACCTATCTGAAAATGCCAAAAACTACCAACAACGGATAGGAGGAAACAAAAAATGGCAGATGAATGAAAGCAAAGAAACACAGAAGCTTTCGAAATTTAAATGACAAAATAAGAAGATATAAGCTTCTGCTGGCTGCATAAAAAGCACCGCTTTGATTGTTGAAATAATGAGTTAAAACCAGGTTAAGTTTTTGAGAATAAATTCAAGATCTTTGTATTTTCCTCAATCAGCTTCTTTTGATCCATTGAAGGAAATGAACTCTAAAGTGCTTTTTTGCTTTAAAGCACTGTAAAATATTAAAATGTTAAAGCTCCTTTGAGAATTTTAAGGCAGTCTTTAAATGGACTAAAATTTATAGCATGTCCCCTGAAGACTAACACACAGAATTGAGAACAACGTCTGACAGGAAAAATTTTGCTGTTCTTTAATTAGCAATATCTAAACTGCAGCAGCAGTAGGGTAGGAGTCAGAGAAAATGGGGACCTGCAGAAGCAGATTTTCTTTTCATATTACACTGCATATTATTTGTTATTGAAAGTATATTGATAATTTATATGACAAGATCCAGATCCAAGATGACATGATAAATGGTAATAGTTTGACCAAAGAAGGAGTCAAAATCAACGCAAGCCCTTGGTACCACAAAGGAGCTTTAAATGGCAAAGAAACCTTCTCCCCCTCAGCCTTATGTGACTTCTACATGAAGCTTTTTTTTCTGCTTTTAATTTAATGGCTTCAGTCATGTTTCAAGGTTTTCAGGAAATAGAACGAACTGAACCAAATAGAAAACGCTATTGATTTAAGCCATTAAAATACTGAGGTAAAAATAGCCTTTTCTTTTCTGTGAGGATGTTGAACATTTTACCAGATGTGGGGAGTATCATGAAGAGATGACTTAGTTAAAAAAAATGTATAATTGTCCTTAAAAAGTGATTTGGGCCATTAGTTTAAAAGGGCAACATTTTTGTTTGTTTGTTTTTGTTGTTGTTGTTGTTGTTGTTGTTGTTTTGTTGGAATTGTTTGAAAAAGAAATCTAACTGAATTCCTGAATTTAGCCAATCAATAATCATTCCTTCCATCTGCTGGGTCAAACTGGGTAAACCTTTAAACATACAGACTGTGAAACTAATAGAATGTGAACCAGGCAAAAGGAGGTTTCCTAGTTACTAAAGTGTGTTTATTAAGGTAAGTTCATTTTTAGGGAATAATTCTTGTCGCTCACATGTAAGTTGCTTATTGTTATAAAACCATATGATGGAAATAAATCACACTTTGACACATTTTCTTGGCTTCTGCCTTCAGGCAAGAGTTGTTCCATTGCTGTGAAAATACGAGCCTGAGCCCTGCTTTGCTATAAGAGAAGAGGATGAAAGACTGGTTATACGTGTGGAGTACATTAAAGAGTTTCTTATGTAAGTTCAACAAAAATAAAGTCCATTCAAGGACACGAATGTCAGCAGGGACTTAAACGTCCCCCTCTCATTCAAACCAGATATCACAGCTTGTTGTGAGCTCGGCTGTATTTATTCAGCCCGAGTGTAAAACACATGCCATGTAAATATCTTTATGAATATGCACACATATTGCATCGTCCACACATTTCCTTCCCTTCCCTCGATACTCTGCCTCATGCACATCCACACGCGGGCAGGCAGCCATGGGAGGAGGGAATGCGAGGAATGCTCCAAACCCCGGGCTGGTGTTCTGACTCGTCCCAGACTTCATGCCGTCACCGCCGGGGTCTGTGGCCAGACCTCCCTGTGCCAGACCCACTGGCTCCAACACCCGCCCAGGCCAGCCGAGCTGCAGCTCGCGACCCATAATTAACCAGCAAGCCGCACTGCAGCGCACATCATCCCCATCCCCCCCTCCCCACGCTACACTGCAGGGGCCCCTCGGAAACTCGGGGGGAGAACATACAGCTCCACGCCGCAGGATGCTCTGGAAGACTCAGGAGCGGGACATATGATGATGAATATATGTGTGTATTAACATCTTAACATTATGTGTCATCACTCTTAATTATTTGCTTTCAAGTGTCATGAATTCACTGGGTGCAAGTTGGCGTGAAATGTTCGACGCGTAATTATTGGCAGTAAAGCACTCTTGGCAAGATCAAAGTTGTAAGGCTTAATGGTTTTCTGAAGAGTGTATGAACTTGAAGCACGGGAAAACAAGAGTGTTGTACCTTTGGATGAAGAAGCGGTAAGTGTGTGTGTTTGTACCTTAGTGTGCATTAGAAGTAATGCCAGGGTACCTGTAATTCTCCAGACTGGCATAATTATGGTTGAGACGTCTGGAGGCGCACTAGAGGAGTAAGCAGTGATCATCTTCATTCTTGAGAAGGCTGCTCTCTTGTTCAGGCAGGAAAGGCCTTTATTCAGGGTGAGGTTTCTCAGGAGCAGCCGGCAGGTCTTATTCAGGAATCTGATGCCAGCCAGGTTAGGTATGTGCATGAGATAAACAGTGGCAGAAGTAGCCAGGTGATGGATTTATGGGGTTCCTTTGAACTGAGTCAATGAACTCTGGATAACTCGCTCAAAACAAGAGTTTGAAAAGTAGCGACACAGCTCCATCAAGTGCCAGACATGAGGCCGTAAAAGCTCCATCCACAGGCTCTTCTTCCCTGTCAGAGGAGCCTCCTTCCCACCGATGTGGGGTCATGGCTTGTAAATTTAACAGGGCTTCCTCGAGGAATACCTCATCCTTTGAAAGAGAAACAGGAAAATTACATGGTGGACGGCCCTCTTGGTTTTTCAGCCCCCCTTTCGTGCACTGTAATTTGCTTCTGGAGCGGGTCGGCCTAAAATAACCTTAACCTAATATTCACAACATAGGGCCACTTTGAGAGACGCTGGAGGTCTCCCCTTGGGTGGCAGTGGAGCGTACCCAGGCAAGTAGGCGTTCAGGGGATTGTTTACTTGCTTACCTCTCTTTAGGTACATCAGGAGAACGTGGGCGAGGTACTTATTTGAACTCTTGAGCATGAAGTGGAACCTCCCACAGCTTGTGATATGACTCTAAACATCTTCATTTGATCAAATGGTTTCCCCAATGTCAACATCTCAAGGCAGGATACTATTCCTTGAGTGTCATGTGGTTCATCGCTGAAATACTGTGAACGTGCAACAGATCCTTGACATTTTGGCAGAAGCTTCTGCAGCCCTCTTTCAGCATCATTCCCCACGTCTCAACATGAAAAACCACTAAACCCGATTGATGGGCATCAAAAGAGAAATGCCCATGATCTCACTTGAACCAAAGTTTCCTACAGGCAGGTTTCTCATTAATCTAGGGCTCCACTCTCCTCCATCTCCTCATCGGATTTCCACCATCAGCAACCATGACGCCCCAGATGTTTATACAGACAAGGTTAGAAAAGGGATCGGTTCAATCTTAGCTCCAGGCTGCAGCTTTAAGATTCAATATCCATGAATCTGACAGTGATTTATGAGTTGTGATTCACCGTATGTGCCTTTACAGTTATGTTGAGCAGCAGCGTTTGAATGAGAAGTGTTTCATCAGTGCTGTTCGACAAGTAAGTCGATGCGTGTTCAGGTGTAGGCAGGCAGACTGTTTACTTCTACAATTGTTTGATTTACTGCAGGTTATAATCATATATAATGTAATCTAGGGCTGAACGATTTGCAAAAATAATCTAATTGCCATTATCATTTCCTTTATTGTAATTGCATTTTATTGTGCAATTATCTCTAGGTTCCCATCGTATGTTTTTGAATGAACACATTGTTGGACACAAACAGTTACATTAATTACAGCACAACAACAAGAAAGCACTATGACTAATACAACTGTGACTGCTTTTTGTCTTTTTCAATCCCTTTTCACTTCTTTTTGCCAGCTTTGTACCATTTTTTGATACCCTCTCATTTTTTTCCAGGTTCACTCCCAATTTTCTTGCCATTTTTTGTTGTTTTTGTCCATTTTTGACACTTTTCACTCTTTTTTGCCTATTGCTTGTTTTATCCCGATTTCAATGCCAATTTTTGTTTCTTATTTGGCAATTTTTACTACCTCAAACTAAGTTTTATTGGTACTCTTTTCTATTTTTGCCTCTTTTTAACACTTAGGTTGTTTCTTTTGTGAAGGTAGTTTATAACAGTTTGTCTCATTGGTTGAGCAGGGTTGGGTAACTCTCGTGTAGAGCAGAAAATATCTGCTGTACAAAAATATAGCTGATATTTTGACACATTTCAGGTTATAGAAATATTGATCCGTCTACAATTAGAATAGTGCAGCAGGACATATTGCGATTTAACCCAATTTGCGATTGAACGCCCAGCCCTAATGCAGTCATGTAAAAATATAATAGTGTTTCTGGTGAATGGCGTGGATTTCAATAAAGCTTTATGCTTCATAAACCAGGATGCAGCACATAAGTCTGCAGACATAAATATAAAACCTGCATTTCCTCATAAAAGCTCTCACATTCACACACACGCACCGAGGCGCACACAAACTTACAACGCCACCCCCTTCCTACACCAACCCCCCCCCCAAACACTCACTCACTCACACACACACTTCACCACACCACAGGCACCACACACACACTGGTTCTCATATGGAATATCGTGGGTGGCGCTGGACCGGTAGAGGGCTCTGTAAATAGCTCGGGAGCAACCCCTCCATTTGAGCGACCCAAATTTCCTTTTCTGAGGTCGGCTGCCTGGGCTGGAAGTGCTGTGCAGCAAGCCTTCAGTCGCCACGGGAGACCACAACGGCCACGCTGACAGCACTTCACAGGGACCACGGCATGGCAGGGGTGACCAGATGGCCCTCCACACATCACACTGGCACACCGGGTCCTTACATACACACCTCATGCGTGCATATACCACACGCACCGGTGCATGTAGCCAATGCCGCCTCCGGGAAGATGCGCGTACGTGTGTGCGCTGAAACACACTAGTGCTATATGTTTACAAGGAGATAAATACAGAGCAATGTCTGCACATACATGAAGACAAAGTGCACATTCTGTGACAGACAGTCAGGACAGTGGGTGGGAGGATGTGTGTGGTGAATGTTTGCGTGTTTGGGCTGTGTCTGTGTGTGTAGGAGGAGATTAGTTTGCTTTTCTGTTTGACTCTAAGTGTTCGTGACACTGGTTTGTATCAAATAATGTGTGTTTGGTGGGAGAGTAAAACTCCACACACGAGGGATGGAAAAACATTGAAATGGAAGAGGTCCCTTCCACCACACCCACCACCACTACCACACATCAGGTCAATTTCACGGCTGGGCTTTAATCCTGCAGGTAGAATGTACATTGGTTGAGTTGTAACTCAGCCATTTGCAGCTGTGGAACTGATTTCAGGGTTTGGATTACTGATACTTAAAAACTGACCAAGCGTCCAACAGTTTGGGATTGTGTGGGCTGGTTCTGGATTCTGACTTTGCTTATGGTTTAGGATGATGCTCAGTGTGCTGAACTCAGTCTCCTTACAGTAACAAAGAAGTCATTACAGATGCATTATAGCCTCAGTTTACACAAGAAAACACTTACTTCTGCAATTCCAAGAAGAAGACTGACCCCACTCATGTGTCTGTATTCTGGACATAATGCAGCAAATAGTCTGATAGCTTAGCGTGGTGCTAAAGGCCAAATATACCAGCTGAATCTTCATCAGCTCTCTTTGTCTCAGGATAAAAAACTATTTCCCCTGCACTGTTGGGTTCCTGATCTCACACTTCTGAGATTTTTGCCCTGCCTCTTCAGGTAACAATGCCTCAGGTCAAAGAAGCCAAAGATAGCGTGACAGACTGTTATGTCACTGTTATAGAAGACAATTTTGAATGACAGTTCATGTGACAGCTCTTGTGTTAGTTCGACTTGTCTTTACATCATACATGCAGAGATACAGGAGTTGCATTTGTCAACATAGCTGTCTACCACAAAATGACACGCTCTTATTTCTGCCTATATGTATAGAAGCCAATAACCTCTAGTTGAAAATATACAAATTTAAATAACTGGCTTTGTTCAGATGATTTCTTGCCGATACAAAGTCAAAATTTGGAGTCAAAATTCAGCATTATGACACATATTCTGCATTTTTTCCCCTGAACTCATATTTCAGTTTTTTAATCTAAAATTTCATATCTCAAAATTAACGCCCCAAAATTTTGACTTTTAATCTCAAATCATGACTTTCATCTCAAAATTTCTACATTTAATCTCACAATTTTGAATTTTTTTCTTATAAATTTGACTTTTTCATCTTAAGATTTTGACATTTTTCTGATAATTTTCTTTCATCTCAAAATTAGACCATTTTATCTTAAATTTTTACATTATATATCAAACTTTCTTATTCTTAATCTCAAAATTTCTGCTGTATTATCACAAATTTTTGACTTTTTACCTCACAACTTCATATCAAAATTGCTGCTATATTATCTTAAAATTTTGACTTTCATCTCATAATTATGATTTTTTTTATCTCATAATTAAGTCATTTTTTTATCACAGGACTTTAATAAAATGCCTATGCCTTATCTCTAATTTTTTTTTTTTAAGATATTTTTGGGCTTTTCTGCATTTAATTGGATAGAGGAGGACAGTGGATAGAGCAGGAAAGGGGGAGAGAGTAGGGAATGACGTGCGGGAAACAGGCCACAGGCGGGAATCGTACCCGGGCCACCTGCTCGAGGGCAAGCCTCATGGTGGGCAGCTATATCCACTAGGCCATCTGCGCCCCCATATTTCTAAATTTTGACCTTTTTTCCCAAAATTTTGACAGAACATGGGCAAAAAAAAAACCCTCAACAAAGGAAGCTTTTCATTTTCTTTTTTCGAGCTGGCAGAAATGGGATCTCATACAAAAGTCAGATTTTGAGCAAAATAACAGAATGATAGAAAGTAAATTGAACATGGATCCCACATTAATGAAAATGTTTCATTCTGCTTTCTATCATCTGCTGGTTTAGCAGCCTCAGTCTCAAAAAAGAGATGAAGCTTGTGAAAATCACGAGGCAGTGCTGTATGAACACAGGGGCCTCTCTTAATAAACTTCAGTACAATAATGAAAAAAAGCCATCTTAATGGCAGAGGTCACAGTTTTGGACCCTCAGCATTCTTTACATGAAGGAGAAGGTTCAGTCTTTACAGGTCTAACAGATCTCTTGTCTCTGTCTCCTATTCTGTCGCCTGTTAACCTCTTGAATAATATGTAACTAATGTGATCTATGTGTGGACTTTGTGAATTGTTTACAGTTTTGTGTCTGTTGTGTTGTTTTTGTATTGTGTGAACTGCTGTCTTCAAAGTGAAATGCCTCTAGGAACAATAAGGTTGTACTCTACTCTAAATTTTACATCTAGAAATATGTTTGAGAAAATTGTTATTTACTGATTTTTCAGTTTCAATTTCACCCAGGTCCCAGTGAGTTACATTAAGGGGCCTTAAATGATTTTGACTTCATTTTGGACAGCTGACATGTCAATAATCTTTTTAACCAATGCACCATAAAGGTTGTAATCAGAGGGAAACAGCTAGTTTGAGGATAAAATGTACCTCCACAAATCTATCAAATGGAAGCATCTTGCAACTCAAGAAACAGCTATTTCTGGCACATAACACCGACACATACTGTGTTTTTACTTTGGTTTCTGCTGAGATTAAAAAAAGAATATATGATGTGTTAGTTAGTGAGTTATGGAGGTGACGGAGGATGGGAGCCAGACGAGCTGTTTTACACTTTCCATTCATTTTGTCAGATTAACTTTCTGCTCGCTTCACCATCATATAAAAGGTTGTTATATAACTTTTTAGTGAGAAATTGAGTTAGTATATTTTAAGAGATGTTAATCTTATTAAATCTTTTCAAAACCAACTTCTTATTTCTTTCACTATGTCTTTTTCTTAATCCACTAAGAAGTTTGGTGCAGGGGGAGCTCTCAGGCGTCCTGATAAAAAAAGAAAAGAGGCTAATGGAGTCTTTGGTAGAAAATAACACTAATATCTATAAATATATATTTGAGTCACATTAATACTGAAACTGAATGTGCAGAATTTAGGGAGCAGGCTCCACATGCAGAGATGTCACTGCCAACATTTATATTAAATGGTGTTTCCAGGCAGTTTGGAGCCAAAACCATGCCTCAGCAGTGCCAATAAACAGTTAAAGTGCCATTCTCAGAGGTTATTGCACCATATCATGCTTAGCATCTCTGCCAGAAAACACAAAGCACTTACTAGAAACTGAAATTAGCTGTAAGAAACAGTAAAACACGAGGATTTGGGCAGCAAAGGTAGTAGAAACAACACTGACACGACCATGATCTCCTTCAAAGACTCTCTGTTTGTAGTGGACAGCCTCAATGTTGCTTTTCTCATCGGCCATTTCTACCCAAGACAATATTTTATAAGCCCTTCAGAGAGGACCTTTTCGCTTCCTTTTCCTGTGGTTTGGCCCAGGCCGAGCTGTCGGGAGAGGAGAACAGCCAAACCCAAATGTAGATGCTCAACTTGGCAGACTTTCCACGGAGTGTCCTGACCAGACAAAAGCAGGGAGAGAAATACAGCCATTTATTTATATTCCGCTGTGGTTTTGCGTGTTGCGTCCTAGACTTCCAGACCCCGGGTTGGATATTCCGTCTGAGGACGAAGACAGATGGATGGCTTTCCATTGACATACTTAAAGGAAGCTTCAGGATTAATGTCAGATCCATATGTGTTAATCGAGTGTGAGGCTTTTTGAGGTGCCTTTTCCTCCACCTCCTGCATGCTGTGTTAGTACAAGATGCTGTAGGTCTATCTTTCAGAACAGGTTAAACTTGATGACAGATTATCCTTCTGTAAATACTTGACATTTTGGGTGACGGCCTATAATCGCAGCAGCAGGGAAAGAATGAAACTTGAGTATTGTCAGAATTACTAGTTTCAAGTCTTTTTTTTTCAACGGGGGATGACCTCACCACTGTCAGCCAAGGTATGGAACCAATTTAGAGGATCTCCCCTGAATCGTGCGTGTGTTTAGATTTGTCAAAACACATCTTAAACACATCTGGGCCCTCCTTCCTTTCAGCTCGCCGTACTATCAGGGGAACTGTGTGGGGTTAGAATTAGGGGTTCAAACAAAAACTGAAAACTCTCCCAACAGAGACTTTCCTCCAGCTCCTCTGACTCACACCTAGGTCCTGCTCCTATGTGGGAGAGCTCATAAATGACTCAACCAAAGCTATTCCTATATGGGCTAAGATGTTCAGAAGGGGGGACTGCTATATATGTTCACACACAAACACACACATACACACACAGTGGCTGCGGCTACAGCTAGACCTCTCTGGTTTAGGAGCCGGTGCCAAGAGCGAGCCGAACAGTGGAACACTGGGAGTCTTGTGCCTGGTTTTGGAGCCTCTGGCTTTCTCCCGACCTTGCTTCAAAATACACTGCGGCTTCGAGGAACAGCACTCTCAGCAGTAGGGAGGCCAGGCAGGATGGAAAATTTAGAAGCAACAAGAAAGACAGAAGGGGGAAAAAAGAAAGAGGCAGGCAAAATTTATGTGCTCACTCACATTTGCGGCTGCGAGCGTTTTCTTAATGCGTCTAACACACTTACTCCAAAAGGAAGAGTTCTCAGAGAAAATCTCAATCTGAAAGTGAAAGAAAAAAATGCAGAGTAACAGTAGTTTGTGACTCTCTCCAAACAATACCAGGATTACATGTTTCAGCGTGATGACAAGCTGTGGTGTGATGGTAACCAGATGTTTGAAATTCTCCAGTCCTATCATTTCATTTTGGAGTGAATACTTTACTCCTAAATTCAACAAACATCCCCAGCTCAGAGTGATCGAGTCGTATCAAATTTACAACACAAGACCCTTGAAATAGATGGCAGGGCAAACATATGGCTCCAAATCGGGCCACTAATCTATACAATGTGGGTATTTCATACTAAAATTTCATCCAATAAAAACAACCAAAAAGGTAGCTTTCATTTATTTTTGAACAGAACTTCTCATTCCTGTGCAGTGGGAAGAGTCCGGACTATTCTTTGTTGTTCATGTGTTAACAATAATGAGTGGAATTGTAGAATATCAATATATAAATCTGTGCCATAATCTCTAAATCTTAAACTTTCTGTACCCAAAACGGCGAGGTTCAAATCAAATCCAAAACTTTCAATTTAAATCTTGATGGTCTCAGTAAGTTTAAGGAATTTTGTTTTACAGTAACCTTACATGAGACAGTTTCAAGAGACTCCATCGCATTAAAAACAATCAAGAACTTTTCCATTTTGCCTCATCAGGTCATAAGATGTCAGATTTAGGGAAAAAATAGATGTTTCAATAACATTAAAGCTATTTTAAATCCTTTTATAAGTAATTTTTGGAGCTTTTTCATGCCTTAAATCAAAGAGTGTAGACAGAGCAGGAAACGGGCTGGACCTGAACCCAGGCCGCCCACTTGGGGGCTAACCTCCTGGGGTGTGTGACTCAGGCCACTAGACCATCTGCACAACATTTTACAAAGTCTTGTGGAGTCATTACCATTCACATATGTCAATAAAATTACCGAGGTATAAAAAAAGTGCTTTTTTTATCTCATTTAGTTGTGTATATAAGAGTATTTACAATAATGCCAGATTGGACTTTTATTTTTTTGCATTTGGATATGAAAAAGAATTTGATAATTCTCAAGAGATTGCACTGAATTTCTCTCTTTCTTTGTCAAGAATGATTTGAAATTGAGTTTTAAAAAAATGATCACAAAATCTTGCTTTTTCATCTTGCTTAATTAGTTTTAATACAGTAAGTTTTACCATGAAACTTAATCTTTCACTCCTGTGAAAATAAACTAGTCTCTCAGTTCATGTTAGAAAGGGCTGCAACAAGGAATTGGTGAAATGAATTTACAAAACCATATTACGTTGCTTATGTACTGGGGTGTTTTTTCCTAATCCCCAAATGTGCCCCCCATCCCACAAGGGGCCTAGTCTGGTGTTTGCTTTTTTCCCCTCTCCCTTCCTCTTGAAGTTTTTTTCCTTATCAAATGAAATGGGGCGTGCCAGCTATCCCACAGTTCTCCTTCTCTTGTCCTCCCCCTGTTATACGTCACTTTCTTTTTATGTTTCTTGGATGGAATGAAACTGAAATGTAATTTCACTTCTGTGTGATGAAATAAAGCAATCTCGAATCTTGATTCTTTTTAAAGATATTTTAGGGCTTTTCTGCCTTTAATTGGACAGAGGAGACCAGTGGACAGAGTAGGAAAGGGGGAGAGAGTGGGCAATGACATGCAGGAAACAGGCCACAGGTGGGAATCGAACCTGGGCCACCTGCTCGAGGGCAAACCTCATGGTGCGCAGCCAGATCCACTAGGCCATCTGCGCCCCCTCGAAACTTGATTCTTATGTGTCTTCATCTTCCTTTCAGTTGGATTTTTTGGTGGTTTGCAACTAGTTGAAGGTGCATTACTGCCACCTACTTAACTGGAGTGTAGATTGCATATATGTTGGGCTGTGGTCTTGTGTACTTCTAATGTAAACAGTTGAGTGCAGTGAAGAAGCAGAGCCAGTAGGTGTATTAATTTTGTCATCCCATTTGACAAGCTGGAGAAGAATTAAACTAATGTTAGCATTAGCATTAACTGCTACAGCCAGTGATATGGCAGAGGGAAAGTCCTGACTGACCTAAAAGTGAAAAGATTGAGGACACATTTTAATTTTATTGGCTTTTTTTGCCCATTGAGCTCTTAATCTGACGTATGATAACAATAATTTTTATTATTTTGCCCATACTGTTGAAAATAGTTTGTAATTGGGCTATTTGAAAATATCTATAACTCTGTATTTTTTTTTCAAAGACTCAGGGACATTTGAGCCAAATCCTGTTGTCAAAGTGATTCTTAGAAGATGTTCTGTTACATAAGACTGATAAAGAAAAAAGGGAACTTTACACTTTTTGTCCTTGATTACCCGTTAAATCGTAAAAACAGTTGTTAGAGTCATCAATTACTAAAGTAACCATTAGCTTTGGCCCTAAATTCAATAAAGCAATCTTCCAGGAATAAAATAGAAGTTTTGTTTTCCACATTGATGTCTTTCCAAGTTTTACTGAAGTTACTGAATGAATCCTCCATGAAGGTCACTTGCAGAATGAGTTGATGGGCACCAGTTTTGCTCAAGTTGAGCTGACATCACATGTATAGAAGTAGAGCGGATGCATATTACTGATTTGAACCTGACCTATATCTAATCCTTACTCTTATCTTCCCATATCAGTCCAATTAATCTTTAAAAAAACAAAGACTCTTTCAGCTTAGTCTTATCAAAACACAATCCTCCATTGAGAAAAGACTTACATAGTTCTCTTTGTTAAGGTGTTTGTATTACTCACTTGTTACTGTGTGAGCCTGCTGATCCAGCAATTGTAAGCATGACACAGACTAGCTGCTCTGACATCTCACCTGACACCAGAGGCATAATAACACCTTGTCTTACTAATAGTGTGTGTTATTGCTGCAGCACCCTGTAATCTCTTTGCTTTCTGACGCTGGTAATGACTTGAAATATCAATCCGACCTGCAGTGATGCACTCCATGCAAACACGTGCAGACACAAATAGTATGTCATAGTGTGACACAAACATGGATGCACAGAAAACACACGCAGTGTAGAGTGAGCTCACCTGAGCTGGAAAAGGCAGCTTACTCTTTTGTTTTTGTCTTCAGGTTAAGACTGAGCCGCTGTTGTTTTTGTTGTTCTGGAAGTCAAAGAATCAAAGTCAGCCAACCAACAAGCTCATTCTGGATACTATAAAGTTAAATGTGATTTTTTTCTGTCTGTTCTTTGAAAAATACCCATTTCAAAAAGTCTCCATCTCTGTTTTATGGTTCACAACTTGAGTCTGATTGCTTGAGAGAACACAGGTGAGAAAGCAGCCACATTAGAGCAGCAGGTACGGTTGAAGTAGCATCAGAGGCCAAATCAAAGTCAATGGAAACTTTTTATACCCCAGTTGAAGCCTCTGCTTTCCTTTCATCGTTTCATTTACTTGACTGTGAGTGTGTTTTCTGTGTGTGTCTAACAAAGCCTCAGACTGTACCCTGTACATCCAACAGAGCATGTCTGAGAGGACGTTTGATGGTTTCAGTGTGGGCCCCATCCTGTCTGCGTCGCAGCTAATCCTACAGCTCTGATACACAAATCAGCACAAACACAACGCCACAATCTCCTGTGGGGAAAGGTAGAGGTGAAAAGGTATTCCCAGGTACTTCATCAAGGGGTAAGGGGAATTTATATTCATGATAGACGACGTGTTTATCTACATATCCTGAGAGTTTTACTGCAGATGTTTTGTACAAATTCATTTCCAGGTCCCAAATCAAATGAAAATTTAACCAACAAGTTCAAAGGTGAGAAAACAAACAAAACTGAGCTCGTTTTAATTAACACTGCTAAAATGGCGAGAAATAATGATGCATTGGTTTGTCATATGGAGCTTGCATTAGTGCTCCATACACCACCACCACCCAATAGGCCTCCCTCCAGGTGAAAGTCCACATGCCTGTGCTGGTTACACGTAACTCTGGTGCAATGTTGTGGTGACGTTTTTAACTAAACAGCCTTCATACAATTTCATCTCTATTACCTAGATCGAAATGCTTCTACCCTGTGCAGCACTACTGGATGCTTTCTGTCATCTGTGCTTGTATTTATGATTGATTGTAGTGTACACAAAGGGCCCAACCCTCATGGGTTTGCAAGACACCAGAAATACAGTCGCAGCGGTCCAATAATTCATTACAATCATTTCACAGTTACATGTCTCTTTCACAGCTCGGTCTGAAATATTGGATTCTGATTTCTTCAGGCTCTGCAGATAAAATCTAGGACAAGACTCCTGTTTTAAAGCACAATTCATATATTTTACTGTCATCAAATCAAATAATCAAGACATTACAACAAATGAATCTAATTCCCAGTTTCACTATGCTCACATCAGAAATTAACTCTGCTCTCCTCTGCAAAAATATGTATTTGTGATCATAGGGTACTAGGGCTGCACAATATTGGGATAAAAATTATATTGCAATATTTTTGTTTCCTGTGATATATATTGCAATATTTTTAAACTAACCCTGAAAGTGTCAAATCTGCTACGCTCCACTCACACTCACTGCTCCCTCTCTCTCAGTCACTCGACCACTCATACTGCACATCACTCTGCCCGACCCTGATAACAACAGGTGAGACGACAGAGTCCTGAGAAAGTGCTCTGACTGTGTGAGTTGTTGCATGTAATGTGGTAAAATACATGAATGGATGCTCATTTACATCTACTACTAATGTCATGGGGTGTAGACAGGCTACAGAAACTTCATTGAAAGGCTGAAATATATTGAGATATATCATATACCTTGCAATCATACATATGACTACTGGGCATGCCAATATCGCTATACACGATACAAAACTGATATATTGTGCAGTCTAAACATAGATTTCAGTCACCAAATTTCACTTTACACAGGATACTACGCTGTAAGTCTTCTTTACATGACAAGTACATGGTTTTGGTTCAGATCATGCATCAACAGAGCGTTTTACTCTGAAATAAGTCTTTTTCAAAAAACTTTAGCAGTAAGTCCAGTATCTAGAGGCTTCCATTCCATCTTTACACCTTCAGGACTGATGTAAATGAGTTATGTGTTCACAAAACCACCAAATCCCAGACTCTCAGAAGCATAATCAGACACACATATCAATTATGAAGCTGTGTCTGAAATCCCAGATCACAACAATGCCAACTCTGTTCAATACAGACTCCAGAGCTCAGCTGGCTCACTGAGCAGGAACACTCACTGCTTCTTCAAAAGTCATGTGTTCGTCTCACATCAAGCTAAGATAATATCACAGCAATATAAATCAAAGAGAAGAAAAATATCGAATAACTTTTTATGAATCATTTCTGCTTAAAATAAACGATTTGTTTTGTCTCGATTACCACTTTGCTGAGCAGAGACTGTAAACCTTTAGTCATCAGCAAACAGTCCTACTCTAACCGTCTGATTTTCAACTTTCACTCCAAATGTAGAAGTTGTTATTTGAGAAGCTGAATCATCAGCATAAAAGTAAAACAATGTCCCAGACAGAACATCTCGCCTCACCAAAATGTTAGGGAACCCCTCCAATGGTGTGTGAGTGATAAAAAAAGACATGCTTTGTTTTGGAAAACCTGACTACATGTAAGGATCTTTGATACCAATTTAGAGCTCTTGTGAGAAAATTTAGCTGTTTTAATGCAACAGACTGAAATCAATATACTCTAAAAACACAAAAAGAAAAGATAAGATAAGATACGATAAGTTACACCTTTATTAGTCCCACAAAGGGGGAATTTACATTACATTTGACATATAGACTGTAGTGTGGAATAGGGCTGCACAATATCGGGAACAAAGGACCTCATCATATTTCTTTCTGCAATTTATTAGGGTATTTATTGATATATTTTTAAAGTATGCTTCACTCTTTTCAGCTGAATTCTCCCTAACTTTCACTGTGCAGACACGCAGTGGCTCACAGAGTTTGTCCTCCTTCTATGTTTTGCCTTTTTTCTATGCCATGACAATTTTTTCCAGACATGAAAAGTAATGTTAAGAGACATTTCTAGAACAAGCGCAATGCATTTTGTGAAGATGGTCTGCCTTAGAGAGAAAAAAGGCAATTTCTGCCTTTGACTTCAAATAAAGCACCCTGTGTGATATGACAGAGCACTGAGAAGGTGCTCGAAGTGTGTAATAATTAAAGATGCTCATTTAGATTTATTTTTAATGTGACTGGGAGTAGACGAGCTAAATTAACTTAATTGAAAGGCTCAAACATATTCCGATACATTATATATACCTTGAGATATGAATATTGCGCAGGCACATATCGCAAACACAATGCTGAAACGATTTAGTGTGCAGCCCAAGTGTAAAACATAATGAGATCATATCAACAAAAGAAAGAAACAATCAGTAAAAGTATTGTCCGATCAATACAATTATCTTATATAAATTATTATATAATATATGCATTATAAAACATCACTTTTACTGTATGATTATCTTCACTGTCTGTAATCTCAGCTGCTGAGTAAATTCTTGGTAGCTGACAGATGAGGGGATTAACAGTCTGTTTACTTTTTCCACTGCAAAGATTCAGAATGAGTGATTTGTTTGGCTGCAGAGAAAGCAGGAGGAAACTTGTCAGAAAACTATGGATAGGTATTGATGAGATTTTATTGATACCAGTGCCATTATGGATTCTGCTTATCAATCCGATTCTGTGTGGATACACTTATTAGTTCTTCCTGTGAATTTTCTGTGTACAAAAAGTAGATTCACAGGTTTTTTGTGACAACAATTTGTTGAGTTTATGAGTAAATAAATATGTAATTGGTTACAAAACCTTGATATCTCTGGGGATAAACAAATAAATAAATAAAAATCCGTAAAAATGTTGTCTCTTGACATTTTCATGAATTCCAGCTGCTCTAGCTTAATGTAAAGAATCAATGAGGGAATGGTTAAGCATCAAGGCTCATGATGTTGATGCATTACACCATTGAATGATTCTTAACAGGAGCCAGTTATTATGACCCATCCCTATAGAAAAAAAAAATGACTATGTGTAAAATCAGCAAAGAGAAATAAGATTTTGTCCACAGAGGGCGCCACAATTATCACAAACAAAAAGTTGCTCATCGAGGCTTTAATTTAAAGGTTCACAGTTTGTTTTAAGGCCTTCAATTTGAGCAGTGCCTGAAGGGTATTCTGTGTCGAGTAATCTGTAACAGTTTTAATTCTCTAAGGTTTGATTTTAAAAAATAACCTAACAGTTAGTAAGTTTTCTCTTTCACTCTTCTTTTCTTTACTGCATCATAAACCTCATATATACTGATACATATATATATATATACTCCTTGCGTATAAAAGGAACTCTGTAAATCAAGTTTCTTATTCATGAGGCCTGTTTTTTGGAAAAGTACTGCTGCTTTCCTTTCTCAGGTGAGAGGATGAGTTATGCCCGAGGACTTGAAATCAAACATGTTTTGTCTGCTACTCACTCACAGTTTACACCTCAACACACCTCAACACACCTCAGCAGACTTCAACAGCGATGAGTTATGATGCACTGGCACGCCTGTGGGTGAGGGAGAGAGAGAAGAGGGAGGGAGGGAGAGAAAGAAGAGGTAGTAAAAAGAGAATTAGGGTGAATTCTGGGAGAGGGGTGGAAGGTGGGATGTGGAAGAGTAAAAAAGAAAAAAAAAGGGGAGAGGGGGTGGGAGAAGAGGGGAGACATGAGGAGTGAGTGACAGAGTGAGTGAAGAGCTGAAGGAGGGTAGGAAAGGATGAAGGGAGGAAGGAGGAGGAGGAGAGAAGGGGAGGGGGGGTTTGCTTCCTGTCGCCATTCCTGCCTGCCCACATAGACAGAAAGAGAGAGAGAGAGAGACAGAGAGAGGGAGAGAGAATATCTGGGCGGACTGCAAGCCACATGACATCCTCTTTCTGCTCTGGGTCCCTTCTCCTCCACGCCGAGTGATGTGCTCCTTCCCTCCCCTCCCCTTCCCGTTCCCTCCCCCCGCTCCCTCCCTTCCCCTGCCCTTCAAAGCTTCGACATGTCATCTCCCACCACAAAAACAGAGGTGGGAAGACTCGCTGGCGCTACCGCTGCCTCAGGGTGTCTGGCACTAAAGCTGCCTGCAAATACAGCAGGGAGAAGAAGGGGAGGAGGAGGGGGAGGGAGAAAGAAAGAGAGAGGGAGAGAGGGAAGGAGGAAGAAGGAGACAGAAAACTCAGAAGAGAGAGACAGAGAAGCAGGACTCGTAAAGCCTTGGGCATCAAAGTGTGTGTGTCTCTGTGTGTGTGTGTGTGTGTGTGTGTGTGTGTGTGTTGAGAGGAGCTGTTATTAAGGTGGAGATGAGTCCTGTCTGTTTTTTAAAGTGACACTGCTCCAACCACAGCGTCTGCCTCCAGTGTCTCTCTGTCTCACACACTTTATGAAGACGGATCGAGGGAACATTTCTCAAACCTTTCACAGATTCAGAGCCGGGACTCATTTCTCCCTGTGTGGCCTCTCCACCAATGAAACCGCAGAAACACAATGATACCCATAAAGAAGAGGACAAATGGGATCAACAGCACCAAGCCTAATATAAAATGTATGTAAACCACATGCCAGTAATTGAATGTATCTTTCTCTGCGACTCTGAACGCACCACGCACGACCATCTCTGGTGAATAAACGCTTCCAGGCCGAGTGTTTGCGAGCAAGGATACCACCAAATTTGCAGATTGATTTAAGGAGCAATTATGCACTTGGCTTTTGAACCTCTGAGGCTTTTGGGAATGAATTGGTGATTGGCTCGGTGACAAAGTAAGCATGTCTGACCAAACACCGCCATGAGCTGAGAGTGACGAAGAAGCCACAAGAGCCCAGCAAACAGGAACACGGTGAACGGAGGCCAAGTGTGGGCCTCTGGGGAGTGGTGGGATCTGACCGAAGAAGCAACAGATTAGCACTGTGATGAGGCAGGGAGAGGACAGCATGATGGTGACCAACACAACACATGCTCAACTAAGAAGTCAGATTCAGAAATGAACCTTTGAAAATTACACCACCATGCTAATGCTAATGCTGTGCCTGTTATAATCTAAATGAAGGAACAAGAAATTTGGAAAAATATTTAAAAGATTGCACAAAGTTTGTAAAAGACGATAGCCTCCAGTGTTGAAAAGCGAGGCCAAGAGACTGCAAAAATAATTCAATACTGCAACTGTCCTCTTGACAAAAAAAAACTCATGAAGCCCCTATTGAAGCCATTGTCAATAAGTTTTTTTTTTATCAAGTTAACAGTAGAAGTGGGTTTTTCCAACAGCACAATACAACTTGTACCTGAAATCACAAAGATGCACTGAAGTTTTGGCAACTGAAAATGTTTAGCTGGAAATGGCTCATATGTGCATTTTCAGTTATTGGTTGAAAGGCTGTTTATTACTAGTACAACACAAACATAATGTTTTGATGACGCAAATAAGAACTTTAACAAGAAAAACTTTGCCATGCGCCATACAAAGCAAAGGAAATGTGAACACACAACAATCAGGGCTGGGTCCAAAATTTGGTCCTGGTTACCGACCAAATTCTGTCAGTAGTACCGAGTACTGATTCACATAGAATCAAGTGGTACTATATTTCCTAAACACATCCTTGTGACTGTGAGTAGGAGAGTACATGATTTTCCATGCTGCACATGGGTATGGAAAAGGTAGAGCTGGGTTTGTGCATTATTAAGAAAAAAAAACTGCATAATTGTAGGTAAATTAAGTGGCAGTTCATTTCAGTCTTAGGGTTGTCAAGTTGAAAAATTTTGTGAAACAAGTGCGATGTTACAGTCCAAACAGTTGAATGTTGTTTAATATATTTCTTAAAGTTTACATATTTCAAAAAAATTTGTTGAGATTTTGTTATCAAACAAATGAACATTTATAACCACATAAACACACATCAAAGTACCGAAAATTGGTACCGTTGAGTACAGATACTGATTCCCAGGTACCGAGCATCTGTGCTGTATTGGTTCAAATGTGAAAGGTACCCATCCCGAATGACCGTACAGTGACATAGATAACATCCCATCATGTCAATAAGATAAATGATATACACATTAAATAAAAGAACAAGGTATAGAACTGATCTATAGAGAGATCACTTTAATTACTAATGCTATGAACTGCCACTAGAAAATAGGAGGAAAAATAGAAAAAACACTGTGTCTCTCTGAACCATAAATTACAATTACGAGTTATTAGCATAAACACTCCCTTTGGTGTTTCAGTTTTCAGTCTTGTTTCTTCATTTTTGGTTATCAGTCTCAGCCAAAGATTTTCATTTCGGTGCATCCCTATGAAATCCCATTCACATGTTGTATCTAACAGACCGTTTACTCGACAACAGTCTAAGGGTGAAATGCAAAGATATTGCTGCATTTGGGCGTCTTATTCATTCAGAAACTGTGCAAAACCCAAAACATAAACTGTCTCCAGAGTGGATTCTTTCTGAGACACCATTTCACCGTTGTTGTCTTTGTCTGATCGATAAATATGAGTTTTCAGTGGAAATGCTGATGTCATGCTTCGCTTTGTGGTATGGCCATGTGAAAACCAGGACAACGACAACAGCAGTGACAATAGGAGAAGACTGTGTTCTGTTTGTGCTGCTTAATCTGCTGACTACAATATTTGTATCCGTTGCACCATTTCTGTAATCAGCAAAGAAGCATTCAATATATACACCAGATGATCAGCTCACCTCTACTTCAGCCCCTAACAGTTATCAGGCCAACTACAGGCCCGGCATGAATACTGCAGCGTTTTCAGCTGTAGCTGTAAGTTCACATTGACTGTCATGATACAACCATGCTCAACTACCCAGATGTAAACAAGCACAGACAATAGCAAATGGCATCATGTCACACAGTATGGTTCAGCAGCATTTTGACATAGACAAGTGAGTTTAAGTCATATGTGAACTGTGGTGCTAGCACTGCTAACATTAGCTACAGTCACTTAACCAATCTGAGAGTTTTCATCAGCAGGCTTTGTGATCCTGAATAATGGAAAATTCCTTTTTGTCTGAATATGAAATAGCCGTTTCAGGCAGTTTCTGGTGGAATGATGTTTTAAGTCTACTTCTCTCTTCTGAAGAATTTTATTTCTCGCTTTAAATCTACACACAACTCGGGCATGACAGTTTCTGCAATAAACCCATGAAATGTGCTTTCTCTCTATTTGAAATCTTCCTTCATTGTTTGTTAGGACACCACCTCAGTGTAAAAGGCTGATCAGAATAGTGTCGTCATGACTAGATGGAGGTTCCTCGTGTTGTGGCAGGATTTTTCATTTTTTGACCCATAACCAAGTTCCAACCTCATTGTGTTTGCAAAACCCCCAAATGCTCCGACCTCTTTGCTGCTTTCTAAATTGCCTAAAGTTAACTGGAGTCAGCATTTCCAGTCTGACCATGACGCCATGTTTCCACTTTATCACACCTCTTCAGAAACCAATGATCAACATCACTGAGACTAACTCTATGTTTTATACAGTTTACAGAGTCTACCAATGAAAATTTACCTTCAAAATACAGATCACATTTAAAGCTGGCAGATATTTCTTTTTGTAGTCTTTGAAAAATAAAAATTCACAGTGCACAAACAAAAAGGAAAGTGAGTTGGATTTCACATGAGAAGATTGACACCAATCTTTCAGCTGTTGGCACATAAGAGAGCAAAAGCTAACAACCTGCTAGCTTAGCTTACCACATAAACAAATAATACCTATTTATTTGAGTAAATGTTTAACCTTAATATCAGGGGGTTAGCTGAGGCAAGTGTTTGAAGTAGATTTCTTGTGACCAAATGCACACCACATGTAATTGCATAACCACCCAGTGGTGACAAAATAATAACAGAGCAAGCAGCTAGCATAACCTGTAATGTAACTTTGAGTTGGTACCAATATGCAAATATTAAACCGGTAAAGGTCATGACACAATTCCAACCATTCAGCAATGAAAGAATTCAAACTGACAGTGATGCAGAAAAAAAAGCAGCACAGAGGAAGTATTATTTACTAAACATTTCCAATCAATGTCAGGCAACAGTGAAACACAACACTGTAGTAGGATCTGAGATCACTTCAAAGAAAGGTATCAGCTGCTGCTAACCTGGGCCCCTCACAGCAAATACTTCAACTGCCTTTAGTGTTTGAGGAAGCAATAGTGAACCTCCGCCACCTGACATCACCTCCAAACAAGCGTGACCATCATGATAAGAGCCACACAGCCCGCAGATGTTCAAGTCTGCAGGCAGGGGGATGCCTCTGTATCTGAAAGTGATGAAATTCAACCATGGACCTGTGTTAAATGCACATCTACAGCCACTTCTGGTCCCAGGACCTCGGCCTGTCTCTGACTCTTTGACACAAACAGCGCCAGAACCACCACAAGACCAGCCTGAAGCCCCCTAGTCTGAGCATGCAAAGGCAGACAGTGGTATTTCGTTCTCAGAGAAGCCTTGAAGAGCCAAATGTACGCCTCTGTGGAGAAACCACAGTAAAGTGCCACAGGGCACCAAACGAGAAAAACAACTCAGGGAG